>JAHQIW010004986.1:0-130948 GCA_019055375.1 Parelaphostrongylus tenuis
TTTGAAAAGCTGGGGGTGATTTACGAGCATTTCATTATTCATATATTTATTCTAGATACGAATTCACGCATTTTCTGACTTGTTCGGCTTTTTTATCTTCTATTTTGCTCGCTGTTCTACATTTGTGTTAGCTGAGGGCTTTACAATTTATGTGTGAGTTCTGCCGACACTTGAAGAACTTTGCTGTTTTATGATTGCGCGTAATGGTGGCTGTGTTTACCATTTCGGAAAACATGTAATAGCTCTACGTGAGCTCACTGAGGTCTTCAGAATAAAGTTTCGCTAGCGCCTTGTCGTGCTCAGCTGGATGACTGGCTTTGTTTGTACGAGGTGGGCAAAAACTGGAAGCCATAGTATGTTGCGCGCAGTCTCAAACTATTGCCTTTCCACTCCCTAATAGAATCATAATCTATAACACTTCATTGAATTATCAAAGTACGGATACTGGGAAAGCATGCCGTATTCGGCGAGCAAAAAGATTGAAGAACCTGCCTTAACGAATTTTTCTGCTTCTTGTAGTTAGAGAAAATTCTTGTTATATTGAAAACTGGTGACATGTAAGGAATATAGGATCTGTGCAAAATAGAGGACCTCTTCCGCTATTTTTACTAACGCAGAAAAGTAAAGCTTACTTTATGAAAGCATGCAGATCTCTCTTGAAATGCCATGAAATTACATACTCGTATTCCATAAATCATTGAAGCAAGGAAGTACTGCGAGGAAATTGGCAAAATTCTTCAAAATACACGAACTGTAAGCATGGTGCTGTTTTAACGAAAGGCCTGGTTCTGTTGCACAGACATCGTGAATGGCAACAGCTACAAATTTAGCGATGAAAAAGTAACAAAATTTCCACACGAATTCTCATCGCCATACTCTTACAGTGGTATTGCTTCCTAGAAATTACTGCTACTTTTTTGAAAGTCCGCCAACAAGTAGCCTCTAAAAATTATTTCAACATCTAAACTCTTAACGAGACTATTTTCAAAGAGGTCTCGTTTGAAGTCTAGAATAACACTCTAAACGATAATAGGCTAGATTAACTCTCTGAACGATAATAGGCTTGGTCGGAATTTAGATGGGAATGAAAGTTACCTTCAATAGTATTCTTTTTGAGCCATTGTGGGCTAGCCGTGTGTCGATCCACTTCTCTTGGAAATATATGTCCAGCTGGAAGTCCTGAAATCGATCACTCTGATCCACTGTCTGCTATGTAATGGCGTACTTAGCTGCATGTTGACTACTGACTATTAACCCTTCAAAGACGAGCTGCAACGAAGCGTAGCACCGTTCTCGCCGTCGCATCTCACTAAACTACTGTAATTCGCGGCGTCGTGTGTCCGCTCGAATTTGCAATAACGCATAGCGCAAAGAAATTAAAGTAATTTATCAAGTAAATTGTGGTTTTCAGGCTCATGATTGTGATTAAATGATGGGATATAATTGAAATGCTCCGGTAAGGATGCTCAAAATATGAAGATTCCCATAAGTCGAAGAATTCTCTGTGACATAACGAGAAAGCCACATCACTTTGAAAGGAAACATGTTTCAGGCTAGTGTATAACACTTGCTTCTTTCTTACTTGATGTTCTCGCGTCACTTAATCGCTTTGAAAAAAATTCAATTTTGATTCCAAACTGGGATGCGGAACGACCTTCGTACTAAGTTCTACTAAGGAAGAAAAGACAACGTTTCATTTTCGGGGTGCATTGCTCCAACTTTACAGGAGATTTTTTGGTATTAAATGGTGGAAATTCAATTTGCACATACTCTATCGCTACAAAATGGCGCAATGTTACTGCAAGAACTTTCGTGAACGTACGTTTAGCGAGAAGAACACCCTTGTATCTTAAAAATCTCCACTTTCATTACGAACTCTGTTAAATGCAGTCGCAATAGTGAAAGTACTTGTGCTTCCCTAGCTTTTTTCAGAAAAAAAGTTTTTCCATTGGAAATCTTGATATTCGACTTAGTTTTTGGAGCACTTTCATAAAATGCTTTAATAACGAAGGAAGATGTGAAAGGGCATGGCACAGGAAATCAGCTTGAGGGCATATTGGACTATAAAAATGTAAGCAGAGCGCGCAAAATGAGAAAGATTGCAGCCATGAATAATATTTATAGTTGATTATAAGTGAACAGAAAAAAGGTCATTACCCATAAGACAATAAAATAAAGTCTTTTCGACAACTCTATTGAATTTCATCATCTAAAGTAGGCCAATGATCAAAAAATCTCAAGAGTAGTCGATGAACTGGCATCGCAATGTAATCTGCTGTATCATTTTTGATAAGCAAGTCATTGTTTTCTGATGATTTTGGCATGTCTGAACCGAAGACATTTCATGAAATTTATTCATTGATGACCATATCTTCTTTTAATGCCGATGAAAGTCTGAGTTACGAAACTACACTAGTGTGAAAAACGCGTTTGCAAGGTCGATCGCACCAATTGTGCACGAGCGATCAGCGCGACATCGCTTGCTATCAACGATGATCCCAAAGTGTTATACCCTTTTCTATCATAATTCAGAATTAGATTACTGGCTACGTACTATTAGTCTATGGATAAAGATACCATAGAATTCATAAATGTCTGAATAGGAGGAGAAGCACAAAAAGCAATCGACCCGTGAGCAGTTCCCAGGCACCATAAATTCTAACCCAGTCAGGAATCGCAGACGTGACTGAATATCTGATTTACACAATGACCTGCCGATATATCGATTCCGTGATTCCCAAAAATGATGGCCATTTGATCTCGGAATGAGTATGCGCTAAATTTGTTTTATTCAGCCCATGATAATGTGACTCGATTATCCGCAGTCGCTCGACCTCGCAACTCGGGTAATCAAAGCGGTATCGAGTACTAACGAGTCGTTTATTCAAAGTGCTCTTTGTATTAAGTACGAATATTTTTGATTGCTCATCGATGATTTTCATTCACTAGACAACCCAGTCCTTAGTTTTCGATGTTCTATTAGGTGCTACACAACGATTCAATGCTCTTCAAAACTGACCATCATATAACCTAACCTAATAGAACATTCAATTTGACACGACTACGAAAACTCACATCGCGGAAGCAAACGGTTGTAAAAATCGATTTGTATCTCTTCGGCTCTGAAGAAGCCGAAGAGGTTAGAACGTTAGCTGTATAACTTCCATGACAAACTCTTGTGAGCTGAACAACCTAAGGAGGATATTAACTCAGCGCTTTTTTCTTCGACAAAAGTCTTATGCCAGTTTGACCAACTCATAGGAATCTTCGGTCAGATTTGTCCGAAAGGGTAGTCGAACTAATGAACATGTGTCCACTAGGCCGTGCTCTGGAGTTCATTTAGTGAGCCGATCTATCCTCTCGCTTTTCTGTGCGATTTCATGAGCTACATTCGTCAGCCTCGTCAGTATCATTAACAACAATGAAATGAATTAAGTGACAAGTGTCAGCAGTTGTCAGTTTTAGTTACTGAAAGTACTGTTTGGTCTTCATGGTGCATAGTTTTTTACTTCTAAAGTTCTTCAAAATCTCAATAAGAGAAAGTAAAGAATGAGAGGGAAGAAGAGAATGAAAGTTGAACATCACTCTGCTGTCCGTTGTCTAGTTGTGGTATTATAGATCGATCCATAATGTTCAAGTAAGGCTGTAAATTATCACTGAAGAGCTTTATTATTGAATCGAATAATTTCTTCGATAAGGGTGCAGTAACTGTTGTCATTTTTACCTTCAAGTGGCTAATACAAAAAAACTAAAAACTACTACTAAACTACTAAAAACTAAAAAAAGTACTAAAAAGTACATTTGAAAATCGCTTTCTAAAAGTAATAGGCACTTTTGAAAAGCGATTTTCAAATGTAATAGCTTGCTTAACTCAGAGGTAACGTTGTAGTGAAAATTAGAGGGGCTCCATTACCTATTCTACTACGAATCTACAATCTTATTTTACTGTAACACTTGAAAAAAACTGATGATGTGAAATTGTCAAGCTCTTTAAAGGTTTTTTGAGCAGCAGCTTTATTGTCGCAAATTATACAGAGTAGTTGTTAACGTTGACGCTTTGAAAAGTGCTACTTCGTTAGTGACTGTTCCTATGAGGAATATGAAGAGTCGTAGGGGTATAATGCTGATTCACAATTCCATCAAATTTTATTCAAGTTTTGTAAGGTTAGCTGTTTGAGGTGTGGCTCCGGGGCTGTTGTGCAAGATGATTGAACCTTTTTCGCTAGTCAGGTATGGATAGATGCGCCCGAAATTTCTCTAGCTTATGGCAATACTTTCCAATCGACTATTTTGAGCTCGTTTAAAAATTCAGTATAGTCTGATAAAATGTTTCAAGCTTCAAGAGGTCTAGTATGGCATTTCGGGTGGTAGAAGTACGTTTCGAATTTCGCAAGCCTCGTTGTAACACATGCCCTTCGGTTCATCCCTACAATTAATTGATTAAAGGGTATTGCTATAAGCCGTCCTCTCCAGCCTGAGCCATGAACCGCAATCTATTGTAGATCGCAGCTTCAGGTCATCTTTTCACTTGATGTGGAGTCATACATTTTTGGAGCCGCTAACATTAGTTGTAGGGATGAACCGATGGGGATGTGGTATTGGCGAGGCTCAAGAGAAAGCCGTAATGAGTATCTACCACCAGAGATGATATATCATAGAAGATTTCTTGATAGGCTTGATGCATTCGACCAAGCTGTGGATGTTCATCAAATTCGTTACATTAGTTCTTCTTTTCGCTAGTGAACCTGTATCAAACATTTCCCAAATCCCCTTTTATGAACGGAAAACATCTTTAGAAATCATTAGCATGTAGTTGAATATGAAAAATGTTTTTGGAGGTCTATCGCTGTCTAATCACTGTTCAGAAGATCATCGTTTGTCGATTAGAACCAAAGTCTCATCGAATGTCGCAATGCTAGTGAGAAATTAGTTACTTTTGTTATACAGAAGGAGTGTAGAAGAATATTCGTAACGACGATCTCAATCTCATTCGTTGAACAATTGTGGCTTCATGAATTTCGTATTTTACCACTACGACTTGAGTACTGGTGTCTTTTATGATTTAGCCGATACCACGAGATCGATAAATAATTCTATTCAGCTAACGTTTCGACGTTACTGTCTTGCCCAAAACCGACGATTCGATCCAGTCCCCACAGCCATTTGTCCTTGTTGTGGACCTTCGTCTCAGTTGTCGTTCAAGTCGAGTCTTCTTTGGTAAAGCACCGCTCGAATAAAGAACACCACTCAGAGATACGCCTATGTAAAGCAAACTTCGCTTTCTCCAGACAATCTGTTCTGAAGTTATCGGAATCATTTCTAGTCAGTATGAAGCGTAATAATGTTTTGAAAGCTGACTCAGAACTTCGTTGTACTGGCTGAACCATGAAAGAAACTATCAATGATTGCTAATGCCGCGTTTGAAGAAAATCCGGTTTTCGAGATAATCAAGTAATGTTTTTTGGAGTAAAAGTTTCTACTGTCAACGTCACAAGTTGGTCATTTATTGCAGACAGGTGTCTGCAACCACTATAACTATGAAGAATAATGTGTTCACCACAAAAGCTTGCAAATCATCTTTTTATTGTGTGCTTCATGTACATTCGTGGCCTATAGTTTGACAATATTTCGTGCTCCACATGCTTCATATTCAAGTTTGACATAATAAAGGCGGTTCAGCTGTCACGCGTTCAGAGCTCTTCCCACTTCAAACCTTTTTAGAGGAAAATATGTTTCACGGTTCGTAGAGCACGTCGGCAAGCCATTTCAGAAATGGAAAAAAATTTAAATCCAGCGATTTCGCAGATAATTTCATAGATTGTAAAGCAGAGAAGGACGACGAAAAAATTGACTGGAGCGTGGGGAATGTGAATATCACCAGTCAACGAAGTAATCGCAGGAAATTCAGCAGAGCTATTTTTGTAGGCCTGAAGCTGTGGAGATTTTGAAGACGACTAAAACGACGAAACGTTAGACGAATGATTTTTTCTGATGAACTTCGTGTTACTAGCTTGTTCAGCAAACATTACGACTGATAGCTATCATCGAAGTTGAAGAGAAGTCAGTTTCCACTTTGATATTAAGCTATGTGCTAGCCAAAATAGCGATTCCTGTAAGATGAGGACATCGACGAGTGAGATTCTTCATTTGAGTGATGCCCAGCGAAAAGATCGACTTGACTGACAAAGAAGACGAACGACTGTGGGTAATCGACTCGAATCATCAGCTCTGGAGAACACGGAGACGTCGAAACGCTACTTATGAGCCTACAAGAGCGTAACGAGCCCGTCTAGTACTGTATAAGTGCTCTAACCAGACCTCAAAAAAGGCTCTAAACATGTTTTGTGATTATCGGTTTATTGTTTTTGAGCGAGGTCTACAAAAACAATCGATTGATAAAGAGAGATGTTTTAGGTTGAATCAGGAATTGAGGCAACGGTTCAAAAATTAAAATAATACCGAACACGAACCATAGTTTGAGCTCGAAATGAAGACATGCCTTCTATGTACATCTGGATGTAGACGGTTGTTGGTATGTCTAAAATGGTCGCTATCAAATCGGTTATCACATAATTTTGAGAATAATTCTGCTGAGTAACTAGTTTTTCTAGTGTTTTTTCGATTTCTTAATTATTTAACAATATAATACTTATTTTAATAACTGCTGTCACCTCTACTTTTTCCATTGCCTATACAAAAACCTGCATTAACCTTTCCTAATTATTATATAACAGATACCAGTCTTGAGACATCATATTATATTCAAATAGTTGTGTCAATCATTGTCATTTCTCATTGCGTTCATACTAATAAGCTTGATTAATAGCTGACGGAGTGCACTGACATCAGTGTATTTGCGATTCAGCAGAGTGGACTACAACCACTGATTTCGATGTATCTACTGGCTAACTACATAATGTTTATAAACCATCAACATCTTTCTCAATTCAGACTTCATTAAGAAGCTACTCTCTAGAATCACCAGTTTGAGACCTTGTCAAACAAAATTTCCATGCCCACCGCCCACTACGGAAATAAGAGCAGCCCAAAGAAGCTTCCATACAAAGATAGCTATCCCTGAACATGTGGTTGAGAGAATTAAACTACAATGAATATTTGCAAATTGCTACTTATTAATCGAATATGTGGAGTACTGTGCAAAAACGTTTGCGTCAGCCGGGATTCGAACCCAGATCTCACTCTTTCCGGGAGCGTATGCTAACCGTTGCACTACCGACGCATCAAAACATTCAAGTCAATTGAACTCTCTGGAGAGAACGAATTGCGTCGGAATGTCAGTCGAAGAGATAAATGAGTCTTTTTATCAACTAGGTGCTTCCGCTTAATCACCAAGGATTAAGTTATTGTTAAAGGTCGACTCGCCCAGTCGTGGTACATATAACACTGACATCGGGAAAGGTCAGTTGAATTTTATCTAGAAGTTTGAACTTTGTCATTGCTGGGCTGGTATAGTGCAATGTTTATAGGAAAGTTGAGATGCATCATAATAGGTTGTGTGAAAAGAATAACTGTTTTGGTTTTTTATGCGATTTTTGCATTGATATCACATGATTTTAATACCGTTTAAAAGCGCATTTTTTCGCGAACATTTTGGTATACAACTTGTCTATAATGTCTTTTAGATGGAGCTGTCTTGAGAAAAAATCGTTTGCTACTCATGCACATATGGCGTGCAGGGAAAAATACCATTGAAACGGCGCGCAAGATTAATGCAGCTTGGATTGATGATACGGATGCAAAAAGGACGGCTCGGAAGTGGTTCGTAAAGTGCAAAGCTGGAGAGAACAGTCTGAAGGATCAGTCGCATCCGGGCCGTCCACAGGGAGCTGATCATCAAGCTGTCCTTGAGGTGGGCGAGGAGAATCCCTTAATGAAATACCCAATGCTAGCCCAAGAGTTCAGTTCTGCTCCAAGATCAGGCGTTATCGATGTCGATGGAGAGCATCTTGATTATTAGTTTTGCCTTTTGTTCGAAACAAATTATTACCAAAACCATAAAAAAAAATCAAAACGGCACAAACTTTCAACACAATCTATTAATACATAGACGTTTATTCAAACCTCACGTGAGATAACGATGTTTTTTGTCCTTCTTAGAACGGGAGGTTTGAACCTAATTGGGAGAGTAGAAAAGATTGACTCGGTGCATTAGTGGATCTTCATAAACTATTTTATAGGCATAACAAGTATTCAATCACTTGTACGTTGTACGATGGAGTGGAATGTATGGCTCTTCCTCGATAATTGATAATGCCAGATGCTTGCTTTTTTTCTCCATAAGCACTTCGCGGACGGTTTACCTTCTTGTGAACTTTGTTGTAAAATATGTCGCACTGTTCCTTGCATGGAGGACCTTTTCTTAGAGTGAAAATTTCGGCGGTATATCACAACACATCGCTAACAGTGATACACCATCACGAGGTGGCAGAACATCAAAGATGACGAATATTCTCATCACTGCTTATACTATCCTATTTATTACGCTAGTCTCACTGAATTGTTCTGCTGTAATGGAGACTAATTCGGAAAAATATGACTGCATTTTTTGATGGTTGAAATTAGTGAGTGAGAATAAGATTCTTAATATTGTGTAGTTGCTGGAATCAGAAAAGTCGCTCAGACTCAATGGAATTTTCAAAAATGACATTGTATCGTTGAGGCTCGTGTAGCAGAGTACCTTGCGGCAAAGAGCAGTCAGTAGACCGAGCCTCACTTAATCTTGCCATAGAAAGTTGAAATTACCTCATAATCCGTCTTATTCTACAACCCCTGTAGGAGAATGAAGTATCTTCCCTGATAATTTATACCTGACATTTGGCAAGTCCGCTCTCCTTAGAAGTGTTTGCCTATTGATGACCTTTAACATAAAAGTAGTTGAACGGTACTAGGGAGATCGAAACCGCTGATACGTCACGGATAGAACGGAAAAGAAGATAAGTGAACCTTGTGAAGGGTTCGCATGAACATAGGCAAATTTGTTGGCATAATCCCGCCTCCATAGATCACCAAGCCCTCCTTCCTCCAGAAATGAAGCCAAAATATTCTGGGACAATAACAGCACTGACTTGTCGGAGCTGTAGGCCAGCGAAAGTCAATGTATAGAAAACATGCATTCGGTCACCTCCTCTACAGTTCTACGAACAAGATTCATTAGATGCACGTGGCACGATAATCTGATGCTTTCTCAGTCATTTATCCAAATTTTGAGAGCCAATTCGTAGTATGGTACATAATTTCGTAAACGAAGCTTCATTTACGTTCGTGTACATAGATGAGACTGCCAACAGGATGAAAGTCTACTGTAATTCCAGAGAGCGTGGACAGAGTGGTCAGAAATGCTCCAAATGAATCTATGGGTGTTTTTTCGATTCCGATTTACGAATTAACTGATGGTTGCGGCAAATCATAATACAACACTTCTTTGGAGGATTAAAAAAGCACCAGTTTAGTAAAGATAAAGAAAAGACGATAAAAGAATTCACTTATTGTAACTTATTCTACAAGGCAAAAAAGCATTCAGAACAACGTCAATGTTATCGGTCCGATGAGTCTTTGTGGCGCACTAGTAACTACATTAAACCTTTTTTGATAGTTTGAACAATTGTAGAAAAATATAGAAATAAGGAAAGGCAGTGAAAAGTTAACTTCAGCTGTGTTTTTTCAAGAATCAAAGATCTTGTACTCATCAATTCGATCTTCATTTCGTAAGTTCTAATGCGTCATCGCCAATGGCCTTCTCGTTGATCCGGACCACATATTGGTACCACCATTGTGTAAATTATTTTATTTGGCACTTGTGAGGAGTTGTGATCCCATCATTGCGATCCTATCATTGCGCATCCTTATTGCTTCTGTCTTCTGGATCCTAGAGCACGTGGACGGATAGCAGAGCGATCTGGTTAAAGGAGCTCTCGATGTAGTCACTCTTGACTGCACCGGATGTTCATTCCTTAGCATGCTACAGAGATGTACTCCGCAACGTAATGCTTGTGTGCGCCTTGGATGCGCTTGAACTTATGTTTCAGGTTGAAATTGATGCCTTCACACCTGTTTTCGCCACCAGTGTTATCTCGTCCAGCACTTCTCACCTGCTATAGTGCTTCTTGTGCTTGATGATCTTGACATACACCTCGTAGTTGTGCTTCTCGGCAAAGCGTTGCTTCATGTTTCTTGTTGTCTCCAATCGTCGAGACTAAATAGTGGGAACACAGTTTTCCAGTAGCGTCTTTTATTTCTTTTTTCTTCTCCATGTGAGCCTTATTTTTTTTAAAATTCCAACATTCTTGCATTTTACTCGTGTAGTGATATCCATCATTCGTGAATGGCTTTAAACTTTGATGGGGATTAGTAACTGCTTGAAAATTATTAATGCTCTTCGAGAACCCCGCTGAGTGGTAGATGAATTGATCGTTTTGTTTTATTGTAGAAGCCAAGCTATGTGTTTCTAGTCGATGATTTAGTACATAGTTTTTCGCTGATTTATGTTGTCATGAATCTGCAAGCATATAAAGGGTGGGAGAGGACATAATCTGATGCATTGGAATAGCTCGGAAAGAATGCTTGCATACATTTAGTGATTTCACACAAACGATGTTAGTGAGGAATGAATTGGTCTTCCATGCTCATTCAGGCTCATCTGAATGAGTGTCGTGAAATACTTCAGCCACATTAATGTAAGTTAGGATGTCAGAAGCGTGATTCCCATGTAACAAAATGGAAAATCACTTAGCTGTTTCAAGACGGAATTGTGAGATCGATGCTGTGTATTCTGTATTACTCAAATGCGAGAAGGGATCCAAAATTTTGATCACCGGCAGTGATCGAATACAAGAGACACCGATTTAGTCGCCAGTCGCTGAAGTGTCGAAAATTGGCTGCGCCGGGTATGTAATGTGTTCTAACTACAACTAATTTTCCACGGAAAGTCTTGAGGAAGGACATGATGCACAGAGAATTCCCACACTGAGACGAGCCCATTAGGCTCTCTCGCACGTGATAAGAATAACTGAAAATTTAAGGATGCCGATCCAAGTATTTGACGCTCCATGGGACCACATGTGACCGGGTGATATTGTTAAAAAATATCGAAATGGGTGGTAATGTGAAGAAATGAGCTTAATGGAGAAAGTTAATACAGCAACTATAAAAGCAATGGAAATAATTTTAAAAGCCACAAGCTAGACTGTTGGTCACTACACTGTCATGTAATTCCGTTATCTAACTTACAATGATTTATTGCTTGGGGTCGATTCCTTCATAAAGGAGTATAGCCTCAAGGGATCAGTTGAGCAGAGGACAGTGCTACTGATGAGTCCCGGTAGGTCGAAACAAGAGCCTGTATAGCTCTTAGACGTTATTGGCTTGAGCATGTTATATCCTTATTAGATGACAGAAGCGCTATATTTTTAGAATGCGTGCGTTAGTTAATTTATGAGGGTCTATTTTTTAATAACTCAATGTTTTATTGATAAGGAAGAGTTCCGTTCAAGACGATTGGACTGTTTGCACTTCTGATCTATCGCAATCAAGGTAATGATTTATGAAGGGCTCATTGTGTTGTGAATGGAGTTTAACCAGGCCCTATATGAAATCAACTATATGAAAACTTTCATAATCATTTGAACAACAGCGAGATTTCAATCTGTCTAGGTCACGAAAATGGTACTACACTTGCCTTGTATCACTCATCTCCTTCAATTTCACCTAAGAACACTCTGTCTTGGTTATTGCAGGACGTCAAGGTGAATGTACTCGACTAACATTTTAAAAAGTTGCATTACAAAGACGATAATAGTCGAGCAGAAATAAAATTCACATGGAAGAAAGTTCCAGTGAACAAAGCATGTAAAGAAACGAGTGAATCGAAGAATAACTGGAATTCTCACATTAAGTGTGAGGAGATACATGCCAAAGAAAGCCTCATAAACCTCAATGAGGAAAAGTCAACTTTTTTCTCAGAAGCATTCCGAAAGCGATAGAAAGGCAAAATGAAATAACAACGACAGATTTTTAACTAGGGAAAAGGACATTGAAAAATCTGTCATGTAACATATGGAGCTATGTTTCTAGTACTGGAACTTTTGTAAAATAGCAAGTTTGAATACAAACTTAATCTTTCCGTAGCTAATCGTATAAAAGATACGTATGCCGTTAAGAACAACGACTTTTGACGAAGTTCGAAGGGCAGGAATTAGTATGGTTAAAAATAGTGCACGATATGTGTGTCGCTACCGAATGGGTCGACTTCATTGATTAACTATCTTATCCATCTTTGTTAATTTGGTGCCAAAGATGGCTACAGATGCTTCTGCGATCCATAGAGTTGGCGAAAGATTCTGTTAAAGACAAGGCAGTTGAGCAACTAACTTAAAGCTCCGGGGAAGAAGAATTCTACCAGGACTCGGCTTTAACGGAGAAATGATCTCTAAGACACGGCCAAAATCGCGCGCAAATCGAACATTCTTGAGAAAAATGGGTTCAAAGCGGTGAACTGAAGGAACAGTGCTCAGAGCAGATTTATATGTGAGGAAACAACTCAGGAAACTAACTCTCTATGAATCTCAGCGTCAATGAGTCTAAACTTCAGCATCTTTTGTTGAGTTGAGAAAAAGTGGTAATAGTATTCCTGATTTTCTTCTTTAAGCCAAGCACGAGGTGATGCATTAAAGTTTATTTGACAGCTGACGTTTCGGCAGTTCGCGTTCTTCAGAGCCTGGAAAGGTCAAATTGTCCGCAATCCAATCAGTCAAACACCTCCATTACTCCTTTAGAAAAAATCACCAGACCTAGATTTCAATCGCATCAAGCACAAAATCAGTTCTCATCATACTCACCGCTTTTTATATGTGTTCCACTGAATGATCCAAGTGGAGATCACCGGAAGGAGAGACACATAGGCTCGTAATGCACCCTACCCACCAAAACAACAGTCTTATATACTGACTCGAATCACGAGTGATATCAAGGCATTCCTCCCTGCGGTTTATAGTTGGATTGATGGTATTAATACAAAGAGCTTCAAGAATTTTTTAAGCTGATGTTTTTTGTTCCTGCGCAAGGATGGTGACTTCGACCTCAAAATCAACTCCGTCGTGTTTCTGTTCCCTATGCGTCCCAAGCGGAGTGTTCCATCTATTGAGACGCTTGTCAGCTAGGTGTTCTTCCATGGGGTACAGAGCGGCCTACCCGTTTCGCCAATATATTTATCGCTACATGCTCTGCAAAAGATTGGGTATGAGGTTGACTGTACCTACGCTCATGCAAACACCGTTTCTGCCGTTAGGACATATTTTACAACCTTTCGTTATACAGAAACGGTCAGTCAAGCGGTTGCGAACTAATTAGAGTATTCGGTGGTATTTCAATGATAGTTACCGATTGCTCTAAACCTGCTGTTTTCAAGCAACGTTTTATTGCTGCACTCTCACTCAAAAGAGCGAGGAGACAAACGGGAATCTGCTTTCATTCGAATTTTCGTTCGGAGGCGTGTTGTTTCCTCTAAACCTAAGCCGAGAGGTTACCAATTTGTATCCATTTGAAATGGCATTTCCCGAGCCAGTTTCACGTATTCTACTCTCTGCTCTCTTCCAGTGCACACACCGGCGGCTGTTCAAAAATTGTTCTTTACTAGCGCCGTTTCCGTGTCTGGGAGATGCGAGAAAAAGTAGTGAGCCAGGATATTTTTATTACTTGACTTTCAATATCACTTCGTAATGTAGCCGGTCTCGCTTAAGCATATTGTCACGTTCAAGAAAGGGAACCAATCATCTTTTGGTATCTTACGGGTGAGTTTTATATACTCTGACTGTTCATTCAACATTCTAAAGCAATTATCTAGCTCCTCTTGAGTGGATCAGGTTACCAAACAATCATCTATATACCTACAGTAGAGTAATGGCCGAAGATCCATCACTGGTGCTTCCACTTTCAACATAAAGGCAATCGCCAGGCTAGGTGCCAATCACTGCCCCCATTGCCAGTCCTCTCACTTGAGCATAATATTTCCCGGACCATGTAAAGATTGAGCAGTTCAGATTTTCTTTTAATAGTACCATGAACTGCTCAATCGACAAGCCATACATGTTTACAGCTCCCTGATGTTGTATCAGAAGCTCATGTGTGGTTTGCAATGCTGAGTCATTCGACACGTTGGTATAAAGAGCAGTGACGTCGAATGACTCCAATACGTACGCGCTGTTCGGATTCACGTTACGCAGAGGATCCAGGAACATCTGAGTGTTTGTCAGATGGGCTGGAATGTGCCCTAGCAACTGGGATGTTATTAAGGTTAAGAACCATGCTATCCTATCCGTCGGTCCGCCTACACAGCTGATGATAGGTCCAACTTTGAATATAGATGGGTCGTTAGACATTAGATCAACAGTGGATAATAATTTATGCGTTTTAATAAGTATAAAACAGGACATGTTGGTGTCTGGATTTTCGATTGAAAATGATAGATGATCTTAAGCCTCGCTTTTGCCTTACGGACCCACTCATTGTTTAATTTGCGGTTTTACCTTTTGAACTCCTTTACAGAAGATGATCGGTAAAGCGAAGCATCTTCGAAATGCTTACTCGTTATTGCGATCTCTAACTGTCGAAGAATCATAACAAAATCTCCACACTTATAACTAACTGATAACCTTATCCTTCCTTCCCTTAACAACTCTCAAACCTCATTCATGCCACGTTTTTGTAGCTCGGTGAGGTTCGACTGATCTTTTCGCACTATTGGGTGAGGGTTCTAGAAGTCGCGTCCGCAAATTTTCGGAATTTTCTATCGTCCTCCTCGTTAGCTTCACTGGTAATAGTTATCGCTGTTGTGTTATTGTTCTTGTCGTTGTGATTATATGCTAACTATAGCGTTATGGCGCATTGTTACGCTTATATTTTACAGGACAGAGCCCATTCGCTAGATAACTCGCATTCTTTAGACGGCGTTTATCTCGAATATTTCAAAAACTCATTAGTTATCTGAAAGTCCTTTTTACAGCTATAGTAGAGGATATAAATTTGTGCTTTACACACGCGTATTCCTCGCACTACAGAACTCTTCTCTCAAACTATTACTATTTATTCAATGGCATAAATTTTGACGATTCCAACACTATGCTTGCTTTTTGGTTTTACGAAAAGGCACAAAGTCGTGGACAAATGGTGGTTTCTACTTGGAGAGTAGTTATTGATTTTCTTATAATTGAACTGCACATGAAAACGAACTTTCAGAAAATTATCATATCTTTCTGCTCAACCTTAGGTATAAATAAGTATGCCCAAAGTTGGAAATATAAGGAATAGCGTAAAGTAAAAAAGTGTATACGTATAATGCGACCATGGTAGGAAAGGAGATAATTAAGCGTTCTACATTGATCTATCCGATAGTTAAGGGCCGTGCATTCAGCTTAAATCGTGAAACTGTAGAGGTGATCTTATATAAATTCGGCTTATACAATGACTCAAAGTTACTTGATGCATCAAATCAACGTTGTTGTCCTTCCACCAACGCCTCGTACCAACTCGGTGTCTACGGAAACTCGCGCGAAGTATGCTTGCCACCAAGACACGAGATAGTTTATTTCGCTACTGCAAAGCGGAAAGTTTTGTAATCACGAGTCGTTTTTTTTCTATCGACTTTTATTTCCTCGTCAATGACATTGTATCTCTTGTGTAGTAAAGCGTTTGAACAAACGATCCTTGATGATGTTGTAGAATTCGTTGCTGCTATTTCTGGTTCTTGAGCTTGTGAGACATAGGAAAAGAGCAGTCAACGCTTTATCTTTATTTGATCTCTCATCTAAGCGTTGTTGCGTCAGTGATAAACACAAATTGATCATGTAGCCAGTGAACTACGTAAACCGCTTCTTTGACAATATTCAGTGTTCATAACGAGATTTTATGAAGCAGCCGCATGGAAGGAATACATTGATTATTTGTAGAAACGTCAAATGAGAGTCGATTTACATACCATTATCATTAACACTCAGTAGAAAGCGTAGGATGGCAATAAAATCTGAGAACTATTCTTTTTGTGCTCTCAAGCGTTGCAATGACGTCCTCAATATTATTTTATCAAGTCGCCAAAAAGGATTGAGATTGTCCCCTGAGGGAATGCCATCGCAATAAGTACTCTTAGAAGCCCATCATGTTCATTTCTGGAGAAGAAACAGTCCTTTTGCGCATGCGTTCGGATATGAAAATTTTTTCAGAAAAAAACATGAGGGCTTTTCATAGTACAAGGCTGTTGTGAATTGAATACTGCTACTAATATTTATATTAACTAGATTTAATTTCTTTGTTGCAAAATTTAATTCGCTGCTTTTTTGCTACTTAGCTTGTCTGTTTTTGAGTGATAATTTATTTTATTCATCTTTTTACTTCACCTGCTATCTTGTTGTAATTCTTATGATACGAATATTATTGGAGTTTCAGGTCGAGAAAAGGTTTATCCTTGCTGGACATATGATTATCCATGTAAAATATTTTCAACTGTACAAATATTGGACGAAGAGTTCTAGAAAAACCCAATATTTGAAAATGAATCACGAAAAGACGTTACCTTCCGGATAATGTGAAACAGTAGAATCAGGTGGAAATGCTATTTAGATAAACTTTAAAAATTACAACGTCAAAGCGTCTACAGTCTATCACAATCAGTTGCTTTTACAACATCTACGCAGATTATTTTTGAATGCATGTGATTTTATATGCTTCCAGATTATCCTTATTTACGTACTGACTGGATGAGTCAAGATGAAGCATGAAGTTATTTGTACACCCACTCTAAATAGCTCGGCCCACGGAACGATTTAGATATCTAACATCATCACTGGAAAGCGGGACTGCCTTTTTCCTAATGTTCAGGATTATTAATTGAACAAAAATCCTAATTTTGTCTCGCTTTTCATTGGGCTAGTTCGTTCGCGCTCTTGGTAGGTTATTTATTGTAGTAAAGATGCCCACAGATCGACTGCTATGATATTGTTACAGACCATGATTTTTGCGCTATTGCTTCATTCAACTATTCTTCCAAGTCAAGTCCAGTTATTGCCAAAAACTATGCTATGTTGGAGAATGTTCCAGCAACACTTAGATAAAGCCGCAGCACCATCGCTTGCCATTCTAATGAAATGAGCTACCGCAAAGTGATGTGATGACCTGCCAGCTCAACCATAGCTCGAAGTGCTCCCTCGGAAGATCATGCTCTCGGTTTTCTGAGATTGACAGGAAGTTCTGTTTTGGGAACTGCTCGGCAACAACATAAATTAATGGCGGCGTTTACGTGGAACAGCTCCGGAAGTTGGCTGCAGTAGAGCGAGAGAAAAATTCGGAGCGACTCAGTGTCACCTTGTTCTCCAGCATAATGCTCGACCTCATATTGCGCGTTCGACACGTCAATTGGGCTGGACCACGGCACCACATTTACCGTATAGCCCTGATATTACTGCCTCGGACTACCGTATCGTCCGCGCTCTAAAGCAGCATTTGTGAAAGAATAATAATGACAGTAAATAGGTCAAAAGTGACTTCACCGACAGCTTCATTTTTTTCCTTAGCAAATGGGAATTTAACAACGATCATGATGGTGATCATATCATTGATTGACTTTTTCAAACAAATAACAATTGAATCAACAAAAGTCGAAATGCTAAAGTAATCATGGGATAAGTCAATAAAAACAACACTACAACTTTCTGCGTCGTTCAATCGTTTGAAGATACGCCATGCATTTGGATTCACTCATGGTAATCTATGCATGATTGAAATCATATTTACCATATACAATGTCTTATGTGGCTAGTATATCAATTCAGAACTTTGACCTAGCAGTACATTGTGATAGCAACTAGCCGATCCTGGAGAGATGTGAAGCTTGATTAGCTTGAGCCGCAAGATCGAACCAGCGGTACGTGTGTGCTGCACGGTGCTTCTGAACACTGCGCTACATTCGACTCATTAATGAAGTTCCTTCTTCTTACTCTGTTTCTATTCTATCATAAATATGAAAAGTTCTTCGGCTATTAAATCAGCAGTTCCGTTGTTTGAGATATTCTTTATGTTTAATTGCGATGGTCTACGATGGATTTTTCTCCCATAAGGTTCACGACACTGAGAACAAGTTCAACATTTTTATGTGGGGCTATTCAGTCATTTCTCACAACAACGAGACTCTCACGTGAGACATTTTCGAAAAAACTGCGAGATGGGAGGAGTTTCGAAGAAAGAAAGAGTGCAATGTCCTTGATGTCTCTCATATAGGAAGTGGAGCTCACATCATTAGGTGCCGCCTCGCAAAAAGCATAACAAGTGATTAAAATGGTTATTAAAAACATTTTTTTCCATGTTGAATTAGAATGAGACTGAGAGTCTTCATAGCACTAGATACAAACATATGGCGTAAACATAATATTCTGGCGTACTGTATTTCAGGAAGACGTAGTTTTCTATGAGAAGGTGTTTAGTATAGGCTGTTCATTTGAAATATGGGAAAACTACGATATGATTTAATTGTTTTTAAAAATCAAAATAAAGTGTTACGCAGTAATGTTATGATGAATGGATAAAATATGTATAAGAAGATTCAAATAAGAATTTAAAATCTAAGATAGATAAATTTGGCCCCTGACAACAAGGGTAAAATGAGTAATCAAACAAATTTTATTGATACAGTAGCAGCAAAAAGTAAAATTCTCGGCGATGATCATTTCCTGAGAGAATGCATGGCATTTGACTTGATCGAGCATCGTTAGAAGTGCTTGTAGGCAAATCTGATCTTAAGTGACTCATGGCGGCCTACTAAGGCCTCACGTCAGTATTGCTAATCTCCCACACAAGTGTGGTACCAATTCGCCGACTATGAGGGATGCAGGATTTCGTGAGCCATGGTTTGGGATTAAACCGTCGAGCACATATGTGTTGTAGGCACCTCTCACGACTGCGCCACATGCGCCCTTATAACAGTAGCCAATAAAAGATGATACAATCACAAATAGAGAGAGTAAGTTATAACATAGGATTGTGGTGGGTAAGAAAGGGAAGTAAGAATGTGATTGTTGTTAAACAAGATTGCGCTGTGAAAATGAGTATAATAAATAGATTACTGTTCAACATAACAAACAGCATTATGTGAACTACTGCTCTCTACTAAGTTTTAGGCATCGATCTCACGCAGACTGTCGTTGCTAATAAGTGATCGATAGCAAAATAAGAGAAGGAAAGAACAAATTAATGGTGCTTTACAGAGACTTTTCACAGAGAAGGTGAAACTCTTTCTTCGAATTCCATTTCTTTTTGTTCTTGAGCTTCATTTTCAGTACATCTATGGAGATTAGAGAGGAATGAAGGAGCGAAAAAGGCCAATGCCAAAATATAATGGCAAACAAACTAGTAATTTTGAGAAGCTTTCTCCGATCAAGAAAAGCTGATTGATGCTTATGAGGAGCATTTAAAAACTTTTAGCAGAGAAGCTGCAAGATTCCAGAGTGATTCAATAAGATCAGCAACTAGTAAAATTCATGTAAAGACAGAATACCTTACTGACGGCGAAACTAGCATTGAAACTGAAGGTTTCTTCTTGCATGCCAAATAAAGGCAGGATATGATAAAAATATCAGCTAAAGAGCAGTCGAGTGTAAGACAGTGTAGGTTCGGTAATATGTTCACTTGACTTACAGTGAAAATTGTTCGTTTTCGATGCCTTTCTGTGAGGAGAACAGGCTCTCGTGAGGATTAGCTCATAAAAGATTGAAAGACGACGGGGTTCTGCCCGACTCACGAGACTGTAAGGTCGGAACACGTGTATCGAGCTTACAAAAGCCCTTACCAGACAACATGACACGTTGGCTCAAATATCAGTGAAGAAAAGGACAGTTTTTAATGCAGTAGTTAGTTACTGTAGCACGCGACTAGGCAGTTTAGCTTTTTCTCAAACCTGAGTCGATCATAGCTGACACGTAATCTGCTCAGCCAAGCGCTTGCTTAGCTTTTTATAACCTAAGTCACACACATTTCTCACCCATGTACTATTGCGTACAGCTGACCTTCAATAATAATTGAGTGACTTGTAAGAAACAAGGCCATAAGTATTAATAAAATACTGCCTACTACGCATATAAAATTCCTTGACCAATGTTCACATGCTGGGGTTGTGAATTTGACTGAGTAGACTTTTATTTCGAGTGTTTTGTTAAGACCACGCTCAAATTTCAATAGATCCTTTCATTATTATTTGAGCCAACTTATCATGTGGGCTAGTAAGGGCTCTTGTACAGCCCGATACAAGTGTTTCGTCCTTACAGACTCGTCAGTTGTGCAGAACCCGTCTTAACAGACCACACTAGTAGACTTTGCATCACTTCGATTTTCCACGCTGTGAGGAGGCAAAGCTACAAAACATCCACTATTGCAAAAAATGGTGCAATAACAACGTCGTTCCATAAGGAAAAACCTGATTTGCCCATTATAAACAAAGTTAGTAAAAAGTTTTAGAATATATTACATCATTTGTTCAAAGGCGACTATGAGCGACATTTCGCAGATCTGTCGGAATAAAACCGAAGCTAATAGTTATTGAGATTATTCAAGAACAAATTTGCTCAATATTACACGAGGAAAAAAATTACTACTGATGGTCACTTACCTAATTCCTGATTTGGATACTCATTCCGATTGTAGTTTGGTTTGTTGGCGATAATCTTTCTTACCTCATCCATCAAACCACTGCCATAGTGATCAGCTGATACGGTAGTGTACAAAAGTGTAAAGATACTGTGAAGAGACGATTTAGTTAGCATTGCTACGGTACAATCGCGGTCTTCTCGGAACGATGTACAAATGGGCGTGGTTAAGCGCTTGGGACGCATTTAAGTACGGAGTGGAAAGCTTGAACAGGTAAAGGAGGAGGGGGGATGGTAAGTTGAAGGCTTTTCTGACAAGAAGGCAGTGCTTGTAAGCAAACTTTGTTGAGCAATTGGTCATCAGAATAATGAATTTTGAGCAATAAGCCACATGTTTGTCAACGAAATAAATTCAATTATAAAATGAGTAGATGTTAGGCTGATGCTGTCCTCAGTACAAATATGAATACAACAAAAACTTCTTTTATTGTTAACAACTCACTTTTATGATTAACTGTCGAATTTATGACTGGTAAGAATGCGATATTGGCTTTGATGAAATTCCTTGATTAAAAGATGCTGTAGCAGAACATTCTTCTTTACGCTAGTCTTTGATCTGCAAGTTTTTTTACTTGATTTTTGTTGTAATCCACTCAGGTTCTGTGTGGTATACTAATGGCATATTTTTTTTCTAGGGCGAGTTCCGTTTGGAAAATTCAGTGGAGCACATCACCATCATGAGGTAATGAGCTTCCATGCTCACTTATGTACTTCAGACGAAAAAAGTAGATTATATATATATTCACTACTTAACCGCTTAACCGGCTTGAGTGCTAACAAATACTTACCATAGCAAACTCGTTAACGGGTTGAATGTTGACAGCTACGATAGGATAGATCGAAGAGCAAAATTGTGTCTTGACCTTTGTAGTGCTAGCTCGCCGCTTTCCGTATAGGTGAAACGAGAGCTCAATCTCCGGCTGAGGTTGAAAGCCTAGCTATCACTCACATTCTTGGATATATAGCTGTTCTTTAGCTAGTTCAGCTTCAGTGAGCACTGATATGTACCTTAGGGATCTGAACAACTTCAGATTGGAAGAGACTCCTTTGACACGAAAGGAATAGAGTAGGAGGAAATTCTAGAAATTAACTCTAAAAACTAGTGCTATCCACGATAAGCTACATTCTATTGGGAAGTCTCCTTTTTTATTTATGAGTTTTTTTTAATGAAATATGTCATTGAAATAAACCATATTGTGAGCCGTTGAAGTTTTTATATAGCAAATATATCAGTTTTCCCAAAATTTCTTTCTTTATGTAAACATTGTTCTTCGACAAATATAAGATATATGAGTGGAAATCGCGAGACGGATTTTGAATGCCGATGCCTGGAGCCTGAATTAATGTCGTTGCTGGAAGCATGGTTTAAAAGATGGCTTCAACGAGAGTATTATCACAGCGTCAAGAAATCCATGGATTTCAGTGAATCTATACCTCTAGAATTATTTGAGCTAACACATCAGCTTTGATCTGTGCTTCTGGAATTGGTACTTATAGGATTATTCTGGGCCAACATATCTGTAACCAGAAAATTTCTTTTTATCAATGAGAGAAGGGCAGTAATACTAGGTGATTTGAAAATTAGTGAAACAGATTGTGGAGAGTTTCCAAGCAGTAAATTCAAGAGCAAGGAGCCACGAGGAGTGTGGGTTGTTTTATTTTCCAGGCTGATTCCTTCCCCTCATTAAAAATGATAATAGTGAACTCCGTTCCTTTGAATTTGCCCCACTAAAGTTTGAGATTGGTAAGCTATTTCAAAATAGGCACACACAAAATAGCAAGTTAATATCTGAAAAAGGTTCACCACAGGAGATAATATTAAAGTAGCAAGGAAATCTTCAGAATATCGTGAGATTATAATTTTTTCCTGTCACGGCACCTTTTGGTCGACCATTTGACCTTTCAGAAACTATTGTCGAAGGCTGGCCTCTATTTTGAAGTGATTTATCTAAATTCAATGCAGCCTGTACTAATCAAAGCAAGCATCTTGATTCTACATATTTTTGCTCGTAAACAAAAATTTTAATTCCACTGGCTGATAAAAATCTAGTCTTTCAGAGGTGAAGA
Organism: Parelaphostrongylus tenuis; assembly: GCA_019055375.1. Lineage (NCBI taxonomy): Eukaryota > Metazoa > Nematoda > Chromadorea > Rhabditida > Metastrongylidae > Parelaphostrongylus > Parelaphostrongylus tenuis. Next base: position 22,764 of record JAHQIW010004986.1, read on the forward strand.
AGTCATTACAGGTGGTACTGGCAGTGACTTAGTTTTCGAATTATATCTTAAACGACGAGTTGCGAGATAGTCGAAAAGTGATGCTTGAAATGCGGAGATTCTGCCCAGTAGATGAGGATGGGTTTTGTCGCTCAACTCAAACATTTATATCGTAGGTTGTATAATATATTGCGGCCTGTTATTGTGGCAAAGTACTGGTGTCTTTCTGTGGAGCAATCCGAATGCAGTCACTAAAGCTCCTAGTATATCTCCTCGACTTTTTAACTCGCTCACGCATTTTGAAGCAGTTGGGATGGCTGCATCTAGTTTTCTGAATGTTTTTGAAGGCATGGCGATGACCGTCCTTGTCTTAAAAGTAAATTTATTGTGACGAACTTTATCATAGCAAAGTATTACCGTGGTTCACTATCAGTTCGTAGCACTATACTCCATTTGAAACCGTTTCACAAAACTGACTATTTAGAGACCCTTTTCGCCGCATAGAGCTTTCCTCTTAAATTTTCAGCAATACTTTGCAAGCACAAATCTCTGCGACAAAAACTCTGATTGGTTCTTTAAAAAGACTTGTTACTGCGCTGTAGCACAACAAACAAATTTATAGTTGCCAGACTTTCAGCTTGAAGTGTTTTTGAAACCTTGCTCAAAACAGTAAAATCTGATAAAATTTTTATGGGCATTTCGTGAGGTTCTTTTATGGCACTTATACAGTGTATGACACATGTTTTGACATCACAGCCTCGTCACTCGCGCTGTGCTTTCAGTTCAGTCAGTTCCGCGGAGAGAAATACTCTGCATAGAGGAACCGACGACGAAATACTTAAAGATGCCGTCAGGTAATAAAATCAGCGAACGGACAGTGATGCATACTCGATTGCTCGTGGCTGCTTAAGCATGCACAATACTACAATAAACGCGTACAACACTGCCCGCTCGGATTTTATCACCTGACGGCTCGTGTATTTCGGCGGTTACTTCTCTATGTAGCAGATATGTCCCCACTGAAATGACTAAATCGGAAGGCACCGTGCAAGTGATGAAAGACGTGCCCTGCATTGTATAAGTGCCATAACAGGCCTCATGATGGCTCTGAAAAATGTTATCAAAATCATGTCTCCCACTCTTGTTTACACGCACGACTAGAGTCTGTGTATGACTTTTCGCTAGACTTTTGCATCTATAAGATAGCTCAAATTTTGATGACTAAAACTAAAAGTGATTCTTGAGAAACTTCCGCAAAGTGCTGTAAGAGCGGAAAAAGATTACGTTCCTTATTCGAAGTAGTTAGCCTGTAGCTTGGAGCTCACAGCAGAATTATTTATAAAAAATTAAAAAAACTGCTACATTAGGGCTCTAAAAGAATGTTTTTCGTACAATTTCTTAACGGTTTTACGTTCTTAAGTATGGGAATAATTCAAAAGATGTTGGGAGTCCCCGCCGAATTGACACCACATGCAATGCGCACTATCATTTTTGACAAACTACTCATTCAAAATAATTTCAAAAAAAAGAACGTTTTTAGCCTAAACGAGGTTTGTACGCCAGGGCCATACACCGGTGTTTCGGAGGTTTCGGCCTCCTCGTCAGTGACCCCCGCCCCACATTAAGCCCTGCATTGTAGCAAGGAGGGAGGCGTATGTGGTATGTGGTGATGGCATAGTGTACAATGACACTGGTCCATCACCATCAGTCGATGGTTTCGGCTGGTGGACCAATCGTAAAACATTCAAAATGATTCCAAAAAAAAACCCACTCATTGTTATCTAATCGTTATTGTTTTCTTTGCATTGAAGAGTTATATATGCAACAAGAGCATATAAGCCTGCAGAGAAAGTTTTGTAATGCCAAAATATTATTAATATTGAGTTGAGGAAAGGGGCAGCGTGGTCGAGTGGTTGTTATGCTAGTCGCGACGCGCTTAATGCCCAGCTTTAGGCCTCAACCTTCAGCGGCAGTCAACAACAGTGCTTTATGAACCGCCACAGCTAGGTTCTCCTCGAGATTGTGAGGAGACGCGCTTAACCAGTATTCTACGGCTGTCAAGAAGAAGACGAAATAATGATCTGTGCTAAGAATTCTGAGATCCGCAAAGTGGAAAAAACTTTTGGATACTTTTCCTTGAACGTTCTTAGACTTGGTCCAGCTGCTTTCTTATGGAAATATTCTTAAGATATGCCCCTGAATTTTCAAAAACCGATACTGTGTGAAACAAACATGAAATCTGTATTTTTGCGGGTGATGAAGAACTTTTCGCTTAGCCTTCTATTTTGCATCCCACTTTTAATCACCAAAATACGGCTGCAACGTCACTCAAGGTGAGATAGAACTGATGCGAAAATGAGGTTTATTGAACACTTGGAAGTCCCGTGTTCATTGATGGTGCAAACTCCACCATAATTTCCGTTGTTTCTCTCTTGCACAATTGCCGACCATGGGTGTGGTTTGTTTCGAGTTTAGTGACGTATGCGAGACCCCTTTCGTGATTCAACTCGCATGATCTGATTTGATCTGTCACAATGTAAAAGAGATATTTCGATGTGAGAGGTGCATTGGCAGTCCATGTCAATTGTGTACAATAGGTCACAACATGGAAGACTTGGTTGGAGGCTCAAAAAAGCGGTAGTGTATGAAAACTGATTTTCTTCAATGCAACTGGAATATAAGGTTTCGTTGTTCTTTCTGCTCTGGTTTTGAACGCATTTAACCGAGAGAGTTGTGGACGATCTTCTTTCTCTCTCTGAAAAAGGTGAAATCCGACGAAACGCCTTCTGTTAACAGAAATTGGACTGTAACTAGCTCACATTTTGATTGTAAAAATCTGTGAACTATTGAACAATAAAGAGGTTGGAAGATATTCCCTTTTATAGGAAAATTAGGTTATTCGTGACATAGAATTTGTAGGCGAAATCAGAATAATTTCTTAGAATACTAGTGAAGAGGCGTCCGGTTCAAAAGCTTACAGAGGCTTGAAGAATATAGTAAAAACATAGAAACACTTGTTACCGCATTAATCTTTGTGATTTTACGATTTGTTGTCACTGTAGGGCTTGTGAATCTGAGACCTGCATAGATCTAATCTGAGACCCCTTTCCACCGCGATGTCAGGAATTAAGTGAACCGGACAAGGTGATGAGTTGTATAGTCATCCGTAGTAAGTGACTTGTTAGCTACTTGGTTCACGAAGCTCTCCTATTCGCCTTTCTACAAATATTGCTGACATAAAATGGTTCCAGTGTATTCCGCCATAGAGAAGACATACAAAACTTAAGTAACCTTTCAAGGGAAAATATATGAAAGTTATCATATTCCGATGGGAATTCCTACAATAGTTTTTTTTTGGAGAGCCTAATGAGTGCCTAATAGAGCAATCGTAATCCCTTACAAACACGTGTCGCCAGAATCACTGAGGCAAGCGATTGCTAGTGTTGTCACGCACACGTTTGTACTTCGTGGCGCCAACCGATGTAGGATGGAACAGCCACGAATGAAAAGTGTATGAGAGCGAAAAGACCAAGTTGAATAAAAAAACCGAGAACTGATTGTACAGAGTGCAGTAGGTCACCTAAAGCTCATTTCGTTCTGCTCGCGCTTCATTTCAGTTCCTCTTATAGCAGTGATGAACGGTGGTGTACGACAAGTGACCGTGATCCACTGTATAAGCCCGGTATGCAAGCAACTATCTCCACAACAATTTTCAGAGATTTGTTATCTTTCAAAGATCAATCAACATCCTCCCTTCATCATTTTTCTCAACAACTGCGCGCATTGATTCAAATGCGTCATCTTAATTTCAACTATTCCTCCTGCTGCAAATTTATTTTGCTAAGTCACCACATCCTCAGCAACATGCGGTCGCAATGGTCTAAGCCAAGCTATTCTTCAAACATAAATACCCATAATAGGAGGATGCTGAGGTGAAGTCTTCATGCAAATGCAGCTATTTTGAAGTAGAAACTCTTCATAGTCTGTGGAAAAGTTTAAAGTCTTCTCGAGATTGGTACGTCAGAGTCATACGTCCGTTTTGGCGGTTTCTCCCTTTCCATTAGTGGTCCACGCCCTATACTGAATCCTACTTTACAGCAGGGATGAGGAGACGTTGCCAGTGATAACAACACGTGACAATGTGCTATCACCATTTTACCCCGTTTTTACCCATTTTATCCACTTTTTCCTCTGAAAAACTACCTGTAAACAATATTTATGTGGTACAATAAATTCATCAGGTAAGAAAAGTGATTTGATTACATTAGCAGTGTATATAGAACAAGTTTTCGAAATACTATCTAACGCAAACAAAATTGGGAAGTCGTGATTTAACCTATCATAAATATTGCAGGGTGCGGAAAAAGTTGTGATGATTTTCTATTTTGATAATTAAGCACCGATATGATATTTTCTTATTAACTGATAATTTAATTAGATTCTTGTTCAATTTTTACCTGAATTTGGTTTTATTTATTTGTCTATTTTCAGGTATGCTCAAGACATGGATCGTAAACATCAACGTATTGAGTGACACAAGGCGGGAATGGAAACGGGCGACATTGCTAAAATCGACTGATCTGAAACCAGCAATCGTCTACAGAACCGTGAAACGTTTCAAAGAGACTGGAGGGATTGACGAGAAGATCGTTTAACCCCGCGTTTATTACTGAAAACATTCAAAAGATTCGCTGCTAGGTACAGCAAAATTCGGAGCGCTCGATGCCCAAATTGGCTGGAGAAGCTTGGAATCAGCGAGAGCAGCGTCAAAAATATTGTCAAAAACAAGCTGAAAGTGCGCGTTTACAATATCGCTCGTGTTCACTTTCCGATGCAAAAAAATGAAAGTAAACGACTTTCAAAGGTTTGCCGCATAGTTTGTTTGATAACTGTTGCTTGTTTGTTGAATATGCTTTTCACGGATTAAAAATATTTACTGTCGAACCACTCCACAATCGCCAGAGTCGACGTCAACCTTTCAGAAAGGGTCAGCAGAAGTCTGTAGGAAAAACTATGGGCCGCACTCATTTTCCGACCTCTATGATGGTCTGAGCCGCCATTTGCGCCACTGGAAAGACGTCGTTGGTCTTCATCAACAGCAATCTCGACATCAACGCTGCTAGCTATTAGGAGCAACTTTTGCGAGGGCGTACTGGAGCCTTGGAATACTCACCACTTTGGCACCGACGAATTTCCGCTTCAGCAGGACTGAGCTCTTATGTATTCGGCCCGCTCAATGATTGCCATCTGTGAAGTGGCGTATTCAGGCTTTTGGTTCAAGGGCATCTGGCCGTCATACTCGTCAGATCTCAAACCACTGGATTACAACGTGTGATCCATACAGAAAAAGTCTCGTCTACTTCCTACACTACCGTTGACGCGCTCAAAACGGCTTTGACATAAGCTTGTGACGAAATCACCGTAGAAGCGTGTACGAGCATCGTTGAAAATTTTCGAAAGCGAGTTTGCGAATTTATGGAAGTCAAAGGAAGCAATTTTGAGACTTTGTTATGATTTTTTTTATTAGTGTGATATTCATTATCTATAAACGTAAATATTCCTAAAATTGGATGAACTGATTTGTTTATGTTTTTTTTTCCTATTAAAATATCTGAAAAAGTTATCAGAACTTTTGCTTACCCTGTATGGTTGATAGATCTGGAAAACGCTAAACCTTCAAAGAGGTTCAAACCGGTATTTCACCCTGTCTGAGAGCTCCGAAGATTGTATTAAGGAGACATGCGCAGATGGGGCTGCTACCACACAAAGCGAGTTTGCACAGAGTGTTATCGTCGATATGTGTACTATACCTTCGAAAATTTCCACGCTTATGTTGCATCCAGAAGATTTATTTTACCATCTGTACCATTCTATTTAGAACATACCAGTTTATTTCACATGTAATATTTATACTCGCGAACAACTGCAGTGAGAAATTTTCTGCACAGAAAGTCTTAAATTCTTATGATTCAGATTCGTAATCTTTGTGACAATGCATTTTTTGCGCAGGACATTAGGAAATTGATAGAAGACCTACCAGGCCACAATTGACCTTTTGTGACGACCTCCGCTTATCTGACCGCACTTTTTGCTTTTTTTTTCGGTATTTGCACGTGTACCTCTTGCAATTTGCGCATATACTATTTTCCATTTAATCATTATGTTCTTCTTTCATTATTTTCTAATTTTCTATACGTACAGATACCATATAGTGTCCTGAAACATGAAAAGGTGTGTAGAAAACATGAATTATCAAGACAACACGGGAAATCTAAGGGTTTTTTTGAAATGGAGATCAAATTTCTCTATGATTAAGGCAATCACGTTGTTCCCTGCTAAAGCGGCACAACAATTTCAACTGTTGTCCCACAGGTGAGCGAGTTTCGTCATTTGAGTGAAAATTTCGCTTGTTCATAAAATTCTCTCGTGTCTTTTGGTGTTATTTCTCCACCATTCTCTTCAAATGCTCATATGTGTTAGGTCCATTTGAACACTACAAAGGCCTCCTTGTTGGGCTGTTCCATAACTTCTTTCTTACTCTTGTTTTGTTGAATTTCTATCCTACTAGAAATTGAATTATTGGCAAGAAGATTGTAGTATGTTGGAGAATGTTCTAGTAGTTTTAGCTGGGGGATACATACAAGAACACTATTAGGTTACTCCATGAGTTTTTGCATTAGATCAATAAGCATTAAATTTGCTAGCGAGAAGTAAGCAAAAATTGTATGGTTTTGGTGTAGCTAAATGCGTAATTTTTGCGAAGATTTTGATATACAACTTGTCTGTACTTGGTAGAAGATGGGGCAGTCTTGGGAGCAAATTCGCTTGCCTTTGTGGACGGCTCAAAGGCGACGGATCCTTCATACTGTTGCAAACCACTTCCTAGCCGTCATTTTTGCAGCCTTGTCATCGCTCATACTCCATTATTCTTGCGCGCGTTTCACTACCACTTTCTTCTACGCGCAATTCGTGCATGAGTGGTAAGCGAATTTGCTGCCATAACAGCTCCATCTTATCGAAAATACAGACAAGTTGTGAAATAAAATACTCGCAAGAAATTACACAGTTCAACTATACCAAAGTTATGCAATTTTGAATAATTCTGGTGAAGAAAACTTCGTATTTATTGCTCGGTGCCGAAATTCATGGAATCGTCTAATAAGATGTATTAAGTTGGTACAAACTTGATTGCAATTTCGTTCAGTAAATTTCAAAACATTTTATATTAAAAGATCTTCTTAAATATATGTGGTTACGTTAGCGGTAATTATAATGTACAAATCTCGCTTTATGATTTGTTGCTAATGGCGTAATACTTGCTGTTTATTTTATACATATTTTAGACAATGAAAGGATATTAGACAAGAGATAAATTTGAATGATTTCCTTCTATAGATTCGATGAAAACCACAACAATCATAAAGGTCTAGATAGCCAGGGCGACCTCAATCAGTGTACAACGATTCGTCGCGATTTTACAAAGCTTTCATCAGCAAGTTCAAATTTTTTAAATTCTGTCGACGTAGAGAAAGAGATTTTATGAGGCGGTATAGTCTCGTCAGAATTCTTCGCTATCATCGCTCAAAATGCCATGCCAGCACTAGAATGGGAAAATATGGGACTGAATCGACGGATGACAATTTCACCACTTTCGCTTTTCTCATTACGTTGTCCTTGTACCAGTAAGCATCGACAAGGTGAGATGAGTGGTGACCGATTCTGGCCACGTCTGTGAAAAGATTCGTCTCTGACTAAATTTAACGAAAACGATATTAATGAGGAACGGATTGGTCTCAAACGCTCCATTCAAGCTTGACGAAGTGAATATTTCCGAATGTTCCAATTATGTTTAGAACGTCTAAAATTGTGAAAAAAATCAGTTAACTCAATAAAGTTTTTTACACTGTTTTATTCAATACAGCGATTTATCTTTGGCGATAGACTTTTCAACAAGCATTATTGCAAATAATAGAGGAATGGAGAATTTAGAGCACTGTGCTCACTTCAAACGTTATAAGCCACCTTAGGGGAAGGTGCACGTTGATTATTGCGATTTACCGAACGACTTACGCTCAGTATTCTGAAATGTGTTTCTGGAGCACTTATGTAAACTGCTGTAGTTGAGGATCCTCGAACAGGAATCAAGAACATCTGCGCGTAATCTTTAGCCTTTTGGATACATAGCAAAGGCCCGAAAATGAACCGAAAAGAGGAGTGCCTCGTATCACGCGTGACCTCGAACCATACCTCAGGCTGATCCTTCCGGCCTGAGTTAGGCGCGGCCCACTGATGCAGTGACCTTAAGCGGCTGGTCATCAACGAATAATTGATAGACCCAAACATCAAAACGGGGAGTGTTTTAAAATGAAGCTTTTACTATGCGATCGAAAACTCATTTCTAACGTTTTCTGATAGGGTTATGGAGGTTTTTGGCTTAGTGGATTGTGGATCAATGTGATCTTTCCAGGCTCTGACGAAGGCGACCCGCCGAAACGTTAGCCACCTCGAATATTGTATATTCAAGCTGCATTACTGACTGTATTGTTGTATGCTTCGCTAATATTCAATAAATAATATCAATAACGCTTTGGAACGGCTAAGCAGAAGAAGATATTCATTTATTCAAACTATGCCGAGGTTAATAGATAGGCGGTTTTGGGATTTATTACAGACTTTTTGATGCTGTCTACCATCGATCTAGATTTCTCTAAGCTGATAACTCATATGGGCCCGCAGTGGCGATAACGTGCTAATGAGGCCTTGCCGATGTTCGTTTATTGGTGGTTGCTAGTTGAAATACTTCGGTTATTTCTGTTAGACAGCATTTGAATATTCAACCTCATTCAGTGGACAAAAACTTTTCATAAGAGAGTTAATAATCATTTGAAAGCTCAGATCTCCGGCTAGTCGGCACGTGTCCAATTTTTCAAATCACGCTTTCATAACGCTGTCAAATTCAAAATAAGATTATGTTTTACATCGGCAACGCAATTGAAATGGTTGACTGATCGACATATGATTGACTGTCTATTAATTTGATCATTCATCGACTTATATTATCTTTTAAACCATCTCTCTTGAGCTGACACGAGTTTGTTAACATACTCTTACATGGTCAACACCTCGACGGATTTGCAATCTTCAGGGCTTCAAAGATGATGATGGTGGTCATTACAGCTCGAAAGATTAGAACAATTGATTACTAAAACAAATGAAACAAAGATTGTTTTGTCACCAATCTTTCCATAAAACGAGCTCAAAAAGAAAAACAAAACGTTTACCTTATCAAATACACTAATAGTTGTTTCCTATACAAGCAAAATTATTAATATGTGCACATACTTGGATTGCCTCTCAAGAGAGCTTTGGAGACTGCACATCTTCCACCAACTCCTCTCACAATCTTCATGTATACCGGTGAGCCGCTGAGTTATGGTAACGTATTTAAGAAAATTTTTTCGCCCATCTTCACAAAAAAGAATGTTTCTGGCATTAATGCAGAGATGATTGAATGCGTGAACATGGCCTTTACAACACTCGCTATGGCATAAACGCACTAAGTCAGTACTCTTTGTCTCTCCGACACTTCTAGTATCAAATTGACGATCTCAGTGTGTTGGAAAGCTTGGTGAGCCTGAGACGCGTTATCAAGCTAACGACCGTTCAATGCTGTAAAGTACCCCTAAGTACTGTATGTGTCAGACTTCCTTGGGCGAATGCAAACGGTTGACGTGGACAGCTTTCGTATTTGCTTATAATGTAGATGATCATCGCAGAAAATGCCTACAATCTCTTGTTCTCGTTCATCTATCATAGGTTCCTTATCTTGATCGTCCAGACCATTTTCGTTCCAGTATGTTAACCCATCTTGATACAGCATTCTTATCTAGACATTGTAAACTGCTAGTAATGTGTTTATCAAAATTTTTACAGTTAGGAACGGGTTCTCCTGAATTTATTATTTATTTATATTACTTTATTCCTATCAGTACTGTGATACTATAATTATGTATCCAAGAGTGGTGAGTGGTATGCAAAACTTCGAAGCTCAGGCGGAACTTGAACCTGTATTTCACTTATGCTGCGAAACGTGCTGCCACTACTTCACGAAAGTCTTTGTTCCGCTATCATTTTTTATGCAGAAGATACTTTCGAAACCCTAAACGTTAAACAGCTCTAACAATAGTACACTAAGAAATTAAGTCTGTTTCAAAACACTACCATTGATAAGCTTGAAATAACTTTTGTGAGAATAAGTTATATGATGAAAACTTATTTACTTCCGCACTGATTAGTTTGTTCTGACGAACCGATTTTGATGAGTTGATTGAAGTTCAATAATACGCACATTTAGTTTTCTATGACTAATTCTTTGGGCAATTTGGTCTTTACAGGCAAGTGCGTTAACTAAATGATAAGTGCTGTCACGGCGATACGAGAGAACACAGTAAACAATTCGGCGTAATCGCAAACTTTGGTATATTAGCACAAAGAACAAAATTTGCGACTGAACCTCACACAGTCACGTCACTTGTGACACCAATTGAAATAGATTAGGATGGGATTATCTTTTGGAGGCAATTTCGGGCCAATTTCTATACATTTACCTCTAACTCGATCAGAGTGTTCTACTGAATCAACATGTAGAACACAGATCGGAGAAGCACAAGCACACCCGTGACATGTCTAAGAGCTCAACAAGTATTCATTTACGTTCACAGGAATGTTCAAGGCCGCTTTGTTCCGCGTTCCACCCTCTCGTCATCGTAAGACGTGGCACATGACTTCTTCGCTATCATTTGCACAATCTACAAATAAAAGAGAAATGTGGAGCTTGATTCATGCATTTTACAGTCATTTTGAATATCGATGTTTTCTCAGACTCAGACTGTTCAGATTTTTAACAAGTTAGTAAGACTTATCCAAGTGTCATGCTATGTCTGCTTATTTAATGCTCTTGTATCCCTCATATATTTATTTACACATTTACGTTCACGTCGTCCTTTCAGTGAGCATTTCAAGCAATATGATCTGTGTAGCCATCATTTTTCTTTCGGTGGCTTACTATTTCGTGATTCATTGGCAACGTTTTTGATAATTGTATTTTGTGGCATTTAATTTATTTTTTCTGTTGAAGTAAAGTGGATATGGTGACTTCTTCCGTTCGCTTCTTTGATCGAAGCTTGTTGAAAAGTTGCTTAAAATTTCGCAGTATTTCGAATACTTACAGAGCTTGACGTATAAGAAAATGCCGATTGGTGCATACTATATGGGAAGTGTCGATGATCCCCGGGATGACTGTCGAATGGATCCAAATCGCGATGCCACAAACGATGATTTGGATCATATTGGTGTTAAGGTGTCTAAAGTAAGTCCGGAAAGCAATGGAACTGAAGATTCTTTTTTTCATGTTTTAAAATAATAGCTCCGTACAACAACAGGTTATGGTGGGACATCAAGTTATGTCAACATAAAACGATTAAAGCAATATCACATGTGGTGAAACAATAAGAAGTGTACCGCGACAAAAGTCGTGAATCATGCGCTGATCTAATCTAGCGCTTTGATTTGCAAAGTCCCTTACCCCTTTAGGATCGGTAAATCGTCCGTAGAGAAAAAACCACTCACTCGAGACATTCTAAAACCATTGTTAATCATATGGGAAGAAATAGAGCTAAAAATACATTCTAGAACTTCCACGGCGGTATGAATTTGATTGGAATTTCACTTTTAAATCTATTTTGCTATAAATCTGTGCTTGTTTTCAAAATTTTGATGTCTTAATAATAGAGTATTTATACAGAGCTTCAAATCTACTTTGTTCACTCACACTGATTGAGATCTATGGCATTCTTCATGCTGTTTTGAAACTGTTGCACTATTTGAAGAATTAAGATCCATTGAATGAAACTCCTGATGCCTAGTTTATAAAACGATATTCGAATCTGCCGATTTGAGTAGTTAAATAGGAATTTTTTGATAATAAATGGATGTTTGGCACTTGATTTACGGAAGTTGTTTGACGGCTGCAACCACTTCCCTTGGCTGAATTTAGTGAGCTATACTGCTATTTGCAGATCGATATGAACTCTGATTGGGAAAAGTATGTGGACAATTTGATGACAGTTTACGGTATGAATTACCGAGACGAGATACAGATCAACAGAGCTTCTATGCCTGACTTTGATGAAAAGGTTGATGTTCGTTCACTGCCTTTGTGCACTATGTTTTCAAATCTAAAGTCGAATATCATACTTTAGTAGTAAGGTCAAAATTTAGGTTAAAAAGTTCTACGAAGAGCACTTACATCGTGATCCCGAGGTCCGCTTCATAAAATCCGGTACCGGCTTTTTCGATGTTCGCAGTGCTGAGGTTAGACATTTTGTGGCTTTTAAAGTGTAACAGTTTCCATAATAACTCATGTTCCTGGTGGTTGAATGTAGCGCAATGATTAGGGATCAGATCACTGTATAGCCCAGATATGTCCTCAATCACCTCCACGATGTCACCAATGTAGTCAACTCCATGGTGTATCTTAAATGGAGTGATTAGAGTATATTACTCTTTGTATTCTATATGTATTCGTTTAGGACGAATGGATTCGTATTCCAGTTGAAAGTGGTGATTTCCTATCACTTCCAGCTGGCATTTACCATCGCTTCACTACGGATCGAAACGTAAGTACAGTTGAGTATAATAATTCTTTACTTCCGCGCCAATTAGTGTCTACCTTCATTTTCATAATTATGGTATCCTAATCACCGTATGGCATATGTTTCACAACACTTCTTAACCTGCTTTCAACCGCAAGCGGCTTGTTATAGATTATAAAATGATAATTATAAACACGTTTTTCATCGAATTTTTTCTGTCATATTTCTTGTTGTGTTCTACATATTCACTAGGTACGCCAAAATTTCACATTTTGCAGACTTAGAACTAAGAATTCTATTTCAAAATCAACCATTTGGCGGATTATTCAACAACATATTCTGTCCCAATGTGTTCTTAGAATTCTTGGCAAATCTTCCACCCTTAATATAGATACTGCCTTTGAAAGCACTATTTCGCCTTCAAACGAACTTGTCGGCAAGACAGCTGTTTATTCATGATGTGCTTCAAGCTCGCCGACGTTGTGTATCCAGTTCAGCTCTGGTGTTTCATACAGCTATAAGAGGGTTTAACGTGTCCTTAGTGTTATAACGGTACAATTCTGGGAGCTGCACTTTTATTCAGAAGTCCTGAAAATTGGAATTTTTGTTTTGCATTTTACTGTGATTTTTTTAAGGAAAATCTTGTGACAATACGAATGTTTCAATCAAACCCTAGTTGGATATCATACGCTCGTTGTAAGGATGGCGATTCAGTAGAGGAGAGAAATATGTATCTGAAAGGAATTGGAATCGAAAATTGACTTCACATTTGTATACGCGTTCCCATTTCGCACAATTGCACTTGAACGTTCTATTATCTATTTATCATTACGCATGTGAAAAATAAAAGATTGTCGAGATTCCAAATGCTTCTTACATCAATTATGGGTATATTATGAGCGTCAACACAAGTGGAATTGGCCAAGGTAACCTCATTGAAATCTCAAGAAATAGAAGTTGAAGATACCAAATCTACAACCGATCAGTAACGATAAATGGGACTAAACATTACCAATTGTTTTGATCATCAAACAGGTCTTCTTCTACATTTGTGCAATTATCACAAAACCTTTGATGGCTATTTGGCGTTAGTCCCTAAACACAATGGCCTTTTCTCTGTCAGCATCAATCTGCGCACATCTTTCCGCAACGGTTTCGCGCGGTTGTAAGTTATAAGATATCTAGCATCAGATGGATAGTACCCCAATAAATATTCATCGCTCGCTTCATCATTCTCCTACACTAGCTCGGATACAAGGATTGGTTATTTTCGCTAAGCTGTCAGCTTTGCTTATAGCTGAGACTGCTTGGTGACAAGACCAAACACCTGATGAGTCATAAATTTTTTTTCGAAATGAAATCGCAACGACTTCTCACTTTTCCATAACCGATGGATTGAATACTTCAGAGTAATCCACACAAGATAAGTTTGTTAAATGATTTTTTGACTGATGATGACTACAGCGCTAGCGACATGTCGTTCGCAAAACAGGCAAAACAATTCATTACTTACGCGACGGAACATTTCCGCTAAGATGCTGGAAAGAATAGAAGCGTTTAACGGCATGAATTGAGTCGGCCACTGCTTCAATGCAACTCGCACAATGAAAGAAATGCTTTTTTATAACAATTTTCATATCTCCCGAGATGCTGCCATTTATGAAAGTTTTCAAAATTCAATGTTCAAGTCATACTATGCTGCTTAGAAGTTCTGGGATCGTATTCAGTGTACTTGCGCCATGATTTTACAAGAGATTTAGGCATGTTCGCCTTGTAGCACAGTTGCAAGTATGAACTGTCGGATTAATTTAAAGAACTTTGAATGTTGAATACATTAAACTGATCATTCACCACAATGAAACATGCGTTTTGAATACATTCCTTGGTGATTGAGCTAATACCACAGGCTGTCGATAAACTTCATTCGGCTAATATGTCAATACCTTCCTCTTTTCCAAGAGATGATGAGTCGAGTCAATTATCCAGTGCAGTTCGACCTCGCTGTAGATCCTTGATTGGACAACATACTGGCTTGTTTAGATGATCGTTTTTGAAACATTTGCAGTAGGTATACCACTGCAGAGTTCGAAACCTCTACATAGAATAAATGAGACTTGACTATACGAAGCATACGGTAATATCTTGTGATGCACAATGAAGAAATAGTAAGTAAACGTCAGCGTTTTCTGACATCCACCTTGAAATATTTACAACGTTTTAAAAGGTGAGTGGGGATTTTCATGTGGTTATATCTCGCTCACACTTCGAACAACTCTCACTGTACTCTCCTACTTCTAAGCATTCGCAGTTTCGTTATAGTGACAGGATTTCTATGCTTCACGACAGGAGCTGACACCCAAAACCGTTATTTCTACTACCACTTCTGACAGGATTTTTCTTTTCCTTCCTAATGCTGATAGATTTCTGCCATTTCCTTCTAGGCCTGCGTGAAAATTTTTCGCTGAGATTCTGTAGAAGCTCTTGATTAGCTCAGAGTTGACACCAAATCTACAAGATGAGCTTCACTGACGTACTTGATGGAAGAGGTTGAATAACATCAAATACTAATCAATGCTATTTCTGTTTCTTAGGAATTTGTTTTTAGGATGGTTTATATCAATCAATAATCTCTTTTACAGATTTTCTCAAAGTCCTTCAACGCGCTACACATGTTCCTTTGTGACTGCCTAGAAATAAATATGAGCACTATTGTATGGCGCACAATTTACTCAACTCGTCTGGACCTTCGCATGCGGTTGCCGCGCAGCAGCATCAGAACTCAGTACCAGCTACCAGGCAGGTTTTTGGTATTGCGCTGTGATTATTTGCGCTAACTAAAATTGTGATGAGAGGAATTTGCTTACCATTTGTGTATGCGAGTTGTTAGTCACCCACCACATTACCGCCGTTACTGTAAAGCCGTAAGATTGGTCAGTTTTCTTGTGCTACTCTTTACTAGGAGACTCCCACTTCCACCGTTGAGAGTGAGAGTTGGAATTGTGAATTACCATGGATAGTTTTGGCCGTCATGAGAAGCTCACATAGCCTCACACCCTGTTCCTTTTATTCAGGGTCTGTGGGTCACAATGTGGCTTCTCTCAATTTCTCCATTAAAATCTCCAATTATGACCATGAGGACTGAATCGCCCACTCTGACAAACTCTTCTAGGTCCATGCAGAGCAATACGAATTCGCTTCGTGACAGTTTCACGCTTGCACATAACCATCGAAAATTGTAAAAGTTAGCATTGAATTACATCGCTTCAACCACAGTCGTCCAATCCGTGTTATTTTGTCCAGATGAATTGCTGTTTATGGTCATGCTCAGTTCACGAGATTAATAACGCCTCTACGATCGCATTTTCAAGAAACGCTTTTCTCTAGTGCCATAGGGCACGAAAAGGTTGGCGACCTCTCTTCTTAACCAGTCCAAAGACAGCATAACTTGTCCTTCCTGCTTGCATTAATAGATCTTCTCCAGAGGATTTGTTTGCGAGAGTACGTGAGTTATAGGTACAGATCGCCACAATAGACCGTTTCGATTTTGGCAGCTCAGTTTGACCATGATATTTCAGCAACTCTTTATACTTGCCCCACCTAATGCTGCCAAACTGAAGCTCTTACGAACTTGCAAAACAAGGCTCTTATTTCAGTTGTTTTCAACATTTTATATTCAACATACAACTTGCTGAACCATGAACGTGGAAGCTAAGTGCTCATGATTAACTTCCCACTTTCTTGCGGAGGGACAAGAGGAGCTTATTTGTAGAAGAAGACCCTTACGACACCCATGTACTTCGCAGACGCTTGATTGCAAGATTTTGGCCAGTTTCTCGTGGAGATAAAGATTTGTCAATGGCGCTGCGCGAGCAAGGAGTATATCATCAAGTACACCTAGTCTCCGCAAATGCAAACAGTCGATTTTGACTTGCGAGAAATTCCCTATCCACTGCCAGGAGAGGCTCCACGTGCTCTCTCGACTAGCTGGACAGAGGGGCAGGAGGGACATACGTGATATATATATATATATATATATATATATTTATATAGGTGTACAAAGCACTCTCGAAACAGTCGTTATGCCCTCACAATGGTGTGGAGCAAAAGTTTCGCGCCAGCACTATTTGATGTCACCCTGTATAGTATAATAGCACGAGAAGCTGCATATTTACTTCCACAAGGAATAGCGGACTTTGTGGTCAATTACCCTACCGTACCCTGCTGTGGTCAGAAGTGCTCTGCGTCGCTCACAAGGTCGATGGTACGATCATGCGCTCACGGCTTACCAAGTCATCCATCTCTCTGGAGTCATCAAATAATTCGTACCAGACTGATCTTAGACTTACTCGGCAAGATAACCAGCACTGAATAGATACAGCGAGAGGCCACCGAGAGTTATTGTAAAGGCCAGATATGCATTAAATTGAAAACGAATGCATGGCTCATTCCTCAGGGACTGATCAAGCCGAGAGCGTTATCCTTCAGCTTTACGTCCGCCGTAACAATCTCTAATTGTAACATATCTTTCATTTCGAGTGTTTTCTTAAGGCCACAGCTCAAATTTCAATATGCCTGATAATCATTATTTGAGCCACGCATGTCAGTGGTCTGTCAATGAGGGCTGACTTATAGAGCCCGATACACGTGTTTCGATCTTGCGATCTCGTCAGTCGGGCAGTTGCCCTTTCTCGTCTTCTGCTAATCTCTGTGGGTGCTCCAGTCCCCACAATAAGAGTTAGCGACGACGTACGTTTTCCACTCTATGTCCAGTGAAGAACTCACCAAACACAGAGTGTTGTACAGAGTGAATGCTCGTGGCTAGTATATTTAATATAACATATCTTTCATTTCGAGTGTAAATAAGTCAGCCCTCATTGACAGACCACTGACATGCGTGGCTCAAATAATGATTATCAGGCATATTGAAATTTGAGCTGTGGTCTTAAGAAAACACTCGAAATGAAAGATATGTTATATTAAATATACTAGCCACGAGCATTCGAGTGTACAACACTCTGTGTTTGGTGAGTTCTTCACTGGACATAGAGTGGAAAACGTACGTCGTCGCTAACTCTTATTGTGGGTACTGGAGCACCCACAGAGATTAGCAAAAGACGAGAAAGGGCAACTGCCCGACTGACGAGATCGCAAGATCGAAACACGTGTATCGGGCTCTATAAGTCAGCCCTCATTGACAGACCATTGACATGCGTGGCTCAAATAATGATTATCAGACAATCCCTAAATGTTTTCTTCGTGTTTCCTCTTCCGCTACAAATCTTCAGTGAACTATTGAGAGTTGTTGAACGATTTATTTGGAAGAAGATTACATAGAAGCATCAAACATCGATCTGATACAACTCTTGTTTATATGATTTTTGAGGAGTATGTCAGCAGGAGAAATTTTGTAAGTTACAATAAACTCAATAGTGTAGAGTGGTGTGCAAAAACATTTGCGTCAGCTGGGATTCGAACCCAGATTTCACTTTATCCAGGGCGTGTGCTGAACTGTTACACTACCGACGCTAGTCCTCAGGAGGGGTTGAGCAGATCTCCATGACGTTCGAGAGCGAGCTCTTGATCTCCGCAGTTGATATTGTAAAGTAAAGCAGAGAATGGATCATTGACAACGTAGAAGACGAAATACCGTTATGTTGTCGTTTTCAGAACTTGAAATTTTGAAGTCATTGAGTTCATATCAAAAGCATACAAATCTCTGGATATGTCGAGCATTTCTATGGTTGACTATGCATCGATGACAGCGCAAGTAAAAAAGTGATCTCTCAGTTTTACAGCATAGCACTTGCGAATCAGATTCAAGATGAATATTCTTGCAAAATTTGTTGAATTTATCATCCCACCCAGAAATCCACTGTTGTGCTGCTGAGGAACTAAACGAAAAGAAACACTCCGTTTCTCGAAATACAGCTAATGCGACACCGTCATAGAAAATTCTTTTTTATACACAGCTTAGGTGCAGAATATCGAATACTTGAGGACCGGAATTGTTTTCATTGAAGAGAAGTTCAATGTGGTATCAGAAGCAGGTCTTCAATAATTTGTAAAGCAGCAGTGAGGAGTTGAAGCACTGGTTGGGAATTTATTCATGCTGCTCACTCTGTCTTGACTAATGGAAGGAGAAATGATATAGAGATCTCAGATATGGAGAATTTCTGATTGGTCAATGCAGTGGTTACTCGACTACACTTCACTGTACATGATTCCATAGCCCCGCTTGAAGAGAGGGAAGGAGTGAGTGGAAAGCCAAATTCGTTTAATGAAACTATGAGGTAAGCTTATGCTTGAGCAGACTTTATTTGAGGACGATTTCATCGCCTTTAACATCATTGATTTCCATATTCAATGTATAAAGTACAATCACAATTTTATCAAGATGCAATAACAAATTTTTTGATTACTGCTTAAACATTGTCAGTAAAAAACAAATCTATGAATAGCCAGCATATTTTGCCATATTCATTCATTAGATGGCCTTTATCCTCCTTAGTTTTTGGCTAATAGATGAATGTCTCTGCTCGTCTACTGTCTAAGGAAGTTTCTCAAAATCGACTAGCGATGAGCCTCGGCTTAGTTGGAATAAATTAGTAGTTTTATCATGATAAGCTGTTCCAAGGTGGGAGCAATAGTGTTTACTAAGCAGTGGTAATGCAGTACAATGCGATGCGATATGCGATATTGTCCTGCATTAGTACTACTGGGTATCATTGCTACTACTCAGTAAGCACCATTGCTACTCCCACCACTGCGGAACAGCTTATCAAGTAAAACTACTTGGTAGGTTTCCTCATTGATCCGGAGAGTCTTAAATTTTGAGATCAACGATTGTTATTACCTGAGTAGAAGTATCATGATAGTTAAGTGGATAAACAATGTCGATTTTGACTTTGAAATACAGGAAAATGATCAGATTCGTGTGAACGGCAAGACTCAAGATTACTAGATGATCGATGAGTTCGGCAAAGCAGCGAGGAATGAAATTCTATGCCATTTGTAATAAAACTCAGTGTTCTGGCTGATTTGTTCTTGAATCTTGTTGAGGATGAAAGAGGTTTGGTTTTTCCTCTTCTTTCCTTTTTTCTTCTTTCTTTCTTTCTCTCCCATTTCTTTTTTTTTGAAATACTTAAAATGACATTTGTACATGGTTTCAATAGTGATTGACTTGCTAATACTGTATTCTTCTACTGCCGTGCCACAACAAGATCTATTGATAGCAATATTAACAATTTTTGTAAGCCCATATCAAAACGAGGCGAGCAATATTTCTCTGTGTCGATGGCAATGTACCGAATGAGCATCTCCATATTGGAATTCTTCAAGCATTTCTCGATTCTTTTCACATTACCGCAGATAAAAAGAATAAAGGATAAAGCTCTCAGCATTGATCTATCCCTGAGGGATGCACCATGCATTCTTTCTCAATTTTTGACTTCGTTTGAGGTGATTGAATGCATATCTGGCCTTTACAATGACTCGCAGTGGCCTCCCGCTGAACCGAGTCAGTGCTGCTTATCTTCTCAGTCAAGTCGGAGACCAGTCTCCTACTAGTTTCACCGACCACGAAAGGATGGATGGCTTGGTGAGCCATGAGCACTTCGTGTGCGACACAGAGCATCTCTAACCACTGCGCCACATGCGCTATACTAGCTTGGATATACTAGCTTAAATCGTTGAAGGTAATGTGCACAATTTGAGTAAAACAGCCGAAGACAATAAGTCACATGAAGAAAAAATAGACAAGATCGACATGAGAGCGTTGTCATGTGGGTGGTCGTCACATAAGGATTTGACAACAACTGGAAAACAGGTGAAGCCGAGAAAGCTGAAAAGCATAATTCTAAGCACCCATTAATCATGTAAGGTGAATGCTTTCGCATGGAATAGGAAACTTTTCACCAAGAGAATAGAGATTAGCTTACTTTAACATCTACAGGGGCAATCTCGTAAGATGTACTACATACATTTCAGATCACTGCTGCTTCGTGTCCGCTGAATTTTCGGTGTTCTAGATTGGTGATTTCTTGTTGACCAAAAATTGATTGTTTACGAGGACGATGCATGTAAGTTGTGAGGGCTAATAGAACTATTATAACACTAAGATCTGATCATTGCCCGCAATTATTGCATCAAATGATTAATTCTGCAATGCAGCATGACTGTGGATAAATATACTCTCAAACAGATCTCAGTCAAGGTTTAATGCTACATATCAGAGTACACATTAATTTATCACCTGTATCACCTGTCATCCCGTTGATCGTCGAGTGACTAGAGCGGGTACCAGCAACTCTTCCATTTTTCCCTATCGCGTGCGAGAGTAGCCCAGTGGGTCCCCCTCGCTCTAGGAATTCGCTGAGCATCATATCTTTCTTCTATCGCTTTCGTGAAGAAATCGGACCAACGGGTCAGTGGCCTTCCTTTAGAGCGCTTGACGTCCCGAGGAATCCAGTCGGTAACGGTTCTCGTCCATCGGTTGTGGTTGAAGCGCATCACTTGTCCGGCCCGCCTTATTTTCGATATCCTCGCGTGTAGAACAGCGTCTCTGATTTTCGATCGTTGACGTAGGTCGGCACTTCGGATCCCTTCTCTCATTTGCGAGATACGGGATACTCCTAGCATCGACCTTTCGACTGCGCGTTCGATAACGGCAAGTGATCTTTCATCCTGCTTACGGAGCGACCAGGTTTCTGCTGCATACGTTAGGGCAGGGATAACTGTCGAGTCGAAAAGGTGGGCACGGAGTCGGATGTTCTTTGCCCTCACTACATCTTCGATGCTCTTAAACGTTCCCCAAGCCGCTCCTTTCCTCCTGCTCGACTCTGGGGCTAGGTCGTTCATCATGTTGATTTCACGAGCTAGATAGACGTAACTGGAGCATTCGGAAATTGTCGTTCCGTTGAGCGTGAATGGGGCATTAGAAACCCATCCGTTCCCCATAAACATTATTTTCGTTAGATTGAGTTGAAGACCAATCTTTCCACAGGCGTTATCGAAATCAGTCAACATTCGTTCCGCTTGGCTGATGTTTGGTGTTATGAGAACGATATCGTCAGCAAAGCGAAGATGGTTTAATTGTCGACCATCAATTTTCACTCCCATTTCGTCCCATTCTAATGTTCGCATGACGTTTTGTAGGGTGACTGTGATTAGTTTTGGCGAAATTGTATCGCCTTGTCGAACCCCTCTTCTTACGTCAATGGTGATATTGTTGTAAAATGGAGACATTTTGGTCAGGAAATCTTTATAAAGCTCACGAAGGATCATTATGTACCGAGTAGGGACGCCCTGGTTATCCAGAGCCTCTGTAACCGCTTCTGTTTCCACTGAATCAAAGGCTTTTTTCAGATCGTAAAATTATAATTATACGGAAGTTACATTATTACCGAAGTACAAATCTTGACTTTAAATTATGTCATTGGAGAGTGAAATATGCTTGAATTTTCCCATAACATTCTAAAATTACTTACTGCAGACCGGCTTATATATAATCATCAGCGGAGGCTCATTTATATATCAAGTCATCATTTTCGCCCCACAGAAAGTATGGCACCTAATTTTAAACCACAGAGGGTAGAGAAAATGGTTTGTTCAGTAGACAGAGACAAATTCAACGAGTATGAACACCTTAAATGACAGCTATAATCACTACCGCACGTGTAGTTTAAACACTAACAAACTGCAATGTTTTCCGATTCCAGTCTACCATATCAGCGTGTTACGCTGTGAGAACCAGCAGGTTAGGTGCGAAATTCGTTTTTCTTTAGCTTAGCAGATAAACTTCCACGATAAGCGACCCCACCTATAGCACCGACAAATACCAACTGAATCACCGAAATGTTAAACAACGGATATCAATGTTTTTATGAGAAATAAGAAAGTTAAAAGCAAGCCCACCTCTCATTGGAATCCTAAAGTGCATTGCAGATTACTCGTATAGCAAAATAGATCCAGAACGTTTCCACGGTGGCTCAAAATGGGTAAAAAGTTGAAGATAAAAATCTCACTGACTGAAGCATAGAGTGTACTCACAACGCTGACTGAGCTATCATCGTTGTTTATGAAAAGCATTTGTAGAGTGATGAAAACAACCAGCGCGACAGGAATTACGTTAAGAATAGACTGAAATTAACAAATTGATGTTGACTTTGTGTATGACAAGTAGAGCTTTTGTGTGACACACAAAAAGGTTGAGCAATTTATAAAAAAAGGTCGTTCCAACTCTACTGTGTGCTGCTTGCAAAGATTTGAAACGATTACATTTAATACTTAACTAATGTGATTTTACGAAATGTCAAAAGAGATTTGGTTTCTGCGTGATGTGATCCGTTACATATGATAAATATCACCACTACTCTTCGAAAGTTTACCTCAAGTATCACTACTTCTTCAGCTCCTCTTAAATTCTTAATCTTCAAAATATGAGATGCGCCTGCGTAACCTTTTTGCCATTTCAAACATTGTTACTGTGAAGCTGTTCATATCCTTCTTAGAATGGGTGATTTTGAGGTCTCTCGATTAAAATATGGGCAATAAATGAAACCAGCCGTCTTCAGCAATATTGAATATTGAGTGTCCCTCAGTGGTGAAGCAATCACGATCATAAGGGGATGCTCCGTCACGAGAACCAAAGGTTTCATGAGCTCAGCCAAGATGGGACGACCTTGGGTGCGTGAATGGCAATACTACGATGATTGTTCCTCGCCTGTCATTTCTCTACAATGAGTAGGCGACAAGATGGAGTGAAATATGGATCATGATGCGAGAATATGCTCAGGTAGTCACCCACCACGTACATCAAAGGCGCCGACGAGAATATGGAAATATGTCAGAGATTACGGGGCAGCATAACGAATGAGCGATTCTAGAAAGCTTCAAGAGTTTTAAGCGTGGATGTGCTTGATTCATGAGCTGGAGTCCTGACAAACACTCGAAAATTAATATCCGTCATCACTTCGAAACTTTTGTGTACGAGGAGTGTTTCGTCAAATAATGAAGCTACAGTGTTGATGCTCTTAATAGAGAGGCACAAATTTTACCCGTTCTGCCATTGTGTTCATCCCCGGATGCCTCACATGATATCGAATATATTGAGTTCAAGCTACCAAAATCGCAATTCTCCTATTTCCAAAGTATTACGAATATTTACTTAAACCGGAGCGTAAAATATTGTTCTACTTGCAAATGGTAAACTAAAAGAACAGTCAGTAGCTTAGGATTTGTGGTCCTTCCAAGGAAAAAGTGCCATGTAAAGCTGATTAGGGCAGCTTCGTGCTGCTTTGATTGAAGTGCTAAAAGACGATCTATTCTGTAGTGACATGTTTTTTGCGTTTTCATTATGGTCAGTAGCTATTCAGTGAATTCCAACAAATCAAGAAAATACACCTTGTTACCTCTTTAACCATTTGCGGCCGACTTGCAGTGTTTTCAATGTACGTACGACCTCGTTGTTCGGAAAGTGCTGAGTATTGGTGGCATTTCGAAACAAATCTGAATAAATAAGGTTCTAAGGCTATGAAGCCTTCAATATGTGCCCGAGTGTGACTGAGAATATCGAAAGTGACTTAGTAGCCTAGTAACTGACTGGTGTTTATAAAATATCACGCCGCTCGTTTCAGCTGTTTTCTGGAGACTACGCTCACCTTTCAATATGTCTGATAATTATTTTTGAGCCATGCAGCCATGAAAGGCACTGTGCAACTGACGAGGTTGCAAGGCCGAAGTACGTGTATTGCACTTTATAAGTGCACATAACAGACCACATTCATGACTCAAAAATAATCATCAGGCACATTGAGATTTGAGCGTAATTTCAAGAAAACATTCGAAACGAATTTGGTATGAAATTTGGCAAAGATTTATCATAGAAGGGCCACTAATCCTATGCTGCTAAGTAGCTTCTACTTTTCATTGCAAGCAGATTATTTTATGCTCCAATTTGAAGAGTTATTCAAAACACATTGGGTGCTGTCGCTACGAGTAGAGTCGGCACAGTTGTATGACTGACTGTTGGAACAAAACTGCATTAATTTCATTGCAGTTACTTTTTAAGAAAACCGTCGAGCTAAGCAGGAGACTCATAGTCCACAGCAAAAGGTATAGCACCCGTTAATGGGTTGTCTGATGGAAAATGTATATCTACGGAACGTATCTAAAGTACAAAACTATATAACACGCGCTTCCAAATTTGTTGCTGACGGGAAATTTAATTATCTGCCCAACATCATAACAATGCGAAATACATCGAAAAAATACTATTAATGTCGAGTATTAGTAATTATAATAGCTGTCTTCTCAACTGGGTTTATAAAGCGAAATCGCATACCCGACCAAACTTGTTAAAGGTTGGTGGCTGATAGCTAACATTGAGATGCTGAAGAATGAGTGGTCGGGCAAATGTGCTTCAGTGGTATAGTGGTAGAGCACGCGTCCCCGGATAGGATGAAACGTGGGTTCGATTCCCGCCTGAGGCCACGTTTTTGCTCACCACTCAATTCTCTCAATTATTTGTTTTGAAGTGTATATAATATTTCAACGGAAGCCCTATTTTGAATATCGGTGCTAGCCATAAAAATCAATTTCACAATTTTTTTGAAAATCATTTATAGCACGGAGCAAATAAAAATATTTTACAATGGATAGAGCTCTCGTAGTCAATCAGCCTTTGGAGAAAGCGCCACGCATTCAACATCGAACATCCCCGAGGTCAGTGATTACTTTGCTGGCTTATTGAATGACATTCTGCAGCCTGCAACAGTGTATCAAATCAGCGAATATGCTCTCCCAGACGAATTAATTATTTTTCCTACCCTGGAGGAATGAACGTGGTCAAATCAGCGGACACGTATGTGTGACTGAGCACTTATAACCACCCTCACCTACATGTCAGCTATGTAAGTAACTTATTTGACAGACTACACCCTGATTAGATACTGTGCTTTACGAATTTGGCATATCCTGCTCAGTGTTGGGATGACTGAGAAATTGCGTTATTTGAAGAAATCAATTAATAGAACTCACGACTCTATGGACCGCTCCATGTCATGGCCCTTAGACATAGCGCTTCCGTCGCTAAAAATGAAAACAGTTATCCGCTTCTTCCATATTATATCACTTCACAACATATCAAGTACACAATGTTTGCACGGGGCTCGTGTTTCAATACAAAGATTTCAAAATGCGCTGAATGCAACCCATACGTGAGCTCAGGAGCTTATAACAAGCTGTTCAGTATGTTCAATGATTCACAAGAAAACTTTTTTCTAGATGGCAGCGTATTACCGCCTAAAGCCGTCCGACGAGTACAGACTGTTGTATGTCAAAAGGTGCTTCAATATTGCTCAAACAATGAAAATCTTTTTACGTGATGGGACGAAGAGCTTTCAGAGACGCATCTGCAGAGGGGTTCGCTGGCCACGGAAGAAGCTCCAGCGACAGATTTCAAAAAAGTTCCTCTCTGAGAACATCTATTGAGCTATATCACCACACTTGCTACTGGTGCTTTATCAATACGTTTATCACCATTCACTTTATAGCCTGCAATACGTATCATATGAGCTCATTTAACACTTTATTTTACACAATCCGACATCACATGCCCTCAGTTTTGGCTCATATTCGCTTCCTCGATCAAGCCATCCAAAATGTCTTTGAACTTTCAGCGTACAAGTTTTGCTAGTGATTGAAGGCTTTGGCTCCTTTTCAAGAATAGGCTGAATAGTTGTGGTTAATTAATCTGTTTAGAAGTATTTAGTGTTGAATAACTTGAACATCGCGATTATAATGTATCCGCGCAGGTGACGACACTAATTGGCCTGTCTTCAAGCAGTAATTTATATATGCTACGAAATCATTGTTGAGCGACGCATGACGTGTGGTCTGTTGAAAACAGGGCTGACCTATAGAGAACGATACATGTTTTTCGACCTTGCACTCTCGTCAGGCGGGCAGTTACCCTTCCTAGTCTTTTGCTAATCTCTGTGGGTGCTCCTTCCCCACAGCAAAAGTTAACGACGACGAACGTTTAACACTCTATGTCCAGTGAAATTATCACCGAACACAGAGTGTTGTTCACTCGATTTCTCGTGACTAAGTATATTCAATATATCATATTTTTCGTTGCGAGTGTTTTCTTGAGACCACAGCTCAAATTTCAATATGCTACAAAATCAATTTTGAGCCACGCATGTTGTGTGGTCCATTGAAAAGGGCTGACTTATAGAGCCCGATATCTAGCCACGAGCAATCGAATGTACAACACTCTGTGTTCAGCGGCAAACTAAAAGAACAGTTAGCTGATTAGGATATGTGATGCTTTCAAGGAAAAAGGTGGCATATAAAGCTGAGTGGGCGGCTTCGTGCTGCTCTAACTGAAATGCTAAGAGACGATCTTTTTTTGTCGTGGCATGCTCTTTGCGCTTTCATTACGGTCAGTCGCTATTCAGTGAATTCCAACAAATCAAGAAAATCCCCTGTTACCTCTCTAACCATTTGTGGCCAACTTGCAGTGTTTTCAATGTATGTATGACCTTGCTGTGCGGAAAGTGCTGATTATTGGTGGCATTTCGAAACAAATCTGAATGAATAAGGTTCTAAGGCGATGAAGCCTTCAATATGTGACCGAATATGAGTGAGAATACCGAAAGTGACTTACTAGCCTAGTAACTGTCTGGTGTTTATAAAATATCACATCGTTCGTTTCGAGTGTTTTCTGGAGACCACGATCACTTTACAATGTGCCTGATAATTATTTTTGAACCATGCAGCCATGAAAGGCGTTGTGCAACTAACGAGGTAGCAAGGCCAAAATACGTGTATTGCACTGTACAAGCGCACATAACAGACCACATCCATGACTCAAAAATAATCATCAGGCACATTGACATTTGAGTGTAATTTCAAGAAAGTATTCGAGAAGAACGGTCTGAAATTTGGCATAGATTTATCATAAAAGGGCCACTAATCCTATGCTGCTAAGTACGCTTCTACTTTTCATTGCAAGCAGATTAATTTATGCTCCAATTTGAAGAGTTATTCAAAACACTTTGGGTCCAGTCGCTACGAGTAGAGTCGGCACTGCTGTATGACTGTTGGAACAAAACTGTATTAATTTCGTTACAGTTATTTTTTAAGAAAACTATCGAGTTAAGCAGGGGAGTCATAGTGCATGGCAAGGCCTATAGCACTCGCTAACGTGTTGTCTGGCGGAGAGTATATATCCACGAAGCGTATCAAAAGTGCCAACTAAACAACACGCGCTTCCAAATTTGTCAATAACTAGAAATTCAATTAGTTTTCTCGAAGTGTATACAGTATTTTAATGGAAGGCATTAGTTGAATATCGGTGCCGACCATAACAATTGAATTCAAATTCCTCGAAAGTCGTTTTTTTAGCACGGAGCAAATGAATTATTTATAATGGATAGAGCTCTCGTAGTCAATCACTTTTTGAAGTAATCGCCACGCATTTAACATCAAACATCCCCGAGGTTAGCGAATGCTTTGCTGGCTCATTGAATGATATTCTGCAGCCTAGAGTGTATCAAATCAGCGCCTATGTTCTCCTACATGAATTAATTAATTTTCCCACTCTGCATGGATGGACGTGGTCAAATCAGTAGGGACGTGTGTATAGCTGAGCCCTTTCTAACCATTGTTGACCGTTCACAAAGCAGATGGTACCCGAAAATCTAAAGTGGAGACCAAAGAAGTGGATCATACACACTTCCGTCACAAAGATATTCAGTGCTCTGATTCAGGGGCATGCAATCATACTAATGCCTGATTAACCTCACTTGCATGTCAGCTATGCAAATAACTTATTCAACAGACTACACCTGACTAAATACTGTGCTCTACAACTTTGGCGCACCCTGCTCAATGTTCTGGGATGATTAAGGGATTGTATTGAATGGAGAAACCAATTGATCGAACTCACTACTCTATGGACCGCTCCATGTCATGGCCCTTAGACATAGCGTTTCCGTCGCTAAAAATGAAACAGTTATGCGCTGCTTCCATATAATACCACTTCACAACGATCATGTACGCAGTGTTTGCACGTGGTTCGTGTTTCAAAACATAGATTCCAAAATGCACTGAATGAAACCCATACGTGAGCTGGGAAGCTTATAAGAAGCTATTCAGTATGCTAAATGATTCACAAAAAAACTTTTTTTCTAGATGGCAGCGTATTACCGCCTAAGGCCGTCCGACGAGTACAGACTGTTGTAGGTTAAAAAGGTACTTAACTGTCTCTCAAACGTAGAAAAATCTTTTTACATGATAGGGCAAAAGGCCAACAAAGACGCTTTTGCAGAGGGATTCGCTGGCCATGAAATAAGCTCCAGCGACAGATTTCAGCGAAGTTCCTCTTCAAGAAGCTTTATTAATACGTTTCTTACCATATATTTTCTAATTTGCAATGCATATCATATGAGTTAATTTGAAACTTTTTTTGCACAATCCGACATCACGTGCTCTCAGTCTTGGTTCATATGCGCTTCCTGGATCACTCCATCCAAAAATATCTTTGAAGATTAAGGAGTGCTTAACGTTGAATAACTTGAACATCACGGTTATAGCGTATCCGCGTAGGTGATGACACTAATTGGCTTGTCTTCAAGCAATAATTTATATACAGTGGAGCAGCATTAACAGAGTTTGAAAAATTATTCCTTGGATTGCTTTGGCTTGGGATAGTATATTATTAGTGTTGACCGTCGAATTCGATTGGTTGTGCGCAATCCATCGACTACATCTCGACTGTGTCCGCGATAAGATCCGACGTTTCAACCAGAAAGTGCTGACCGAACACACCAGATGATGACAAGTAGGTAATCCAATGTTGCCTCGTAAGGTTTAGATGACCATTCTCTTCCAAATCACTCAGTCATTCTTCAACTTTGATAATGTTGAATACAGATCGTTCGTTGGGGAAGGCTTGACAATACTCAATCATGATAGGTGTATGGAACATTGAATGAAGCGAAAGGCTGTGGAAATTATGTGAAAACCAACGTTTGATGTTGCGTAAAAGCTCAGCTTTCCAGATAATGGTGATTGGTTGTCATCAAATGCATGAGTTACACTAACGTGAGTAATTTCGGCTGGATAAGGTAATGTGCTGTCTCGATGACAATAGGTAATCTTGCAAGATTAGCAAAATTACCTGAATTATTGCATTGCTCAAGTCGCAGCGTAGTAGGCGGTGTTGTCGCACGATCATATCACCAGGCATTGTAGGCGGACGTTTCTACCCGTTCCTTCGGTGGAACAAGTTCGACGCTCTAAAATGTCATAGGCTGGCTTCAAATGGTTTAGATGAATTGCAAATCTTTCTAAAAGTTTTATGTGGACGAAATGATGCTAAAATGTTTATATAGACGGACAAAGGATAAAGCTCTTGGCGATGGTCAATCCTCCATCCACGCCCTGCTTCTACTCTTCAGAAAAGACTTACTTTTAAGTCGTTTTCAGCAACCCATTAGTTACTCGATAGCTTAAATCAAAAGAATTTAAATGGCACATATCGTTTTCAAAATCGCGTTATTATTATGGTGGCAAAGCAGAGTAAAATTCTTTCTCTCATTCAAACAATTCGCGCTGACCAAAGCTTTTTTTTAGACTTTGAATAAACAATCGATAGATTCGAATAGCACATATTTTTCTTTTTAATGTTCAAGGACTCCAATGATGTTCTTGGTTATCACAGACTTCTCCTTGCACTCTGACAGCCAAAAGGAGAGTGAGTTCCGCAAAAGTGAATCATTTCCATTATCGACATCCTGTTCCGACCCCTTATAAAAAGGATATCTTTCAGTCGTTCTCAACGTTTAACTAGTCATCCGATAGCCTGTATTCAAAAAATTTGAAAACTTTTTCAATTATGAAAGGATCTATTACTGCGCTGAAAGAGCAAAAATGATATTTTGCTTCTTAATCAGAATTGCTCGCTGCCACAGAACCGAATGTCTGTGCAGGAACGTTGCGAATGAAGCTTGCGTTGAGTCCACAGATTTTTTGGCGCTGCTACAAGCATAACCTCCTTGGTTAGAACACACCCTGTGCGCCGAATGTGAAGCACGATGTTCTTTTGGCTGTTACATAGATTCAAGTAGTTTCTTTCAAAAACCGAAAACATTGTTGGAATTCCAGAATTTTCATCTATCAAGTGTTTATCGAAAGTCTAAAGAAAAAGCTTTGGTCAGCGAGAAATGTTTGAATGAGAGGCCAAATTTTATTTATGCTTCTCCAGCATAATATTGTAGAGAGCAATATATGCCGTTTGAAGTGTTTTGATTTCAACTATCAAAGGACAGCTGATATTCTGAAAACGAGTAAAAACTAGGCTTCTTGAAGGGTCAGAACAGGGTGTGGATAGCAGAAATGATCCGGTTATGTAGAACCCAATCTTCTTTTGGATTTTACACCTCACTAAGAAGTCTGCTTGAAAAACAAATAGAAACCTTGAGAATTGGTCTATCGATCATACATTAAAAGGCTGGCGAGAAAGCTTTGGTCAGTGTGAAGTGTTTGGATAAGGAACAAAATTTTATTTTTGCCCATTCAACCCTGTAATAGAGTTCATTCGAAATTTGAATACATTGTTCAAATTCTTTTGATTGAAGCTATGGAATGATTGCTCAAGGATTAAAAACGAGAAGAAAATACATTTTTCCAAAGGGACGAAACAGGATACGGATAACGGAAAAGTACAGAAGTATTAGATCGCTTTTGCCTTCGAAAGCAATTGGTTGTTCCTTTCCTTATATAAAACGTAAGCAGAGAGTTCACAGTCGCAATGTGATTGGTCAGATTGTAGGGAGGCGGGGATCAAAGGTCAACTCAAATAAATATACCTTGAATTGAGGAGTTTGTCGTGGTGTTTTCAGTTCACCTTTCTCATTTGTGAACATCCTTGCTAGTCCGAAATCAAGAATATGCACCTAAAATGTCTACATTATTGGCTATATTGTGATATCATAACACCGCAAGAGACGGTCAATTAAAAGGAATTCTGAATGATTATTGACACATTGAATTTCCATTGAAGGTCATAAAAATCTCAATTTCGTTTGTGAGTCGTGCAGCGGTTGGAGTTCGTCTTGAAAACCAAAAGCACTATTAAAATTCCTAAGACCTGATCTATTAACTGGTTGCTGAAACTCCAAGGGAAAAGCTCTGTTCAGCGAGAAATGTTTGAATGAGAAACAAATTTTTTTTTGGTCTCTCAGTGCAACAATAATAAAAATTCTTTGGAAATAAAAAAACCATTCAAAGTCTCTTGACTTGAGCTATTGATGATTACTTGAACATCAAAAATCACCGAAAAATATGCTTTTCCTGAAGGGTCGAAGCAGCGCGCGTATAGAAGAGAAGTACCGAAACTTCTTGTCTAAGAAATCAAACGAGTAAAACTACTCACTGCTGAGTTTCATCGATTTTTGGTTTCCGGCTCGCTTTGTCTTACGTGTTTTGAAGCATGCGTTCTTCTTGGACTTCGCTCAGTTTCCGATCATCTTCGCGACTCACGTCGTATCCTGTCATTAGTTTGACTTTTAGAAAGTCTCCTGGTGGTTCGCTGCGATGTTTTTCAACCAACCTTTTTCGGACGTCGTCGTGAAGATGAGGTGATCGAAGCAATTGCCTTCTTTAAAATGGGCTCAGGGCGAGCCCTGGTTAAGTGGCTACGCCTTCGTTGACGTTTAATAAGGGAGAAAGTATCTATAAGAGCGCAAGGGGACTCAGAGCTTTGAATCTCCACTAGGCTAGCAGTAGTAGTGGGTGTGTTCGTAAAAAATGCCTAAACCTTTTTTGCTAACATGCCCACTGCCACTGGTAGCTAGTGGAGATTCAGAGCTACATGTCTCCTTGGGCTCTTATAAAACAACTTACCCCGCGCTTCAGAAGGTGCCCAACCTCGTGTGGTTGGCCTCTACGAAATAATATTTGAAAAAGAGGAATAGAAAAGTCAGGACAAGAATTTGTCACCAACTCTTATTTTATGCAGGGAAGCCTGCCCATTCGCACTCTAGTACATGATCTAGAGACAATAGAGTATTTCAGGCTGCCATAGTTTGTATAAGAGTGCGGAAATAGTGGAAGATCAGCGAAAACTGCAGATTTCACCGATTGGAGAATAATCATCAACAAATTTTTTCTGCACGCACCCGATGCCATTTAAACGAAAGCGATTAGATGGTAGCAAATGGCAATCACCTAATCAAAGCCAATGATGCTCTAATCTATTGTATACTAGAAGCTCCGAATATAGATTTCTTTGTATTTATTCTCAGCTTGCTTGGGATCTGCGAGAGAGAAACATATGGTAAATCACGCCCGTGTTGTCATTTTATAGTTCAGATTATGATCAGATAAGAAGAGAATACAGATATGTGTGAAATGTAAAATTTGATTAAATACTTTACTAGGATATCAAAATTTGTCAATTCGATGAGGAACGATCCGTAGATAATGTGAACTGTTTTTTTAACACAACGTAGTTTCATTCCGGTTCTGTAATTATTTTGAAAAAATTTATGGTCATAAAAAATGCAGAGAATGTCGGCTAGCATCAAAATGTTTGCGCGATCTAGCTCGATAAATGCCAACGGAATCTTGAGTATTCGCTGTTATGCATAGTCGAATTATTTCTTGTTCCTAAGCAGACTCTCTGCTTTAGCGGATTTTGTTCAATATGAGACTGCTGATTAATGACGATTACCAGTAAATAAATATGGCGTATAAAGAGCAGAAGAATTAGAAAGAGTAAAGGATAGGCGCTGCATGACGAGTTTTGCTCTGTGATAAGTGTTAAGTCACAAGGTGTCGTTGTTCGATACAGTTGTAGCTCTTATAGAGTAGCGGAATATTACTGAATTTCTCTAAGTTTCAAGGGTATTAAAGAGAATGAGAAAAGGCGAAGACCACAACGACCATAGTGAGCACTGTAATTTACGTTTACATAAACTTATATATCATTGAATAGTAATCACCAAGTAATTATTCAGTGCTTCAAGCATCAAAGAATTGCGCTTCATTTGATTGATTGACAAACCCCCCATTATAGAACTTCACTTTTTATTGAACATTTTTCAAGGTTTGACAACGTACGTTCCGACGGTTTTACCCGTCTCATCACTACCACACGCTACCACACGTACGCAGACACCACACTTCTGACAACACAAAGCATTTAGTGCTTAGATCGATGGGCATGACGGTCATAATATTGAAGTCTCAGTTATTTCACCTACAATTTATTTCATATGAATCACTTATTCAACAAACTACGCCTGGGCTAAATATTATGTTTCGCGAATTTGACATATCTCGCTTGGAGTTCTTGTGACGATAAGGAAGATGTCTTCAATGGAAGGATTATTAGAACTCACCAATTCATGGAGTGTTGCATCTCATGGCTACCTCATCTGGTTCGGTTGCCAAAAATAAAAGTTAGTTAGCCGCTGCTTCCATATCATATCAATTAACAACGTATCAGGTACCCAGTGTTTACAGGTGATTCGTGTTTCAACACATAGGTTCTAAAGTGCACTGAGTGCAACCCACAAGTGAGCGAATTTGACGAAGTATAAAATGCTTACTGCACAGCGTATACTTTATTCTATCACGCCTTTTGTAGTACTTCATTCGCATCGAAAGCTAGTCAAGCGCAGACATTGCGTTAGAAGGAGCTTGTGAAAAGCCATTCCGTGTGCTCAGTGATCCACAAAAAACTTGCTACTCATGCGTTAGCCAGCAACAAATAGAAAACCAATCTCACTTGTTGTACAGGAACTTTTCTAGGAATGTTGGCAATCACTGGAAGGCTCAGATATCTGATTACAGCCACGCATGGCCGGTTTTTGAAGAAAAGCTTTTTATAACGCTGGAAAATCTGAAATAAAATTATGTTTCACATTCGCCGTTCGCCTTCATTTTTATCGGCGTATAATTCTCTGGAAGCATGAAAAGCGTATCAAAGCGCAGAGCAACTTTGGTGGCATTTAAGTCGATCGTTTAAGTTAAAGCTTCTTTCAAAACAGAAAAAATTCATGAATAATAACGCAAACGCGATCAATCGCCCCTCCTCCTCTCCAGTGCCTCGTGAGTTGGTCGGTACCAAAAATGTAACACTCGATCTTATTTTGTCCGCTAAGCAACAACTTCAGAAAATAAGCACAGTGTTGGAATTATTGAAACTTAAGCTTATGATTGGTTGGAATAGTCTGAATAAAGAGCACTATTGGCAAGGTGTAAAACAGAAATATTTTCTTTTTCCTACAGAGGCTATAAAAAGAGTCTTTCCAAAAAGTAAACATATTATTGAGTTGTTTGAAACTTGTGCTATCGAGTGAGCAATAGAACTCTAAGAAAGGATTTCTGTCCAGTGAATGATAATCGAGATAAAAACAACACCTGGTCGTGCGAAACATAATATTGTTCTGGATTCCACAGCGTTAAGAGTGATTTGAAAAGCACACCAGCGCCGCAGCCAGAGACTCAAGCTTTCCCGTGAATATTAACCCTCTATCGAAAGTTCCTGTTCAGCAAATGAGATCTGTTTTTCATCTATCATTGTTTAAATATAGGTACCAAAAACTTTTATTCTGGGCGACAGCGTATTACCGTCTAAAACGTTCGACTGCTAAAGAGTGCTGTAGGCCAAGAAGGGTAGAATTAGGGAAATCTTTTCACGTGACAGGATTTCAGACTATTGGAAAAGCTTTTGCAGAGTGGCTCGCTGACCATGAAATAAGCTCCACCAACAGATTTCAGCTTAGTTTTTCCTTCAAGGTATTAATTAAGCTTTATTTCCTCACCTGTTGCTGATGTCTTAGCACTGCGTTTATTACCGTTTATTTTATAATCTGCAAAATATATTTTATAGATCACCAAACATTTTATCTTACACAGTCTGATATCATATACTCTGAGGGTCCAAGTACTCTTCGCTTTGGATCCGTTTCCCCGCTAATGGCATTCACAAACATATTCGAACCGTTTACGTATAGATTCCGCTGCCGCTTTTCTTTTCAAGAATGTTGATGACTGATAGTCGCGCCGATTGTTCTTTGACTTTTGAGATATCCATGTCAATGTGTTTACTGATCTCCGTTGCAGGCGGACATCAGTCTTTGTGGGTCGGAGTAAGCTCTTCCCAGACAATCTCAATGCCACTTTTCCTAACCAAAGATGAAAATATAGTGAGACCAGGACAAATCTATAGAGTCTTTTTGCGCATATGTATAATGTCCTTAGTTTAGCAAGAAATATCATTAATTGTAAACAACTTCAAGACTTTCCCTGTTCAAGATATGAGAGCACCATAGCAAAGTTGATGAATAGATCAACAAGTTCATTTGTATTTGAATGAAACGCAACTGCCTAAGGAGCCATCGAAACTGTATATCTACCTGTACATATAACACTACAACAGCTTCTACCAATGTCAGTTGTTAAGCCCTTTAACATAAAGTAGACGAAATCAGGCACTATGTTATTCGCGTAGTGAACAAGAATTGTAAAAAAAAACAAACATACTAAGAAAAGAGTATCTCAAGAACAGCTCTTTCAATGCAGACAACCATTTCAATGAAAGATGTCCCTTGTGTGAAAAAACAAGCAGGTCATAAGCTACATTTTTTGTGCACCATTATTTGGTGGGCAGTGTGGCGCAGTGGTTAAAATTCGATGAAACACAGAGCCGGTCTTTAATTCAATACCATCCTAAAATCACAGAGCCTTTTATCTTTCCGGAGTCGGCAAACTATCTTAAATCTTTAGTTAGCCCTGTACATGACCGTTTTTTTTGAAGGATTCTTTTGCAACGCTGTATAATTCAAAATAAAACATACTTTGCGTCGGCCGCGCAATTCAACTGTTACTACGCTGGAAGTCCGAAAAGCATCGAACGTGCGAAGAAAATCTTTCACAGCCAAAGCCAGGCGTTCAATATGATGCTTCTTTCGAAGCTAAAGAACAATTATCATCTGAATAACAAAAATCGCACTTTGCATATGTCCGCTAGAAAGCCAGTCGATCGGTAATAAAGCTGCTTCATCCTCCCTGCGCAATACCGTCCTCCCCACTCCGTCAAATAGGCGAAATCCCCATACTCTCGCATGTGATTTTGATCTATTTTTTCTGCTGAATTGTAGATAAACGGTCTTTTCACAGAACAAGCACAACGTTGAAACATTGAATGAATATAACGCTCTCGAATGATTACTAACAGTGCACAAAAAGAGCTTTGTCTTGCGACGAAAACGCATTCGTAAAACACGAAAATTTTCCTATTGTTGAAGCATCTCAAGAAGACTTTTTAAGAGTCAGCTAATGTCTGACGCTAGCCAGAGCTTTAAGCTTTCGAAAGGTTACTATCACTCTTATGATTTCTTGTCGAGCGAAAGGGATCGGGTTCTGATCCCGTGCGATCCTACGCCGTCTAACACAAAAGTACACAGACATCTTTGCCAAGGAGCCATCGCGAGTTATGCACAGACTAGATATGCATTTAGTCACCTCAAATAATTCATGACGCATCTTTCAGTGATTGGTCAGTGCCAAAAGCTTCATCCTTTGTGTTTATCAATAGGCTGTGAAAGAAGCAGGTGTCATTTTAGTTTCAATATGATTTTCAATAAAATCACATGATTGTGGAATCGTTCAATTGCTCATTTCTTGCGAGTATTTTGATGCACAACATGTTTGTACAAGCTTTGAGATGTTTCTTATCTTAAATGAAGCTGTCTTGGAAAAAATTTGCTAGCTACCCGTGCACGAATGGCGTGTAGGGGAAAATGTTAGTGAAGCGGCACGCAAGAATAATGAAGCTTGAGGCGATGATATGGTCGCAAAGGGGCAACTATGGAAGGTGATTTACGAAGTTGAGAGCTGGAGAGAACAGTCTGGAAAATTAGTTGCGCTCGAGCCATCCACAGCACGCTGATTTTCAAGCTTTCGTTGCATAGGTCGAATGGAATACTCCAATGATATGCCGAATTCCAGATCGGCCAATCTCTACAAACAAAGCAACGATTTCTTATCCAAAAAATGGCAGAAAGTTGTCGAGGTCAATGGTCGAGGATTATTGCCAACCTAATGATTGATACTTGAGTTCAATTTTTAACATTTCGCAGAAGGTGAGTATACGAGCAATTAGCATGAACGTCGTTAACTTGTCAAATGAAAATAAGGCAGTGAAAGCTTTCTAATGCAAGAACTGGAGCGTGCAAGGATTTCTCAATCTTTAGATACGAAGAGATACGGCGTTCGTCTCGTCTCGCACGCGGCCGGAAAGTGGTTAGTAGTGCCTAAAAGTTAGTGATGCTTCTGTCCATTGGGGAAAAGGTTACTGATTCGGTCCTCCGCTGTGACGCTTCACAGCAGAGTTTTTCGTAGTACTTTTTGGTGCGTGATAGTACGAAGTTCTGAAACTTTTAAACTATTTTGAAGTGACTGTGAAGATCATGACGTCAGAAACTCCAACGCGCAAAACCCGTGAAGAGTGTTGGATAAATGCTAGAAAATCAGAAATAAGCCGGAAAGATGAAAGCTTCAGTATCCCACAAGACATTACGCCTTTCCTTGGTTTAATCTTTTGACTAGACTTTGAGGCGGTATGAAAAGCATCGATAATCGACTGCGATATTTGATTAATTAAAAACAGGGTGCGTACAAGAATGGAGTGATCTGACTTGAAAAAATGCCAAAAGAGATATGGCGCAGGCTTGATCTAATATGCCAGACGAATGAAAATTAAAAAATTGCTTTTGCAAGCTTTCCTCGAGTAAGATATACAAATAAATTCCCCTTACTGACTACTTGTTCAATGAACTAGACTCACACAAATCTTCAGCCACAATTGATGGGCCTACGTAGTTACGCTGCTGTTCCACGCGTTGCTGCTGAAGAACTCCCCTTAGGCTTCCTGAAATCAACTCTTTTGTGAGCCATTGACTAAAATACACAGAATGAAAAAGGCAATCGTTTTAACCCCTAAACGACGACTAGAGAGATCGATGCGCGCAGAGCTAATTGCTCAGCGATGCGCAATACCCGTTGTTTGATTAAGTTTTCTCCTCTGTTTTGCAATAATTTTAAGAACTCTTGTATTATACCTCTCCTATCAACCGCTCTTTTATAGAACCGCTCAAAACGTATAATCTGATAAGGATATGACATGTTTTGAGACGTTAGGTTTAGTGCTGCATAAGCGTCTAATTCGTCCTGTTGGGACTCATCAGTACCACCCTCCCTCGACTCAGTTGACCCATCGAGGCTATGAAGAGATCGACGCCGAGTAAAAAAAATCACTCCAATCAGATGATGGATTACCTGACGTTCAGTCCGAGCTCGCGCGCTTTTACAATGAATCACACCTCTACTATCGACCGCCCTTTTATAGACCCGCTCAAAACGTATAATCTGATAAGGATATGACATGTTTTGAGCTATTAGGTTTAGTGCTATATAGCAAATATTTCGTCCTCTTGGGGCTCATCAGTAACACCCTCCCTCGATTCAGTCGATCCTTGAGGCTAAACAACACTCTATAAAGAAGTCGACGCCAAATAAAGAATCATCCCTATCAAATGATGGAATTACCTGACTTTGTGGTGACCGGCAGTCGAGCTCGCGGCTTTTACAATGAATCACAGCTCTACTCGTTTTTTTCACTCGAGAAATTTGTTCTTATAGACACAATGATGAGGGTGGTCTAATACAAACATGAAGATGCTCAGGAACATCATTCCGTGTTTAAGAGACTATTTCCAGCTACTGTTTGCAAAGAAGAGGCATATTTTCAATTTAAGAAATGATCGTACAATGTATCACTTTCCTGTGAAACGCGATACACGTCTTCCGCACATTTATTAGAGAATAGCTTTACAAATAATTTGAGGCAGACAGTCGCATTGCAGAATTTGCGTTAATAGTGCTAATGCGTCGTATTGAAAATATTGAAAGAAATGAAGCGATATTTCTTTCCGTAAACAGAATAAATAATTTATTTTAACAATAAAGGAATGCTCATTTTGAATAGATAAGATTCATTTATTGGGTATACAAATATGACTTTGCCGTTTTTTGATCTATTAGTAGTAAAAGTGAATATATGCACATTCTTTTGTTTCTGATTGAAAGTGCATTAAACACGCTACTTATCTGTATGGTTTTATAACCAAAACATTTCACGTGATGCTTTTGATGCGCTTTCAAAAAAAAAATCTCAGTTTCCTCACTATTACAGCAAAAAAAAACGGCAGAGTCATATTTATACATTTCATATATTTATCTCAAAAGTAGATTATTAATCGATGGTCATAAATTAGCAACTATAACACAGGGATCATTGTCAAGCCAAAACTGTTTCAAAATCGAAGCTGTCATAAGAAATGAGTCACACCCAGACTGCTTTGAAAACAGGCAGATTTTCCTGATTGCTTAATATATTTATCACGGTTTGATCGCTCAGTGGTATTTACAATGACAAAGCGCCCTCAGTGGATTGTCAAGAAGACAATTGCCTTGACTACCATACTTATTCAGGCGAGAGAATCCGGAACTGAGCGTCAGGCCAGACGAAATGGAATTGATATATGCTGAGAAAAGTATCATTGATGGAGTCAGGTAGACGGCTATGTCATAAAGCTTAGCATCACCGAGTTGAATTTGCTTGGCGGTTGACGTCTTGTTGTCGAAATGCTTTTGGCACTCCTTTACCAACCCATTATCCCGCAAAAACTGACTGAGCTGTTCAGCGAAGAGTTTACCCAGCTTTGCAATCAACACTCTATAGGTGACATTTTTTCACAATATCGACAAATACAATACGCAGACGGTATTGGTAGTGTTCGACAGTTCCGTGGTCTATAACATCGACTGTTTTTAGAACCTCGCAATAAACATTCAAAATAAGTCCAAAAAAGAATTCATAAAGCCTTAACGAGGTTTATACGCCAGGGACATACACCGGTGTTTCGGAGGTTTCGGTCTCCTCGTCACTGACCCCCGTTCCACATCAAGCCCTGCATTAAAGCAAGGAGGGAGGCGTATTTGGTGATGGCACAGTGTACAATGGCACTGGTCCATCACCACTTCTCAGTTGATGGATTTTTCTGGATGATAGAACAGAATGGATCTATAGCATCGACATGCAGGGCTTAATGTGGGGCGAGGGTCACTGACGAGGAGGCCGAAACCTCTGAAACACCGGTGTATGGTCCGGGCGTACAAACCTCGTTTAGGTTTTGAGCATTCTTTTTCGGAATTAGTTTCGTGGTCCTCGTCATTCTCTTAACAACGACAATCGTAAAAGCCGTAAGCTCGGCTGCCGGTCACTACAACGTCAGGTAGTTTCATCATCTGACTTGAGGTGATTTTCTTCTTCTTGGCGTGGATTCCTTTGTGGAGGATTATTTAGCCTCAGGGGATCGACTGAATCGAGGGAGGATGCTACTGATGAGTCCCAGCAGGACGAAATAGGCGCCTATATAGCGCAAGACCTAGCAGCTCAAAAAAATGTCGTATTCTTACCATTTCTGTATTATTTTGATACAATACGATTTACTGTACGCGCTCATATGCTTTTAGTGCAGGTACACGAGTCCTTAATAGAGGAAAAACGCTGGTTACATAGGTGATCATACTAGATGACGCCAACTGTACTGAACAGTACGAAGGGTATCACAATAAAATCTTTGTTTTGAATCTTCCCTAGTTTTTATACAGAGCCCAAGAGTCACTTTAGTGAATAGAACTGGAGAACAATGACTAATTCATCAAAAATGATGGTGCATGGTGTATGCAATACTAGTTCAATGATAACTAACGACAGCCAAGTTTTGTAGTAACTCAAAAGTCCGACTCCCTCTAAACCTTGACACAAATAAAAAAATGCAAATTTTTTCTTACGAATTGTCCTTTTCTTTAATTAAAACTGGGCAAGGTTTGTGCGACTTCTTTCTTAAAATTTGATGGCTAACGTTTTGGCAACCCCGCCTTCGTTAGGCCTCAAAAGTAATATATCATACCATAACTGATAATTCGGTTGTTATTTCGTATGCGTCAAGAATCCAATACAAATATATTGATTGTCTGGTTAATTTGAGAAACCCCTCTTGCTTAATAATGATAAGGGAGTGGTCACCGGTCTTATGTGGGCACACTATTTGAAGTGAATCATACTCATTCTAGAAAATAAACCTGAGATAAGGTGCAACATCATTTGTTATGTTCAGGCACTCTTCCCTCTATTTATTTTTTGATTTCTCCAATTTAATGAAAAACTCTCAGGGGTGATCGGCGTTGAAGTTTTTGATTTTGCCCCAGAGTTCTCACTACCACATCAAAGTTCATTAGCTGTTCTATAGCATAACTCATGTTAATTCTATAGCTAGTTCGTTTAAGAGTTTTTATAGAGTGCTCTAAGAGCGAAAGAATATGCATCAAAAGCATATGAGCATGTAGAGCAAATCACGTTCTATCATAATATCAGACAGATCTAAGCATTTTCGCGCAAAAAAGAAAAATTGCCTAAGAAATATTGAAAATCGTGCTTCCTGTAATAACTTTGCTGTAACGCGAATTTCAATTGCCACCCCGAAAGGGCACAATTTTTGTTCTTTTTTTAGAAAATTTTTTTTCGTTGCGGAGGGATTTTCAAGTACGACGTAATTGTAAAAAAGACTTTGCTCATCGTCCTATAGGTATTTGCTCGATAATTTTATTTGATTGTTCAAATAAACACGTTTCGAATTTGGAACCAATGGCCAATTACTGTGAGTACAAAGCGTAATAATTTTCGCTCTTACAGTGCTCTATAAGAAGTTTTCAAATTCGAACTAAAATTCGAGACAAATGACCGCTTGCTGCTCATACACCAGGAAAATAAGGTAATAGTGAGTGCATTTGGCTGCTATATTGCATCACAATGTCTAATTTCACAATTTAGATACATCTGCCTGTTCTACCAGCTGGTAACACATATGTATCTGATGAACAAGTGAAAAATCTACACAGACTGTGTAAAAAAAACCTCGCTTAATGATTTCAAGATGAAAGTTTTTGTCAGATACTTACAATACAATATCGTTTCGCAGTCGACATCCAGACGTGCTGTTGAAATCATTTTACCAAGTCGTGGATGCTTTATTGGTTGTTATAGAAAACTGGTATTACGTGTAAATACTGCACATGCTCAGAGCAAAACTGAACGAGCAAGCACAAGTAATTAGGGCGATTTGCTAATGCTCATTCTGATTGCATAGGTTATTAACTGCTCAATAAATATTTCAAAGAAAACAAAATTAGTGAAAGGTTCGAAAAATTTGGATCAGGGATATGCAGCTTCTTCAAAGAAGTACTCTACAAACTGAAGACTGTGTGCTCTATGGAGCTTATTCCTCCTGCGCACTAAAAGTTGCACTACAGCAGCTTCTTGAGAAACCATACACTGGAGAAAATATGTTTTTGAATTCCTCTTTTCATAATATCAAAAATTATGAAGAAGTGGAGATACGCTATTTTTCCAGTGATGTGGCCTTTGTATTGGAAAATGGGAAATTTAGTGACACGTTGACGCTATTTCTACTAAGAGGCCTTTATAAGAAGCTTTCACTAACTTATCACTCCTTCTGACCATGAAATGTCGCCAGTGTATGAATATTACTATACAAGTACCGTTATACCACTACAAAGCTTAAGCGACAGGTTAACTACTTAGAGTGTGAAATATGAATCAGTTCCCTTGTTGTAACGCACTAAGAAGTCAGTAAAAAAAACAAATTAGTCTTCAGATTCTACACTTTTTGAGCTATCGAACGACTATCAGAAGTCTACATATGCGATGCAAAGCACAAAAGCACTTCGAAGGTGAAACGTGTATTTTGCTCACCGTAATTACAACGCATAAGAACCTATAATGTAGACTCGAACAAAAAAATCAAGTCTATATTTGAAAGCCATTTCTCAAGCTATCTTATGACTATACAACTTTACTGAAAAAAACCTATT
Organism: Parelaphostrongylus tenuis; assembly: GCA_019055375.1. NCBI lineage: Eukaryota > Metazoa > Nematoda > Chromadorea > Rhabditida > Metastrongylidae > Parelaphostrongylus > Parelaphostrongylus tenuis. The sequence continues at coordinate 66,431 of JAHQIW010004986.1, forward strand.
CCACTGAAAAAGCTAAGCAAACACGAGTGCGAAATACACTGAATACTCCGGAGAAAAAAAACGTAATTTTCTCTTCGTTGCTACAGCTCAATAGAAGAGCTCAATATTCAATATTCAATACAGCTCAATATTCAAAATCAAGCATAGCATCAGAACCGCACTTTTCTCAGCTATCGGGTTACTAATCAAAGTCGGGTGGAAAATCTCTGCTCGACGAGGACACAACGAAAAGGCGCATGTACCATGGTTCCAAAAGGGTTAAATCCTTTGATAAGTGGTAAATACATAGTATCCTGGAAAACTCCGTAAAAATCATAGAAGGTCCACCCAATAACTTACTTGGCCAATTGGTTAGGAATCGCTTGTATGACCGTCTATGTAAGAGAGACAATTGCGTAGTACGCTTCAATGATAGGGACGGAGACTGCGTGAGTTCGGATACAATACACCATCTCTTGCACGACATGTGTTGAAGATTATATTGACGAAACGGGAACACCACTTTGGATCTGCATCAAAGAGCACCTAGACGTGAAATCGAATAGCCAAACAAGCGAGCCTTTAGGGGCGCACATGGCGGAAGAAAACTTCGATGTAGTAGTAAGAATCTTGGAGCAAGAACCCAATTATCAGCACTAAAAACCCTTGAAACCTCTTGTATAAATTGCGAGAGCTCAGGAATGATGGAATCGGCGAGTGCCTGAGCAAAACAAATGACTTGGTGTCTTATCTCAGATTCATATTATAGTCAGGATGCACTTCATTTTCTATAGTGTGTGACGTAAGAACGGTAAGCTTCCCATATGAGTATTGAGAAGATGGGGGTTTTTTTTTCAAATTAACCAGACCGCTGAACTGTTTTGTATTAAGTTCTTTATGCATACGATATATTGACAAAGTAATCACTTATGGTGTGATTATTACGCTTAAGCTCTAACAAAGGCGGGGTTGCTAACAAGTTGGCCATCAAATTTTGAGAAAGAAGACGTACAAAACTCCTGCAATTTTTGATTAAAGAGAAGAGCAATCAAGTTTATATCAGTCATTCGTTTATCTAATCATTTAGAGTTGACGTATGTGAGAAGAAGTTGAGAACTTATGGATACTGAAAGAATGCTTAGCATGGAGAAAAAATCGTGCTCAACTACAAAAGGCTTGGAACATCGGCATTATGCAAATTACTGGTCAGAAATATGTGTTTCTAGAGAAATATTCGATATTTTGCCCTTATCCGCCCCCATACTCAAAGAACGTACTCTTCTCTCTTTCTAGACATTTTAGTAGTCATTCGATAGCTCAGATTTTGAGGATTTGGGCGATGTAATCTATTTTTGAATGGTCTCTATATTACGTTGCAACAGTAAGAATGATACCTTGTTCCACACTCAAACATTTTCCTTGAGCAGTTTTCCCTAAAAAATTCAGCAATTATTCAATGGCACAAATTTCAACTAATTTGGAAGTACTTTGAATCCTCAAAAAAAATTTTTGTTGCGCTGCAACACCAAAATTATGATTACATATCACATAGGGCGCATATGCCTCGCACAGGTATGTGGATGGATTTCGCAACATTGCCATCAAGCCATCGCCTTTAAATAACCAGTCAGTAGTTTAAATCTCGACTATTTCAATGGTCTGCTTGCTTTTCTAAAGACCTTTCTGAAGATCTCGAACCTTCAGCAGCCATTTGATAGCACAAATCTCGAAAATTTTAATGATATACTTGGTTTTTGAAAAAGAATGCTTAATGCGTTGTTACAGCCAAAAGAACAGTGGGTTTCGCACTCGGCGAGCATAGCACGCCGCATGTAAATTGCGCTGCATGATCGAAATGGTACCGAGTTTGAAACTCAATATTATTTCAGCTATAACAACGCACTGAAAGTTCTTCTCAAAATCAATATCAATCAATCCGTTGAGATTTGTGCTATCTAATGGCTAATATTGAAAGTTTGAATGAAAAGCTGTGTTCAAAGAAAGGTGCATGTGTATGGAATAAAATTTTTTTTTATTACTACATCACAATATAAAAACCATTTAAAAAGTCAAATAAGCCGCCTGACTTTTTTAGATTCAAAATATTGAATGAATCCCAAAATGTCACATTAGAACAGAAACAAAATTCCTAAAACTGGGTACAGATAGGGGAAAAAGTATCAAGTATTCACCGCAATGAGGAACGCGCACTATTCTAACTTTTATCCCAGGTACATATTACAATTACCTCCAAATAGACTTTTTATAGAGATATTTAGTTTCTAGAAGATGTATTTTCTAGATATGTTTTCGCAAGACAAACGATACAAATAGACAACAGGGGTTGTAAATTTATTTATTATTCACAAGGATGTGGTACTGCCCCTGAAAAATGAAGATTTTCGAAACAAATAGCCGCTCATTATACCAAAAAACCTTTGAAAAAGGTTCATTAGTGATACTCCACTAGTCATTTTAGGACAAGATACCTCTAGCGTGTAAACTATACCTTATACCTATATGTGTAAACTATACGTGTAAACTATAATTACTAATAAATCAGATATGACGTCCAAGCGGCGGGTGACTTCAGGCGTGAAACGCAATATTCTTTTCGCTTTTACAGCGTGCTATATCAACTATTCAAAAAGCCAATCACATCATCAAAATTTCTGAGATTTGCGCTATCGAATGATTAGTAAGGCTTTGCTGAAAAGCCATCTACAAGCCCCAGCCGAACAAATAAATCAAATTGAATGTGAAACATAATTTTAGTTCTGCTGCTGCAGCGTAATAAGAGTCTTTTTGAAAGTCAAACATAAGGCTAAATGTAGAGATCCAGGCTTTCGAACGATCGCCGAATGTTTGGGTGAAAACTTCTATCCAGCGAGAGAGACTTTTAAACAGTCTTGTACCAATATTGATACAAATGGTCCCTCAAGAGTTAAGCATTACCGAATAACTCCGTCCTCAGCGGCAGAGCAAGTTCAACGCATAAAGGAATGCTCTGCCATATTGGCTAATGTTCCACAAACTTAGTCAAGATGTGACGTCTCGAGTGCGTCGGCACTTCTATGAATGCAATATGTGACAAGAAGAATCAAAGATATGACCAATAAGTCAGAATATGAGTAAAGAGTCACTCACAGGGTTCATCGAAGGAGGGAACGATAGCAAGGAATTCTGTTACAGATTAAGGGGTGGCATACCGAATGAGCGATGCGACGTGATGAATGGTGGCTATCACTGCTTCGGCGTGGGCAGCGCGTATTACCGCAACGCGTGCTCATTCCAAACTCGATTTCTGCCTTGCAAAGTGAACTCGTTGCCAGTTTTCGACTCGATGGTGCGAGCTGAAGGTATCGTTACCACTGATCGAATGTCGTTCCTGTGATAAAAAACAATAGCTCATTGAAAGAGAGCTACTATACTATTCACAGAGTGGTCTACCACTTTTGCAAATGTGTTCAACTCCGTATACCCTTGCATGGTATTGAATATTTTGTGTCCAAACTAATACAACCTCCCTTTCTTTCGTTAAAACAAATTTATTAATTGTTAAGTTGTACAAACGATCGCGGATTAGTTGACGACGCAGCATACTAGGTGAGACCTCAATAAGTGCCACAGAACTTTGAGATGATTTCTTTTCAAGCACCTTTCAATGGCGCGACTATCTTGGTTTGGTTCGGGGAAAGGACCTCATTTACCTGCGAAATATGTCTTGGTATCGGGACCTTAGTCTACTTTTTAAACTAAGCCGAGTGGCCGATGTTTCGTAGTCATTGGATTACTTCCACCAAGTATAGCGATTTGCCCTCTCTCCTTTGCTGTACACACAAATCCAACCTGCTTCCTACAAAATTTTATTTGATTCCTTCATGTTTGATGGATGAGAAGAATGATAGTGGACTAATTTATCCTTCCTACTTGAAGGCCAGCACCATATTCTATTACAGCGATTTCCTCAAAATTTTATTTGAATGTTCGAATATGGAAGTAATTTCCCATTTAGATGTTTCCGCAATGTTTGTGCACCTTTAAGTGCTTAAATAGCAAATGAGAGCAAATATTCATTTCCTGGTGTTGGAATTAAATTATTTTGTAAGAATTCGAAAAACCAACTCTCTTCAAATCTCGGCATGTTTGTAATATAGAACTGTGGAAATGAGAAGAATAGCTCAGGAACCAATCTATCTTTCAAGCTTCACAAGATTGGTATCTTTTTCCAGATCGATTGTCCTTCTTTTCTGTCGATGGACCTTCTTGGTTGCTTGTGCTTAACGTTTCGCAAACACGCCTTCATTGAAAGATAATCGATGGGCAAAAAGATACCAGCCTCTTGAAGCTTGGAATAAAGATTAGTTCTTAAGCTATTCTTCTCATTTTTGCAGAACTTATTTCATCTGACCGCCTCTAATGGTGGTATGATGTTATAATATACACATAATATTTGATGCACTTATTAACCTCTCCCATCAAGTACGTCAATGAATACTATCTTTTTGGTTTGGAGTCAACTTCGGGCTAATAAAGAGTTCTACAGAAATGGCAGAAATCTATCAGCACTAGAGAGGAAAAGAAGAACCGTGTCAGACTTGGTAGTAGAAATCACTGTTTTGGGCATCAGCTCCTGTCATGAGACATAGAAATCCTGTCGCTATGACGAAATTGCGAATGTATAGAAGTAGGAGAGTGCACTCTTGGAAATGCGAGGGAGATAAAACAACATGAGACTCCTCTATTCACCTTTTAGAGAGTTGCAAACTTCTCAAGGTGGAGTCATAAAACGCTGACGTTTACTCGAAATTTCTTCAGTGTGTGCATACACAAGATACTGCCGTATATTTCGCATAGTGAAGTCTCATTTAATCTATATGAAGATTTCGAGCTCCTCAGTGGTATACATTTTGCAAATGTTTTGAAAACGATCATCTAAAAAATCCAGTATATTGTTCCGTCAAGGATCCACAGCGAGGACGAACTGCACCGGATAACCAATTCGATTCATCATCTCTGGAAAAGAAGAAGGTATTGACATAGCAGCCGAACGAAAGTTTATTGACAACCTGCTGTACTCGCTCAATCACGAAAGAAAGTATTCAAAATATGTGTTTTATTGTGATGAGTGATCAGTATGACGTATACAGTGTCCAAAGTTCTCCAAGGTAATCCGACAATTCACACTTAAAGCAGTGCTAGAAAGCAAATTTACCCAAATCTCATAAAAACGGCAGAATACGATTCTGGAATTTCTAAGCAGCATACTATGGTTTGAACCTTAAATTTCGAAAAACTTCCATTCATGGCAGCAGCTCGGGCGAAATAAAAATTGTTATGAAAAGTATTCTATCCAACGAGTTGTATTGAAGTAGTGACCGATTCAGTGCTTGACGTTAGAGGCTTAGATTCTTTTCAGCATCTTAGCGAAAATTCTACATCTCGTAAGTAATGAATTTTTTGCCTGTTTTGTAAATGACAGATCGCTAGCGCTGTGAAATCATTGGCCCGCTCGAGAGAGATTCGGGGTGTTAAATTCAACTATGTAAGCAATATCGTTCATTTTCAGTTTCTGGTTGTTGCTGCACAGGGTTGCAATTTTTTTGTTGTATCAGTTCCGTGGAGTAGCAGTTCCGTGCTATTATGATTCCTTGTTGTAGTTGTGCCGTATCGTAAATACTTTGCGATGTAGCAGTTCCGTGTGATAACAGTTGCGAGTCGTTCTAGTTTTATGTTGTAGTTCTGTGTTTTGACAAATCCATGTTGTAACTGGGCTGATTTATTTTGTGTTTTAACACTCCGGGTTGTAACAGTCCTTTGTGCTTTCGTTTTTTGAATTGCTGACGAATTAACAGTTATGATACACCGTTCTCCTCGCGCTCTCATTAGAAAAGTGCTCAAAATTGATGATTTTTAACCAGTGCTGGAAGTTTACAATACAGTTTTTCATAGATTATGTGGAAAAATTATTTCACAAACTTATTTTGTGTGGATTGTTCTAAAGTATTCAATGCGTCGGCTAAGGAAAGTGATAAAGTTGTTGCGATTTCATTTGGAAAAAAATTCATGCCTCAATAAAACTTGTTCTTGCTCCGAAGCAGCTCCAGTTACAAGAAAGATTGACAGCTTGAAGAAATTGCCAATCGTTCTATGCGAGTTAGTCTAGGAGGATGATGGAGCGAAAGACCAACATTTATTGGGTACTATTCATCTGATGCTAAATATCTTATCACTTACAACCGCGCGAAAACCGTTGTTGTAAGGTGTGAGCCGATTAACATGCCTACAGAGAAAAGTCCATTGTGTTTGAGGATCGACGCTAAAAAGCCGTAAGAAGTTTTGTCATAATTGTACAAGTGTACAGGCAGACCTGTTTGATGATTAAAACAAATTCAATTTTTTAGTCCCATTTGTCGTTATTAATACGTGTAAATTCGGCATCTTCAACATCCATTTCTTGAAATCTCGATGAGGTCACTTTCTGTATATCCGGTTTACGTGTTCACGGTCATAATATATCCATCATCGATGTAAGAAGCCTTTGAAATCTCGGCAATCTTTTCTTCACATGTGTTATGTCAAATGTGAAAAAAGAAAAACACTGTGATGACGGGTCAAATGAGTGCTAAAACGTAATGTCAAATAGATAACATGAACGTTCAAGAGCAATAGTGCGATATAAAAACGCGTATACAGATGTGAAGTCAATTTTCGATTCTTATGTGTTTCAGATAGTCATTTCTCTCCTCTACTGAGTCACCATCGTTACAACGATCGTATGATATCCTACTAGGGCTTGATTAGGACATTCGTATTGTCTCAAGATTTTCCTTAAAAATGCAGAGAAAATTACAAAATAAAAATTTGAATTCTCAATATTTTAGTGCACAGAATAGTTCTCAGAATTACATCCTTATGAGACTTAGGTACTGTCAAACTGTCTCATTGTTATAAGGCGCCAGAGATGGATGGTATACATAATGATGCGCCAAGGAGGTTGAAGTGCATCATGTAGAAAACAGTTTCGTCTTCAAGTTCATTTGAAAGAAATAAAGTGCTTTCAAAGGTAGTGTTTATGTCAGAGATAGAAGGGCTGAAAACTCTAAAAACACATGAGAACAGAATGTATTGTTGAATAGTGCTGCAATCGGATCTGATTTTGGCTGAGAATTCTAAGATTTATGTCCGCAAAATGTGTATCTTCGGTGTGCCTTATGTATATTATATAACATAAAGGATAAAAAGGATAAAGCTCTCGGCGTTGATCAATCCCTGAGGGATGCGCCATGCATTCGACTTCAATTTTTAATTTCGTTTGAGGTGATTGAATGCACATCTGGCCCTTTACAATGACTCGCGGTGGCCTCCCGCTGAACCGAGTCAGTGCTGCTTATCCTCCCAGACAAGTCTGAGACCTGTCTGGTACCAATTTACCGACCCCGGAGGGATGGATGGCTTGGGGAGCCATGAGCGCGAGATCGAACCATTGACCTCGTGTGCGACGCAGGGCACCTCTAACCACTGCGCCACATGCGCTCTATTATATCATTCATTATATCATATCATGCATTCAATCACCTCATTATATAACATAGACATCTAGAAATACGAAAAAAGTTGGTAAAAATGTGTAGATAATTACTTCTGGATCTATAACAAGTCCTTTGAGATTACAAGCAGGTCAAGCAGTGTCATAAAACATATAATGTGCGATAGTAGAATGCAACGGGTGTCGCAATGAAGGCAGGCGATAATTGTCGCGGAAGTGAAGAATTATTGTACTCATCTGTATTTACATTGCGATCTGTAGCGAAATCATGGTAAATTCCAGCTGGAAACGATAAAAAAAAAATCGCCACTTTTCACTGGAATGCGAATTTATTCGTCTTAAACTATTACACATAGAGTATACAGGATACAAAATATCTAATCTCAACACTGCAACGTCGAAAAAGCCGGTACCGGATTTGATGAAACGGAGCTTAGGATACCAAATAAAGTGCTCTTCGTAGACCTTTTTTAATCTAAATTTGACTTACGCTACTAAAGCATGACATTCGCTTTATATTTGAAAAACACAGTCCACACTAGCGGTGAGCAAACATCAAGCTCTTCATCAAAGTCAGGCATCAAAGCTCTGTTAATGTGTATCACGTCTCGGTGATTCTTACCGTAAACAGTCACCTAATTCCACACGTACTTTTCCCAATCGGAGGCCATATCAATTTTTGAATAACAGTATACTTTTCTTTCCATTCTGCAGTATATCAAAAAACCTCTTTATAATTTAATACCCTCTGACAGCGTATATCAAGCTCTTTACTAGGTCTGTTATGGCACTTTTAGTGGTAGACGCACGTTCCGACCTTTCGACCTCATTAGTAGCACGGTGCCTTTCGCTTACGGCAATCCCCTACAAGGGAACACATCCCTACATATAGGGATGTCGACGTCGATTTACACACACTATCTGCAGAATGAAAAAACCAGCCTAAACCGCAGTGTTATCAAATTATCGCGTGTCAGGTGATAAGATCACCCTAACATTGCAGTGATTGTCAAATGATTGAGCAAGGTCTTCAAAAGCAGTCGAATATAAAAGTACCATTCAATCTATCAGTTATGAGCAATCGACTGTTAATCACTGCAGTATCAGGTGATCTTATCACTTAACATGCGTTGATTTGTTCTCAGTGCAGTTTATAGCAATCTTTTCGCTTTGCGAGCTGTGTAATCAATTTGCCGTCGATCCCCTGTATATAGGGGTATGTTCCTTTACAGGGGATTAACTGAGCAGAAACACACCGTGATACTGATGAGGACAGACGGGGGAAACATACGTCTAGCACTAAAAGTGCCATAACACAAAGGGCTTAAAATATGTTGTCATGGAGTACATTTTTCAAAATTTGACTAATGAAAGTCGTTGCATTTGTGGAACAGCAGCCGTAAATTAAACTTAAGCGACTCAACAAGACCTTACAAAGTAGACAAGTGGAATTTGATCTTATAAATCTTAGAAATGAATGCAATAGTTCAAATAGCATGGAGATTGTCCGTTTACTTTAGTCAGTGCGAGTGAACAAACTAGATTTGAAACTTTCTATGAATATTCCACTGTGACATCAAACATATATGAACGGGTAAACATTTTTAACGAAATCATTTTGGAAGTAGAACTCCAATGAAATTCATGCCGTCGTGGAGGTTACGGAATGCGTTTTAGGCCTTGACATCTTCTGGCCAAATGAGGTGTAGAAATATATCAAATCAGCGGCTTTTTCTCTGCGGACGATGTACCTATCTCCAATGGGCGGAGAAGCTTATAAAATTGAGCGTGGGATTAAATCAGCGCTCGACTCACGATTTTCTATCATGTAATACTTCTTACTGTTTCACCGCATGTGTTATGGCGTTAGTCGTTTCTTGTTAAAATAAAATCCTACCATAAACTGATTCCGTTCTACGGAAGCAGTGTTTTAAAAGCATGGAAAAAGGACTTATTCAATTCCTTTACTCGTCAATATTTCGGACACCTAAACACCAATACAATCCAAATTCTTGCTTGTGTTATCGCGACTTGGATCCCTTCGACAGTTATCTCGCTGACCATCGACAATTCCCATAAAATACGCAGCGACAGGCACTTCCGTTATACTTCAAGCTCTGTAATTTGACAGAAGTGCCATCGAATTTTGGTAATGTCAGACAACCTACAATCAGCCATCAATGAGAACACGGACAGTACCTTATCCAATTTCTTATCTTAATAAACACGGACAGTACCTTATCCAATTTCTCTAACAGCAAAGATTCCTCTGCATTACATTCTACATTACACAAAATATATTCATCGGCAAGGTTTTCACTGAAGCGCGCAATAATAAACCAATAAAAGGAAAATGATCACTGCAGAGGTCATACTGTTTACAATGCTCACATGCAAATGAGATCCATAAGAATCACTTGATAGTGATTATGTTTATCAATATGCAATAAATACAAGAGCCTTGAATAAGTACGATATAGCATGACACTTGCAGAGATCCTACTAACTTACTAAAAATTTAAATAGCTTGATTCTTAGAATACATCGATATTCAAAAGGGCTGCGAGATACGTAAATCAAATCCCACTTATCGCTTTTATTTAAAGAACACTGAACTGATTAGCCAATAAGTCATGTGGCACGTCTTAAGATGGGGAGAGGGTTTAACGCGGTTCAATAGACCTTGAACATTTACTTGGAAGTAAATGAATGCTTGCTTAGCCCTCATGTATGTAACGGGTGTGCATGTGCTCCTCAGAATATTTTATATGTTCATTTGGAAAAAAACTGCGATCGAATAAAGGATGAATATGTAAAAGGTAGCCTAAAAAAAATCATATGCGAACTAAAGATTATTTGGTCACTTAAGTTATCCGTCCTAGTCTATTTCAGTGGTTGTACATAGGATATGTCTATGTAAATCTAAAGAAAGATTTTGATCTTCGTGCTATTCAATCAACGTTTGAGACTGTGCTGAATTGTTTACTGTGCTGCCTTGATTCTTCGTGATCACACTTACCATTTAAAGGTCAAATTGTTCACAATATCAGTGATTGAAGACTGGACGTGCACCTTAATATCCATTCATCACCCCGTTACAAGCAACTCGTTAAAACAAACTAATTAGTGGGGAAAAACATGTCTTTTAACAACATGTCTTTATAAGCAGCATTTCGCTGAATTCACTCCTGCTGATTGCTTCATCCTCTCGGTTATTCTCAGCTTATCAATGGTAGTCTTCCGAAACAAATATAAAGTTCTAATTATACTATTGCTAGAGCTCTTTAACGTAGAAAGTTTGAGAGTTTATTTTGCAGAAAGAACGCTCAAGAGTGTTTAGAATGAAAGAGTATAATAATTAGAAGAGAACACAACAAACAGCTTTACAGTGGTTGTCAAATTTTTGTGTGATTACCACCCACGTGATAACGCTTTCATGCCGAATTTGTCTTTTTCTCTGCGTGACTTATTGTCTTTGGCTGTTATACTCAAATTGTTTGCATTACCTTCAAATATTTAAGCTACAATATCTAAGCAAGGTTAAAAGCACCTTTGACGAACGAGTAACACCTATCAAACGCATCATTAGGATAACCTTTGAAACCGTTTTTCTTTCATCTTTTTGTTCATAAAGTGATCACGAGAAAACATGTAGCTGCGCAGCTTCGTCTTATTTTTTGACAATGTTTTGGGTACTGTAGTCGGTGATCCTGAGCTTCCCAAGCTTTTGGGCATCGAAGGTTCCGGATTCCACTGGGCTTGCCAACTAATCTTTGGAATGATTTCCCGACTAGACCAAGTGACAGGACGACCTATTCGAATACGGTCCTTAATCCCTCCACTCTCGTTGACGACCGTTTCAAGACTCTGCAGACACTTGGTGGCTTGAAATCTGTCGAGTATAGCAACACTGGCCGTTTTTATGTCCACCTTGTGCAAGTGAAATACCGCCACACGTTAATTTTTGCGATCCCTAACATTATTACAACTTGATATAGACGAATGAATAAGACAGACTTGGGCCAAAGTTCAACAAAGAATGCAAAAAAGTTATCAGATTTTTGATAATTATTTTTGAGCCACGCATGTGGTCTGTTAAATGGGCTGACTTATAGAGCCCGATACACGTGTTTAGACCTTGCGGTCTCGTCAGTCGGGCACTTACCCTCTGTCGTTTTTTGCTGATCCACTGTGGATTATGATTTCTTTATAAAAAACGAACCGCTGTGAATAAGCGTTCCGTATTTTGATAGTTCTTCGTTTGATTGGATTGCTGAGCAGTGAGCATTTTTGTCACATCATGCTCCTAGCTCATTCAATGCGATGCTTTTAACTAAATATTTCCAACTAAAATTTCAACTAAAATGAGGAAAAATTACTACACTTAGCAAGTTTCGCAGTCAATCCAGAAAATAATCGAGAATCGTGCAAGTATTTCAAAAAACCTCAAGAGCTCCTTAGCATTTACACTACTTTAGTGACAGTTCAAACATCTCACATCATCACCACATTCGCACCAAAATTAGAATTATTTCAACACTGGCTTTTCTAGCTCTTCTCCAGGAATCACTGCGCCAGCCGGCGTTTCATACGTCACAAAGTCTTCAGATAAATTTGAGATATTTTGATCTAGATGAATTTTTTAACTGCTTCATAGCAGGAGTATGATACTACAATCATGTCAGCTGTCTCACCTGCCGTTCCAATGACTCGAGCGGGTCCCAGCAACACTTCCATTTTTTCCTATCGCGTGGCAAGAGTAACCCAGTTGGTCCTCTCCGCTCTAACATCCTTCGTGGTCGTCCCACATTCTCGCTATCCTGGCGTGTAGAGCAGCGTCTCCGATCTTCAATCGTTGACGTAGGTCGGAACTTCAAATCCTTTCTCTCATTTGCAAGATATGGGAAATTCTCGGCATCGACCTTTCGACTGCGCATTCATTAACGCCAGATAATCTTTCATCCTGCTTAAGTAGTGACCACGTTTCTACTGCTTACGTAACGACCAGGTTTCAACTGTTAGGGCAGGAATAGTCGCCCAGTCGAAAAGGTGGGCACGGAACCGGATGTTTTTTGTGTCCTTCATTACATGTTCGACGTTCTTGATTGTTCTCCAAGCCGTTCGTTTCCTCCTGCTCAACTTTGGAGTAAGGTCGTTCATCATATTGATTTCAAGATGCTTCGCTTTATCGATCATCTTCTGTAGAAGAATTCAAAGGTAAAACCGGAAATTAAACAATGAATGGGTCCATACGGCAAAAGTGGCAAGCTTAAGACCATCCATCATTTCTCAGTTGATAATCCTATCACCAACATGTCCTGTCTTATACTTATGAAAACATAGGTTAGTATGAACTGACAATCTCATGTCTAACGATCCATCTAGATTCAAAATTAGACCCACTATCAGCCTTCTAGGCGGACCCACGGATAGGATACATGCTTCCTAAATTTAATGACATACCAGTTGCTAGGACACATTCCAGCCCATCTGACGAACACTCAGATGTTATTGGATCGTCTGCGTAACGCGAACCCGAACAACGCGTACGTAATGCAGTCATTCGACGTCACTGCTCTCTAGACCAACGTGTCGAATGACTCGGCATTGCAAGTCACAAATGAGCTTCTGATACAGCACCAGGGAGCTGTATACATGTATGGCTTATCGATGGAGCAGGTCATGGTTCTATTAAAAGAGTGCCTGAACTGCTCAAGCTTCAGATGGGCCGGGAAATATTATACTCAAATGAGAGGGCTGGCAATGGAGCAGTGACTGGCACCTAGCCTGGCGACTACCTTTATGTCAAAAGTGGAAGCACCAGTGATGGATCTCCGGCCATTACTCTACTGTAGGTATATAGATGACTGTTTAGTTATCTGTTCCACTTAAGAGGAGCTAGATAATTGCTTTAGATTGTTGAATGAGTAGTCAGAGTATATAAAAGTCACCCGTCAGATACCAAAAGATGATGATTGGCTTCCTTTCTTGAACGTGCAAATAAGCTTAACTGAGAGCGGCTACATAGCAAAGTGGTACCGAAAGCCAAGTAATAAAAATATCCTGGTTCACTATCTCTCTTCTCATCCCTTACATACGAAAATGTACCGGGGAGGAGAAGAAAGTAGAATCCGTGAAACTGGTTCAAGAAACAGCCACTTCCAATGGATACGAATTTGTAACCTCTTGGCATAGGTTCAGAGGGGAAAGTACGCCTCCAAACGAAAACTCGAATGAATGGAAAGTCCCGTTCTTTTAGGATGAGATTACTGCAGCAATAAAGCGCTGTTTGAAATGAGCGGATTTAGAGCAATCGGTGACTATTATTGAAATACCACGGTATACTCTAAGACGCCAACTGGTCCGCAACCGCTAATATGACCGTCTCTATATAATGAAAGATTGTAAAATATGTCCTGTCGGCAGATACGGCAATTGCATGAGAATAGGTACAGTCTACCTAGTCTCGTGCAATGCGGTTGGCGAGGCGAAATGGGTAGGCCGCTCTATGTTCGTATAGAAGATTACCTAGCTGACAAGCATCTTAACAAACGGAACACCCCGCTAGGGACGCATGGAGAACAGAAACACGACGGAGTTGATTTTGGGATCGAAGTCACCATCCTTGCGCAGGAGCAAAAAACATCAGCGTGAAAAATTCTGGACGCACTTTGAATTAACACCACGAATACAACTATAAAACGCACGGAGGAATGCCTCGTTATCACTTGTGAAATGATTCAGTATATAAGACTGTTGTTTTGATGGGTAAGGTGCATTACGAGCCTATGTGAACTCCTTCCGGTGATCTCCACTTGAATAATCCAGTGGAACACATATAAATAGTGGTGAGTATGTTGAGAATTGATTTTGTGCTTGATGCGATTGAAATCTAGGTCTGGTGATTTTTTCTAAAGGAGTAATGGAGGTGTTCGCCTGATTGGATTGCAAACAGTTTGACCCTTCCAGGCTTTGACGAGCGCGAACTGCCGAAAGGCCAGCTGTCAAATGAAGATTACTGCAAACTTCTTCAAATGCTAGAACTCCACGCCAAGGTCTTTGTGTCTGAGGTAAAGAACGGTAGCAAGCAAATCAGAAATAACGAAGTTATGAAGAAACCATGAGTTGACAATATTTTAGCTTTCTGGCTGACTATCACCGCCCCAGCACGTTTGACACAATTCGAGCTTGAATATATTAATGATATCGCAAATTAACAACAGTAACACGGAAACAGAACACGATTTTCAAACTAAATTTTTACCAGTTTGGGGAGCGTTAGCGGAAGTTAGATATAGTATCGCATGGTATGTGATTTGAAGGCGAAATGCCAAAACGTTAGAAAACACTTCTGGAGAAGATATAGTGTACTGGAAGAATCAAAAAGGAGAAATTGTAGCTCTCCAGCAACATTTATCGCTGGAAATACTCAGATGAGTACAAGAATGTGGAGATGTACGTGTTCCAAGCAAAATCATATGGAAGTGGTTGAGAGAAACAAGAGGTTTTTTGCAGGGATTCGTAGAAGAGCATTGGAGAACATCATCCATGACTTCTACTGCAATCTCTGCGGCAGTTATGGCAACTCAGCCTCATGTGAAAAAATGGGGGTGTAGTGTTTACCCAAAAGATTCCGCGCAGAACTTCAACATGTAGAAAGCTCGAGAAACCTAGTCTCTGCAAGGTTGAACTTTTCCTTCTAGAATAACAACAGCTTGCATTCCACATGTTGTCTGCAAGAACAAATAATTTCAGCGCGATAATAACCCTTATAGTTGTGATATTGAATACGAAGAAGTAAATATCGACATCGGCAACATCGGCCGTCACGGACGCACTGAACAGCAGGAACGCCTTTGCGTAATATTTGAACATCGTCATCAGCTCTATAACAACATTATAATCAGAATTTACCTTCAACAACATTATTACACAGGTAACAAGATCAGCTCTCAAGAGAAAGGTACTTAAAAAACCTATTATTGCGCAAAATCACAAGAAGAACGAAATTGCAAATCTTGCATTAATTTTCGATAACTTTATTTCTGTACGTCTCGAAGGCTTGATGGTGAATTGGAATGAGATGTTATGGAGGTGAGATTCGACAGATACCTACATCATCATCTTTTCTTTATGCTTAGTCCATATGTGATCAGGTATTGATGGGACGGAACGAGTGACTTTTACAACAGTCTTCCCCAATGATACTTTAGAATTTTTGTTTAGCCTCTGTCTAGTATGTTTTTTACTTGATTTCCAAAGCCACTTTCTCGTCCATGTGCTTCTGTTCCTCCTAACGTCATGATGCCTCGATAAGCGAATGCTGTATCTGCGTGGGGTTTTTGGAGAAGTATCATATTCATACAAATATCTTTATTCATGAACACTGAGAACCTTATTCCAAAAACTTTTTAGGAAGGAATTTTCCTCTCGACCAGTTAGGGCAAAACAAATTATTCAGCTTATAATAACATCATTTTTAGCAGAAATCTCCGACTGAGGCCTAAAAGCTTACTAACTATGTGGGATGAAAAGGGGGCAAAAGTTAAATAAGTGTGCACTTCTTCCACAGCTCACAGTTGGGTTTATTTTCAACTGACAACCGCGTTTGCCGTGAAGAAATGCGATCGAAACGGGCCTGATGCTAACATTCGAACTGCTCTGTTGACCACACTTTGCCACATCTCTTTTGTCCAATTCGCCATGATCACATTTGTAGTCTGCAAGGATTCTATTCTTCGAATAATAAGAATCATGCTCAAAAAGAAGAAACTGTACAAACCGTAAGAGTTCCTGAGATTGATAAATGCTTGGACGGAATAGACTCGAAATTTTCGTCCATGCCTGCCATACACATTGGTCTTCTACCAGCATTCGCCTTTTTGACGCATAAGGAAGTCACCGTGTTGCCAATGATGATGCAGTGTGGCTCGAGTTTCTCGCCTGCTGGGACTGCAATTGACTTCTTTTCCCAAATATTCGTGTTTTGTCAAAAGTCTGGTTAAACACGAGAACTAGTTTTTTTAATATCCCTTAGTTTTTCTTACTCGTGTTAATATATATTGAAATAATAAATTCCATTGACCGGCCCATCTGCGTTCAGCTAAAGATGTGTGGTCTCCTTAATTACCAAAATGGGATAGACTTCGAAGATCTGAGTCGCACAAGCAGGCCAGATGTTGTGTGCGTCAACTTAATTTTTGAAGGACATCGTCCAAGCGCCTTACAAATTGTTCGTAGCACTTTTGACGTGGCCGAAATATCAGCCAAGGTTTCGGTTGCTTAGCGGAGTATTGGAAGTGCTGTTAAATTGCAAAAGTGAGCAAGGGGTCTGGGGCCCGTTGAATGCTTAGTAGCATCTTTGAGAAATCCAAATGTGGCCTTTGATTCTCTACATCTTCTGTCTTCTGTCTACTTACATATTGTTTTCCATGCTGATTTCTACAATCAGAGATCCATTCATTTCTACTTGTTCACCATTGAACCACTAATCAGGGAAAAACACATTTTATTTATCGTATTATAAACATCATTTTTAACATGATTTTTCTCGTGAACGAATCACTGCCCGATTTATGCTTGGACCGATCTTTGTTCCCGCTTCGTTGAGTTCTATGAGCATCGCATATCGCCCTCAAAACGAACGCTCAATAGGATTCTCCATTAATCCGCATGTTTTTATCGTTCCAGAGCAAATTCATCATACACTACAGGGCAGCGTTGAACAGTTTTGGCGTGGCGATATTTTGCAGCTGTCAAACCCATGTTAGGATCAAGGGCAGGTAATATTTTTAACAGAGTATATGACTCTCGATACGAATCGGATGTGGTCCATGCGCTAAAATTCCTTTCGAAGACCTGCTTCCTCATCTGGCTTTGCATCATCAAAAGTCCTTAGTATGTGCACAGTCCAGTCTTCATAAAAACCTTATAAAATACACTTACCGGGCGATTTTGACGCTAGTTACAGAGACGGCTTCAGTTACCTCTTTTATGAAGGATGACTGTGAGCAACATCTTCAATTAATCAGGATTTTTTCTTCCTTTTGAAAGCGTCATGTGCGTAGCGAGTAGTGTATGCAGATTATGGCCTCCGGCCTTCAGAAAGTCGCCAATGATGGTATCGGTTCCTGGAGCTGATGTTGTAGAATCTTTCCGCTATCAATTCCACAACATGATGGAAAATTCTAGCATCCTCATTTTCGTTCATTAGAGCTGAGAATGGAACTCTATATCAGTACAAGTTTGTGATTCAGCTTTCACATCATCCCTGAGAGGTCGACTGAATTTTGTGGTCCCACTACTGCTTTTTTATTTCGTCTTAAACATCATCTCCGAATCATTTAGTAAAAGATCCGGTCAAGGATCCGTCGCCGAAGATAAATTTCTTGGAAACGACATTGTGAAGGTCTGAAAACGCCCTTGCATGGTCAACCTTTTAAGGGCAATGTGGAAAGTTTCGTCTCACACCGCGCGACGTCAAATCAACTCAGCCATTGGAATGGCAGGAATCACACCCCGTGAGAAACGCGGAGCATCTTGTGGGACCACAGACGCGGGCAGCATGACATCCACCTTGTCTGCGTCTCTCTTCCCACGAGACATGCTCGCAGAATTGTAAGTCAGCGAATCTGAAGACCTTTGAGACGATGGATGCGAGGGAGACGAACCCAGCATCTGAGGAAACATTATCATCACGCAATGATGTAATTTCATAGAGAAGGCCACTACTGTGATAAGTTCGGTAAAAAGAAGATTTGAATGTTTCATCCTCCGTCTATATTTTTATGTTTCAGCGAGAAAACTACATCGCTGTAAAAAGAAGCATATTCCCAGCTGGTATACCACGTCTGTTTTTTTACTACTTGATGTTCTTGGTAGTTTGAGAAGTGCCAATTTTCAGACTGAGCTTGATTTCTTTGCAGAACTTCGTGCTACGATTTACTAGTAAAAAACCCGAACGTTTTGTTCCAAAATGCTTTGTTTTCACTTAACAACAAATTTTTTGAGTTATCAATTTAGTCAAATTCCGACTGTAAGAGAACTTCATCTCTGTGAAAGCGTAAAAAATTAGTGAGCAGAGTTTATAGCGTGTTTTCAGTAAAAGTAACACCCTGTAACCCTCTTTTTCAGTCACAGGAGCAAATGTGGTGTAGTGGTTAGGTGCTCGGCGTTGCACACAAGGTCGATGGTTTGATATCGCGCTCATAGCTCACGAAGTTTTCCATCCCTCCGAAGTGGGTAAGTCAAACCAGGCGTCTCTTGAAGTTGATGGGCTTTCGAAAACCTACACGTAGTCTCATTGAGGTTATTCGGAGAAGGAAAGCAGGAAATCATCTGGAGAGCATAAGAAACTAAAAGGATTGAGCAAAGCACGTGAAATGACAGAGACTGCAGCAATTAGTAATGTTCATAGCCGATATTGATCGAAAAAATCCCGATCGAAGTCGTTGAAGTGGCACTGTATTGCAATATGCAAAATCATTTTCACCAAACAAGCGTTGTTTAATAAGTGTTTTCACATATTCTCGTCATTTCCTCTGACTTACATTTTCTAGCTGCTTCCCAGGAACTACTTGTCCATACCTAGTGCGTACTCTCCTCTGCCTTTTTTTCATTGCCAATTTTTTCATGGGCTCAATCAGCTACTTCAACGGTGGCGTCTCGTACTGTGAGATTGAAGGCGCTCGTGAGAACGTAGACGCAAACAGCGCTACATTCTCGCATAGGAACGCAAATATCGCCCTCTAGGAGTGACGCTCAAGAAGCAATGATACCGCCTTTCAATCAAAGCACTTTCTCAAAAGGATAAGTTAGAACTCTGAGCAATATCATACTGCAGAACCAGCAATAATGCAGGGCTTGCAACACGATCTTATGAGCACGAAAACAACACCCCTTGGAGATTGCTCCTTACTATGCGCGTTTTAATAAGAACACTCTGACGCAGACCTTCAGGTACTTTTTAGAGCGGCGAGTCGGCTAAAATTTCATTGGGTTGCCATGAAAGAAACGAAAACAAGAAGACCGCCATGCGTCAACTAGATAAAAAGACTTTTGTCATTTACGGAGAAAGGGCGTGGCGTAAGCCTTGTTGTTCACCCGCCTATTGCCCATGCCGCCGAATCGTACGAGGCTTCCTCTTGCATAGCCGACCTTCGTCTCCAAGTAACGCATCACAAAAAGATCACTCCCATTAATTGCTCTTTAGAGACCGAGGCAGCTGATAAACACGATCTGAATTAGGTTTATTGTCACTTGGAAGAAGTTATTCAATATGATAAGTATTATAAATTTGATATCAGAGACTTCAATACCATGATAAGAAAGACTAACGTCAACAAATGCAAGATTGGAAAATTTCTATCAGGGGATAGAAATGAGAATGGAAATTGTCTTGCAGAGTCCCTCTCTGCAGCGTCTCTCTCCTATGCAAATTGATTTTCCCAAAAGAATGAAAATCACCGTTGAACATAGAAGTCACCTAGTGGGACGACACATTTGGAAATCAATCGTACACTCACAAAGAGAAGATGATGCCTACTTGACACATCCGTAGTAGCATCATTCTGGACTGCGTCTGACCACTACTTCGCGCGAAAGTTCGATTGAGTTGTATGTTAAAAAAGATTTCATGTTATCGATCGAGAGGAAAAAAATGAAGCCATGTACTGTGATAACATTCTAAGCGAAATCCCGTCCAAACATGTTTGGCAGATAAAGGAAGATCAAATCGAGGACTACGAGCTGCTTCTTTAAGGACTTAAAAGTTGAGCCAAGCTCGTTACGGTCACTCAAACAAGAAGCTGAGACCGAATCTTCACTAACACTGAGGACTGGCTCGAAAAGAAAAAGGAATTGAGGTTCGATTTTGATACAACATATTTGCTTTGAGTAATAGTAAACTGTAGCTGCAGAAGCGCCCTGCAGCAGTATCCATATTAGTACAGACAGAATATACGGTAGAATTCGTTGGCCAAGAACCTTTTCTGCCCTCCAGAAATAGCACATTTTGCGATTGCTTTTGACGATTGAATAATCATTCGATAGCTTAGATCGAAAGAGTTTGACCGATATGTTCTATCTTCAAAAAGGCCTTGTTATTTCGCTGAAAAAGCAAAAAATGATATTCTGTTTCTCATTAAAAAATTTCTTGCTCTCCAAAGTTTTTTCTTGGAATTTTATGATCAAATAGGTAGAATCTTGAGAAGTCCAATGATTCATTCGATTTTCTAGAAGGATCAGCATTTCGCTGTAACAGCCAAAAGAAGATTGGGATTCGCAAAACTGGATCACTTTTTTATCCCTTCCTCACTTTGACGCCTTACAAAAAAATGTATTTTTTGGCCGTTTTCGATGTTCAAGTGACCATCCGATACTTCAGTCAATAAAACTTTAGTGGTATATTTTATCTCCAGAAAGGCCTTTTCATTGCGCTGGAAGAGCAAAAATGACTTTTGTTTCCCATTTGAAGACTTCTCGCTGACCAACGCTTTTCCTTGGAATGGATAGATTAGATTTTGAAAATTCCATTAATCTATTTGGTTTTGAATATCGATCTCGTACGACGCTGAAACAGCCAAAAGAACATTGGGCTTTGGAAAACTGGAAAAAAGCATCGAGTGCGAAACCCAATATTCTTTCGGCTCTTATGAAGCAATAAGTAGTCCCTTCATGAAATCAAAATTATTACTGGATTCCTTAAAGTTTGGTCGATCGTTTCGTTCTTGAAACTATAAGAAAAGAGCTCTGGTCAGCGAGAAATCTTGTAATGAGGAACAACAACTTTTTTTTGCTCTTTACGCGCAAAAACAAGACCTTTTTGAAAATGAATTCACTATTCAAATATTCTTGATTCAAGCTATTATAAAAATCGAATAAATTGTTCTAATCCTTGAGATTCGATCTAACGATTGATTGTAAAACTCTGAAAAAGCTTCGGTAGAGAGAAATCTTTGAATGAGGAACAAAATATTATTCTTGCTTTTTCAGCGCAGTCCGTAGGCTTTTCGAGAGATTTCAAATCCTTTTGATTTATGCTGTCGAATGACTTTTTATAAATTAAAAAGACTAAGAAATGCGTTTTTACAGAGGGTCAAAATGGCGCTTGGCTATCGGAAAAGTACCAAACATACTGTAGAAGCACTACGAAGAAGATCTACTCTAAAGAAGTGCCGCACATATCATGAGATCAAAAACTCACTGCCTCTTGCTAGAGCTTTGTCATCTTCAACTGACTTGCACCCCAATGGATCATAACTGATTTGAATAGTAACTTGATCTAAGATGGCCAAGATTATAGCATCTGGGAGGCCTGCACTGCGACCCTGTCGTTCGAGAACATCGAAGACCTAAAATACCTAGTCTTCACTGTAATAATGGCTCAGTTTGAAATGTTCTGTAATGTTGTGCAAGGTGTATTTACTCCACGGGACTATTAAATTGTCAGAAAATTCGAGCTCACTTACTACTCCTTCCCAGATTTCACAAACAAATCCAAAAATTTAAGAGACATAAACTCACTGTTTGCATTACAAGACGTGTTAGAAATGCGTTAGCAGCCTCCATGTTAACTGCAACGCCAGGAACCTTGACAAGAATTTCAGGCTCTATAGCGTAAACCATCGAAACAGGCAAAGCGAAGCCGGTCACGGTAAATCTCCTAGTGCTGGCTGAAATGATAATTCTTAGTTCTTGTGATGAATATTCAAGACTTGATCGCTCTAATATTTATATCCTTGTGGTATTCTCTTCTTCAATTACCAAAAAGTTCAATTATCTTCCATCAAAATTTTACATTAGAACGGAAGGCCAGTACTTATAAAGTGTGATTACATTCATTTTGGTTGAGTTTCAGAGCATTGCCTTAAAAGCTTCACTTGCTCGCACTAGAATAACAACTTTCTATTCATTACCTTGCCCTGCTGGCGTCACTCCACATCCCAACACTGTCGTGATAGCTATCACCAAAATCATTAAGAGATCGCTCAAAAGTCTTGTCATGTTTGTAGGTCGTCCACTTCTTGCTCCTAAATAATTTTGCTATTCCTAAGCAGAAGCAGAGTCTCTTATTATTTTCATTAGATCTTTATGAGGCGACAACGATTTTGGAGTAATAGTAATCACTTCAATGTGAATGCCGTTTAGCTTCTCAGGAGATGGGTCGCCTAAACCGATCTATCTAAAACAAAATCTCTAAACTTATAAACTTAGATAGATTGTAATACTCGAAAGCAGGTGGAAACTGATTAGCGAAAAAAATACATGCTAAATTTGAATTGAAATAAAGACGTAGAAGCTATCACTTAACAAAAAGTCTGCTTAGTTGGGCAGTTCCTCACATTTCATTTGTGTTGCTGCGACATAAAATGTAAGCATTTCCAGAAATAAAGTTATTCGTAATCGACAAAGCCTAGCCGTTGACAATACACTTTCGAGAGATTATCTGTATATGAAGATATCGGTTGACAAAAAGAAAGCCTAGAATTTGGTGCAGATATTCTTGCCAGAAATTTACATGACACGAAAGTCCTTCCTCCAGCCTTTGATATTTTATTGACTTCTGTCACCTATAATGAGTGTAATACTACTTCATTGCTAATGGTAGCAAGAGATAATCAAAAGAAATTTTACTGCTGAGTTTTACTAAAGGGCAGAATAGTGAGGAGATCAATATGGTCCCAGGAATTCATCAAATTCATGGAGGCAATGGGGCATCACGTCACAGTTGGTTGCGTATGGAGCATCTGCATTGGCTCGTCTTGCTTCCTGGTGAAGCAAAAGAAACATTTACTTTATTGGAGGTGAAGTATATAGATTATATGAAGACTTTCTCGAAGGCAAGAGTGAGGGAAAGTGATACTGAGCAGAGGCTTCATCAATCGCATCTGAGAAGTTCCCATGTTCTTGATGAAGGCGGATGTTTATGTATCGCAGTCATTTCCCTGTTGTTTTTCATAGCTATACAATCAAAACAAAATTTTTAATTGAAAACTTTGCATTCCATAAACTCATTTTGATTGAGTAACGGTTGCAAGCGCTCTATTGATCTGACTCTTTTCCATTCTCAATAAAGGTCTTATGAAACTGAAGCACTGTCTTTTAAATTAGGTAGCCAGCATTCCTCACCCATTATTTCACGATTTCGAAGCTCTAAGTTATTTTATCATCTAAAACACTTTTTCTGAGCTGATTAATGACTATCTTCTTCTTTTTAGCTGCTCCGAGATGTTATTAATATTATTTATTGAATATCAGCAAAGCACCACGGACCTTCCTCTTTGAGGGATCCCGCCCGGTTAGTCGCGAGGGCACGTGGAGCGTCCCCATGTGGTGGATAGGGGAATAAACGCAAACCAAAAGCGACCGTGGGCTTCCCAGAGACGGAGGTGGATTCAGGAAAGAGCACCCCTGCTTCTGCAGCGCCGACCTGACAAAAACCCTATTTCTACGAGTCAAGTCAGCCAAAAGCTTGCAAAAAAGAGGCTGAGAAGTGCATGGGAGGCGGGTAGGAGTCACCTCCAACAAATAAGCTCCTCCTGCTCCTCCGAGAGAGACTGACAAGCTACTCGTGAGTACTCAGCCCCCACTTTTAGAGCCTGGCAAGCTATAAGTTGGGTATCAAAATGCCAAAAACAGCAACAAATATGGGGTTCATTCCCCTGACCCCGAAAGAGCCCCTGGTACGGCAGCGCCAGGTAGGACGAGTACGGAGAGGCTGCTAAAATCTCAGGGCCGAACTAGGCTGCCAAGATCGAAACGGACTAAAATGACGATCTGTACCTACAACGCAAAAACCCTTGCTCACGAATCCACTGTAGAAGATCTATTGATTAGAGCAAGAAGAATAGGGTATGAAGTCATTGGCCTGGCTGAAACGAGAAGGCGCCATCTTTTTCGCACTGTTTATGACACCGGAGAAGAGCAGTTCCTTGGTACATGCGATCGCAGAGGTGTCGGCTGCGTTGGCGTTCTCGTCAATTCGAATTTGACAGTGAGCATTGATTCGCTTGAACAACCAACAACCCGTATCGTACGATTACGGCTGAAACGATGTGGTTCTATGCCGGCTTTGACCATCTTCGTTGCTTGCGCACAAACATCAAGCTATGACGAAGGCGAAGTCGAAGCGTTCTATATGGACGTCGAAAAATTCTTCAGAGAAGATCATGCATTCATCAAGGTTATTGTCGGAGATTTTAACGCGAAAATTGGACCTAGAAAAACGTCTGAAGCAGAAATTGGACTTAGAAGAACCTCTGAAGAACGTCACATAGGGATCCACAGGCTAGAATGGAATGAACAGGGTGAGAGGCTGTCTGAGTTTATCATGACGACCCAAACCATCCATGGTAACTCGGAATTCCAAAAACATCTTTCTCAGCGATTGGGAATCTCCCAATGGAGAGTACTATGACGAAATAGATCACATCATAGTGAATCGAAGGTCTTGCCTGTCCGATGTCGTTGTTGTTCCTAAGTTCTACACGGGATCCGACCATCGCCTACTTCGCGCAGCGTTCCGTTTTACGAAGAGAGGAGAGAAAGCCGCCAAATCCAAACAACGAAGAAACGAACAACGAACGAATCCAATCTCCAAATGCTCCAGTTACGTCTATCTAGGTCGTGAAATCAACATGATGAACGACCTAGCTCCAGAGTTGAACAGGAGGAAACAAGCGGCTTGGGGAACGTATAAGAGCATCAAAGATGCAGTGAAGAGGACAAAGAATATCCCACTTCGTGCCCACCTTTCAATTCGACAATTACCCCTGCTCTAACGTATGCAGCAGAAAAGCAGGTCGCTACGTAAGCAGAATGAAAGATCACTTGGAGTTATCGAACGCGCAGTCGAAAGGTCGATGCTAGGAGTATCCCGTATCTCGCAAATGAAAGAAAGGATCCGAAGTTCCGAACTGCGTTAACGATCGAAAATCAGAAACGCCGTTCTACACGCCAGGATATCGAAAATAAGATGGGCCGGACACGTGATTCCCTTCAACGACAACCGATGGACGAGAGCCGTTACCGACTGAATTCCTCGGGACGTCAAGCGCTCCTAAGGAAGACCACCAACCCGTTGTTCCGATTTCTTTACGAAAGCGATAGAAGAAAGATATGATGCTCAGCGAATTCCTAGAGCGAGGAGGACCCGCTGGGCTACTCTTGCACGCGATAGAGAAAAATGGAAGAGTTGCTGGTACCCGCTCGAGTCACTCGACGATCAACGGGACGACAGGTGATACAGGTGGTCAGCAAAGCATATAGCAATACAGTTAATAATGCAGCATGAATATTACAACAGTCGTGGTGGCTTACGTTTCGGCAAGGTTCGTCATCTTCAGAGCCTGGAAAGGTCAAGTTGATTCGCAAATTATTAAATCAGAGGCCTTCATAACTATCAGAAAACGTAAGAGGTAAATTTTTGAGTCGCATAGGAAAAACTTCATTTCAAAAACACCTTAGAGGTTTCTGCTAGGGTTATGAAGGCCTTTCATTTGATAGTTTACGAATCAATTTGAGTAAGCAACCACGACTGTTGTAATATTCATGCTGCATTATTAACTATATTGTTATATGCTTTGCTGATATTCAGAAATACCAATAACACCCCGGAGCGGCTAAACAGAAGAAGATACTCACTCATTCAAACTATGCCGAGGTTGATAGATAGCCGGTCCTGGGATTTATTGCAATCTTCTGAGCTAATTTTCTAAGTAGTGCTCAGAAAATTAGCTCAAGAGATTGCAATATTTTCATCAGTGAATGTTCGATATGAAATTTGTGAAGTGTGCGCATCATGCACAAGAGTCGAACTTGTTGTTCAGTTTTAAAATCGCTGTGCAACATTAGGTGTTTTGAAAACGGATTTGATGGCCCCACGCATAGTGGAATAGTCCTATAAGCCCTTCTTTCAGTGCATAAGCCACATTACATTAGTTATAGAAGTAAAGTCTGAAGCTGAAAAACTCACTAATTGCCAATATTTCAACGAAAATGTTCAGAAATCAAAACACAGTAAATTCTGCTCCGTTTGCTTTGCAATAACAAATCGAAAGCACCTCCAACACTGTGGAAATATCGACCTTTCGTTACTATTTTATCACCGCCAAAAGAAGACGAATGAGCAGTTTCGTGCTGCACTATTTTCAAGCTAAAGTAGCTCCGTGTTGTTGTAGTTCCTTGTTGTTTAAGCAATGACGAACAACCTAGTCACAACTTCTTTCTTGCTTTTTCAATATTGCACGTTGCTGAATGACTGAATTCCAACCAATGCAGAAAAAATCTCATGCTTAGCAAGTTTCCAGTTGAAAATTGTGTTCGTGCCGGAATTTTCTTCAGGAACTCCTTAACCACTATAGGGCGGCTACATGAATCGATACAAACAGAGCAAGTTATGCAGCAACGTGCGATTTTGGTGGTTTGATTGAGGTTTTTTTTCGTTCTCCGATATTTCTTGAAATCCTTGTATTGTTGTGGTACAACACAATTTCTTCTGTTAGCTCAAATCCCTTCGTTTTAGATATGTGATCTGATATGTGATATGTGATGTTTTAGATAACTTGCATAGAAAAGACACGAGTTTACTATGCAATCATACTGAATTTGGCAACCAATCAATTGTGTTGAATTTTACAAAGGATATTACAGAAGAAATTCTCAAATTTGATCCTCCCTAGTTTTATTGAAGACCCAAACGGCACCATAGTGAATCAAATTGGAGAACAATGAATAATTCATCAGAAATGATAATTCATGCTGTATGCGATACTAATTTTCAGTAACTCCCACTGTAACTAGTTTACATCAGTCATTCATTTATTCCAAATGTATATAGTTGATGTATGTGAAAAATTTGAGACTCATGAAGTATGAAAGAATTCTGGGCCTCGAGGGCAATCGCGTTTGAGTAAAAGGTTTGGAACATCAGCATTATACAAACTATTGGTCAGAAATAAGTGTTTCTAAAGAACTGTCCTCACTTTATCCTTACAGACGTCCATATCAAAAAACCGTATTTTTTTACTCTTCTTAGACATTTTAGATGGTCTATAGATATCTTCAATCTCGAGAATTTGAGCGGTGTATTCTTTATTTTTTTTTTTGCCATCATACTACGCTGTAACAGTTGTAACAGTAAAATTATTTTTTATTTCACATCGAAGGATTTTTCGGTAAACAAAAAATCAGCAAATAATCGATGGCACAAAATTGACAATTCAATAGTGCTTTTGGTTTTTCAAAGAAAGAATAACGCTGCAGCACTGAAATCAAGATATCATTTCATATGCGGGGCGCAGAATTGCACAGGTATATGGATGGATTTTGCAACATTGGCAACGAGCAGACGCCTTTCAATAATCAGTCGATAGCTCAACTCTCAGAAATTTCAGTGTTGTGCTTGCTTTTTGGAAAGAAATCACTTAGCGGAATGTAGGAGTAAGAATAGAATAGTGATGCGTAGTTAAACACTTTTCGATGGACACAGTTTTTCATTCAAACTTTTAATAAAAATTCGATAGCACAAATCTCAACAATTTCAACGGCATGCTTCAGCTAGACGAATATTGAGTCTCGCAATCGGCACCGTGTCGATCGTGCAGCGCAATTTACATGGGGAGTGGAATGTGCGCCGAGTGCGAAACTCAATATTCTTCTAGCTATAACAGCGCACTGAGAAGTTTTTCTTATAAAACAAGCATTTCATTCATATCGTTCAGATTTGTGTGATCAAATGGTTGCTGAAAGTTTGAATGGAAAGCTTGTGTCTAGCAAAATATGCTTGAGTCTGAAATAATTCTGTTTTTACTCTCATAGTAAGATATAAAAACTTTTAAACAATAAAAAAAAAGGCTGTTGCTTGCAAGACAGGCGATACGAGTGAACATTAAGAGTTGAAAGTCTGCTTATTTTTTCAAAAGGATATGATGTTACCCCTGAAAAATGGAGATTTTCAAGTCAAGAAGACGATCTTTATATCATAAAAACCTATACAAAAGGTTTATTCGTGATATACCATCTTTTATGTAGTGAATGGATACCTCTTACGTATGAACTTGACCTATGATTGCCAATGAACCGCCTATAACGTCCAAGCAGTGGGATAACACTTTATAGGTTTTTTGCAATTTTCTTTTTGCTCTCATAGCCTATATAATAGCCATGCGAAAAAACCAAATAGGTCGTCAAATTCTTTAAGATTTAGGATATCGAATGACCAGTAAATCTTTAGTGAAGCGCCGTATCGAAGACCCAAAAGAGCAGATGAACCAAATTTGTGTGAAACATAATTTTGTGTTTGCTGCTACAGCGTACCAAGAGTTTTCCTTTGAAAGTAAACACATGGTTAAAATCGCAGAAACTTATTCTATCGAATAAATACCGAATGTTTAAAAAAAATTTTTACCTCTGCTAAACTTTGAATTTTTTCATAGCACTAGACCTATCGGCTCAAAACATGTCATATCCTTATCAGAAAATTTTTATTCAGCGACAAAGGTCTTCAAACAACCGTGTATCATAATTGATACACATGGTCCTTTAGAGGTCAAGTAACATTTTTTTTCATATAGTGTGACAGCTGCTTTGTGTAGAATACGCACACCAATCCAAGCCAGGAGTATGAGAAAAATCAACATCATAGCGTATTTGATAATTGAGAAAAGTAATCAAGCAGGTGGTGGACACTCGTCGGCGACCATTTACCCACGTAGTACATCTCCCTTCAGTCGCAGGGAGTGACTTCTGTGTACAATCTGAGTCGCTTCAAGCATATTACTAAAAGAAAAAATGCCACATTGCTTGAAAATATTACCGCTCGACCATGTTTTTTTGTTTTTTTTTCTAACTTCGCTTCGAGGTGCATACTGTTGCTTATTACTGTGAAAAAATATGCGTCGTGAAACATTAGCTGATAATGTGTCAGTGACTGCTCGTCAGCACTCCATCATTCTCACTAACGAATAATGGAAGAACCTGTTAGTTTTCATGGTTTTTTTCCTTCATAAGAATCAAGTGAAATTGTTCCAAAAAAAGAATGATTTAAGCTCAAAAAAGGGGTTGGTAAGCCCAGGGTCATACACCGGTGTTTCGGAGGTTCGTCCTCCTCATCAGTGACCCCCGCCCCACATTCAGCCCTGCATTGAAGCAAGGAGGGTGGCGTATGTGGTGATGGCACAGTGTACTATGACACTGTACCATCACCACCTCTTGTTGTGAAATTGTTATTGTTCATTTCGTACAATGAAGTCTCATTCCATTCGTGTAATGCTTGCAAACCCTTTGTCGTTTCCACTCACTCCTGCTCATGTTTACAAAGGGTTCGTGGAATGACTTCTTACAACAAGTAGTTGAATCCATTTAATAATTGAGATTTATGAAGCATTCAGCAACTGCTATCGAAGATACTTCTACGCAAACGTTGCTATCTCATCACAAAAGGAGCTGCGCAAACTGTATCTATAATTACTCCAACATTTTTAGCTGTAGATTAAATATTAGATCTTCCCAAAAATTATCTCACTAGAGCAATGAACACTAAATTGACTCACCAGAAGTGATTAAAACTGCTCGACAAAACTGTTTGAAGTATACATCATCAGCCTGAACACATTTCCGCCATCACTTAAGCAACAAATCAATTCTATGCTCATATAACTCGTCATCCTTGGATTCAAAGAAACTTGTCAACAATCGACGCAAATGATTGTTATCTCGGAACCGTCCTTGCTCAAGGGGTTATCTAGCAACCGAGGGGGGGGGGGTGGTAGTCAGGCGGTGACAAATCAGGACTATACGGTGATGATGCAGTAACTTCCAGTCCCGTTGGTCAGCTTCCTCTTTGCCAGTTTGGCTACATGCAACCTTCTGTTGCCTTGAGGCAGGATGAGATTCCGACGATGTCGACGTGACAGCGCTCCATTGCAGCGGTTTAGATTATCGCAGCAGCACTTATCTTTGATCATTTCTTCTAATCACAGCAAGTATCAGTAAATCGGCCCGGTCTCATCCCAAAATGATGAGCATACCATTTGTCGCGATTCAGTCTGGACGTGGAGTTGGAGTTCCTCGCTGGAGTAACAGAAATGTCTTAAGAATGGTGGCTCATACTTTGAACAATGTTGTTAAGTAATTTTGATTACTTGTAAGTAACAAATTTGGTGTTTGTTGCTTTAGTGCCAAAACATATAGGAAGACCTAATATCGGACTGTTCTCCAGAACTCGCAAAACCTCTTTCAGCTCGGGGTTTGTACATCACATTTTGAAAAATAGTATGGCGCATTCCAAGCAAGTGTGTAGTGCCTCGGGCAATATTTCTTTTAGTATGTGGACCATATTGCAGTAGTGGTCGGAGTAGTGATGCTACTAAAGATTTCGTTTTTCTGTTCGTTCTGTTAAGACTGTTCGTTTTTGCAATGAAGGACTTCGGCATGATTATGGATGCGAAATGTCATTCAAGACGCTGAGTTGACTGTGATACTTTCTTGGTGGACATGGAGGTGGTCATACTTGGTTTGCCATATGTTGCTTCTAGAAATTTCCGCATTTGATTTTTGGAACTTTTTCCATCATGCTCGATAAGTTTGTAAACCACTATGAATTGTTGAATTCACATGACCATGTTGCCCAATTGTGTCACGATACTTACTTCGGTGAAAATGGTTGCAAACATAACCACAACGTTGCCTAAGAATATGAGATTTGCAGAAAATGTAGGCCGTCGCTTATCATGTGTATCGTGCTAGGTACAAATTTTTATTTCATTGTCATTAAGTGATTATATTCATGGTTTACATAGGTGCCTGCAAATTTTCCGATTGTACAAAAATATTGGCTACTGTGTAAATATATACATTTATGAATAACGACGATACTTTTATTTAAAATCCTTTTTTGGAACTGATTAATAAACTTCCTGATATCTGATTTACTCTAGATAAATTCAATTGCTAAAAACTGTAGCTTCATTAATTACATAGAGATCGTGTGAACAAGCCTAATACGTCTTTTCCCGTGCTGGGGCATTTTGCCATGAAGGCAGAAGGTTGTATGCCCTCAAAAATAAAGAGGTGGCTAGCTACTATTTGTTTCACCTCGTTTGGCACGATTGCTTTTCATTCCCTATCTTTTTGTAATTGCTTCGTGAGCGTGCGATGCAATGCTCATTCCAAGAATGTCAATGTCATTGAATAGCTCAATTGGCAATAATTGTCGTATTGACTCGTACCTTGTTGTCTATTTCCTCAATGCTGCCGGTTTGCTCAATATGGCTGCGCCTTTTTATTGTCCATATTTAAGTCAAAAGCTTGCATAGACGCCCATTTTAGGAGAATGCGAAGCAACTTCACATTAGCAATATGTGGAAAGGCAACACAACTACGTAAGTACAGCACAAATAGTAGCTGAAGCATTACGTGAGTCAATGGCTATAACGAAGAGAAAATACGAGCATTTTTCAAACCGTTTTGTGCATGAGAGAAGCTTTAGAAAGAAGAGTCCTGATTTTTCAATTATTTGATGTGCTATGTTACAAAGATACCATATCTCCTGACTTTCTGTCAAATCAGATCACTTTAGGATTATATAAAATTGTTTTGAATCTTTGATAATACCCTGAAGAGAAATATTTGATTTTAGATAGAGTTTCCTTAATCGGACAAACACAATTCATATCAAAGCACGAAATTACTGCTCCTAGAAGAGGGTCGTACAACTATTATATGAGACACGTAGTCAAAAACATTGTAGGGACAACTGAACAAGTTCGCCTTTACTTTGTCAAGATATCTTTTATTCTGAGTGTTTTTCGAAACCTCGTTTAATTTCAATATGCTTGATAGCTGTTTTGAGCCATGTATGAGATTTCTTAATAACTATCAGGCATGTTAAAATTTGAGCGAGATCTCAGAAACACTCGAAACGAATGGTATGATATTTGGCGATTACCACCTGAGAGCAATCGAGTGTATAACAGTGATCGCCCTGTGATCTAACCCTTTCAGGGTCACCAAGCGTAATTTCCACGCTCAGCTCAAATTGCAGGCGCCTATATAGCACTAGACCTATCGGCTCAAAACATGCCATATCCTTATCAGATTAAATCGTTTTGAGCGGGTCTGTAAAAAGCGGTCGATAGCAGAAGTGTGAAATTAGATATTGCGAAGCATTGTCTGAACTAAATGCACCCCCATACACATGTTTACATGCTTCATGATTCAATGTAAGCAGCAGCTTGATCGATGAAATCCACGAGCAACTTGTGCTTGTTGTAACTGTGCATGACCTCAAATTTCCTAGTCGTTGGGACGATGGTGGAACCGCGTGCTGTGAAAATTATCAAAACTTCTTTCTTGTCATAACGCCTAAGCACGATTACGTCTTTTATTCTGCACGGCAATCGAGTACCCCTTCTCCAGTTGGTGTTGCATAGATTCAGTAGGTGAACCTCGCCTTTTCTTTCTGAACGTCTTGACCAAGTGCGTTTTTGCAACAAACTCTTGGCAAGTACAATACTAGTATCACCATTGACGGTGTAGAGGTATCGGCCCTCATCTAGTAAGCCATTGTATCCAGCACAATGCTACTTGATATTCGTCCGGCGCGCCTGGGAGCTGTGCATGTGCCTGCGTATGGGAAGGTGTTATATGTGTATTCTCCTAAACTGCACAGTTTGACCAAGTTAATCCCGTATTTGTGCCTTTTGTATCTACATCAATCACGTCTAACTTGAAATTTTCTCTGAGAAAAAGAAAAATTTTTCAAGTAAATGACAGAAAGCAGTCCTTTTGGGCATCATATGAAAGCTCTGCGCGCAGCTCTATC
This sequence comes from Parelaphostrongylus tenuis, assembly GCA_019055375.1. NCBI lineage: Eukaryota > Metazoa > Nematoda > Chromadorea > Rhabditida > Metastrongylidae > Parelaphostrongylus > Parelaphostrongylus tenuis. The sequence continues at coordinate 99,781 of JAHQIW010004986.1, forward strand.
AGAGTGAGCACTATTCTCGCTGTTTACTCAGAAATATTTATTCTGTCACAAGGAAAGGTTAAAATTTATTTCAATAATCTAATTCAACACGATTATCTCTACATGATCATATGATTTGGTGCATATAAGTGTTGCATGTGCGAAGAAGACTCTGAGAGCAAAGCGTAATCCTCTGATCTCACAATCCTGTGCAAACACTTTGCAACAAGAAGTTGGTTTCAGAATAGTATCAGCTGGTGCTATAAAACGGCTGCTAAAGTTTAAATGTAAGGGTATAGATAGACCGTAACCGATCGAGCAAAGAAAACCGAATTTGAATCATTACTTTGTTTTCGCTATTATAATGCACTGAACTTTTTCGATAATCAAAAAAAAATCGCAACCGTGAGAATACAAGCTATCGAATCACTACTGCAATTTAGAGAAAAAGCTTTCTCCACCGAAGGCAGGTTGGTCCAAAAGGGTTATTACGTTTCATTAACACTGCCTTAGCATCATATGCATTGTGTCATCATTATTAATAAGATATTCATTTTTTTCCGGTTTAGATCATTATTATAACTGTTAAAAATCACATATAATAAAGGATATCAATTTTATACATTTTTGTGATTATATTCTTTATACAAGCTATTACAATTGATTAAATGCCAGCATCGATGTGATTGCGTGGTAAAAGAGTGCATTTTAATCAAACATAAACATTATACTGCACAAAAAGCATATGAGTGTGTGAAAAATCACGAGGTGTTAAATAATTTCAAGAAACCTTAGATTACTTTTCAAAACGGTGAACAAACCTTAGTCAAACAACAAAACCCGCAAATCAACTGCAGTTTCAGCTGAGCGTGACAATTACGCTTGGTGACCCTGAAAGGGTTAGATCACAGGGCGATCACTGTTGTACACTCGATTGCTCTCAGGTGGTAATCGCCAAATATCATACCTTTAGTTTCGAGTGTTTCCGAGATCTCGCTCAAATTTTAACATGCCTGATAGTTATTAAGAAATCTCATACATGGCTCAAAACAGCTATCAAGCATATTGAAATTAAACGAGGTTTCGAAAAACACTCAGAATAGAAGATATCTTGACAAAGTAAAGGCGAACTTGTTCAGTTGTCCCTACAATGTTTTTGACTACGTGTCTCATATAATAGTTGTACGACCCTCTTCTAGGAGCAGTAATTTCGTGCTTTGATATGAAATGTGTTTGTCCGATTAAGGAAACTCTATCTAAAATCAAATATTTCTCTTCAGGGTATTATCAAAGATTCAAAACAATTTTATATAATCCTAAAGTGATCTGATTTGACAGAAAGTCAGGAGATATGGTATCTTTGTAACATAGCACATCAAATAATTGAAAAATCAGGACTCTTCTTTCTAAAGCTTCTCTCATGCACAAAACGGTTTGAAAAATGCTCGTATTTTCTCTTCGTTATAGCCATTGACTCACGTAATGCTTCAGCTACTATTTGTGCTGTACTTACGTAGTTGTGTTGCCTTTCCACATATTGCTAATGTGAAGTTGCTTGGCATTCTCCTAAAATGGGCGTCTATGCAAGCTTTTGACTTAAATATGGACAATAAAAAGGCGCAGCCATATTGAGCAAACCGGCAGCATTGAGGAAATAGACAACAAGGTACGAGTCAATACGACAATTATTGCCAATTGAGCTATTCAATGACATTGACATTCTTGGAATGAGCATTGCATCGCACGCTCACGAAGCAATTACAAAAGATAGGGAATGAAAAGCAATCGTGCCAAACGAGGTGAAACAAATAGTAGCTAGCCACCTCTTTATTTTTGAGGGCATACAACCTTCTGCCTTCATGGCAAAATGCCCCAGCACGGGAAAAGACGTATTAGGCTTGTTCAGACGATCTCTATGTAATTAATGAAGCTACAGTTTTTAGCAATTGAATTTATCTAGAGTAAATCAGATATCAAGAAGTTTATTAATCAGTTCCAAAAAAGGATTTTAAATAAAAGTATCGTCAAAAGATCGACTGTTTTTGAAACCCCCAAAAAACATTCAATATAATTCCAAAAAAAGAATGATTTAAGCTCAAAAAAGGGGTTGGTAAGCCCAGGGTCATACACCGGTGTTTCGGAGGTTCGTCCTCCTCATCAGTGACCCCCGCCCCACATTCAGCCCTGCATTGAAGCAAGGAGGGTGGCGTATGTGGTGATGGCACAGTGTACTATGACACTGTACCATCACCACCTCTCAGTCGATAGATTTTTGCTGTTAGATCAAAACTATATCAAAAGATCGACTGTTTTTGAAACCCCCAAAAAACATTCAATATAATTCCAAAAAAAGAATGATTTAAGCTCAAAAAAGGGGTTGGTAAGCCCAGGGTCATACACCGCTTTTTGAGCTTAAATCATTCTTTTTTGGAATTATATTGAATGTTTTTTTGGGGGTTTCTAAAACAGTCGATCTTTTGATATAGTTTTGATCTAACAGCAAAAATCTATCGACTGAGAGGTGGTGATGGTACAGTGTCATAGTACACTGTGCCATCACCACATACGCCACCCTCCTTGCTTCAATGCAGGGCTGAATGTGGGGCGGGGGTCACTGATGAGGAGGACGAACCTCCGAAACACCGGTGTATGACCTTGGGCTTACCAACCCCTTTTTTGAGCTTAAATCATTCTTTTTTTGAAAAGTATCGTCGTTATTCATAAATGTATATATTTACACAGTAGCCAATATTTTTGTACAATCGGAAAATTTGCAGGCACCTATGTAAACCATGAATATAATCACTTAATGACAATGAAATAAAAATTTGTACCTAGCACGATACACATGATAAGCGACGGCCTACATTTTCTGCAAATCTCGTATTCTTAGGCAACGTTGTGGTTATGTTTGCAACCATTTTCACCGAAGTAAGTATCGTGACACAATTGGGCAACATGGTCATGTGAATTCAACAATTCATAGTGGTTTACAAAACTTATCGAGCATGATGGAAAAAGTTCCAAAAATCAAATGCGGAAATTTCTAGAAACAACATATGGCAAACCAAGTATGACCACCTCCATGTCCAGCAAGAAAGCATCACAGTCAACTCAGCGTCTTGAATGACATTTCGCATCCATACTCATGCCGAAATCCTTCATTGCAAAAACGAACAGCTTAAAGCTGTTGAAATGCGTTTTTATATAGCATTGAGGTGTTTTTAAGAAATTATGTTCATTAGGTATCAAGGCACTTCCACAGAAATACTTTGCGGTTGGTTGAGAGCACAGGCGGAGGCGTTTCCCCATGGTGGGTGGAATTGAAAACAAGTCAATGCGAACGTCTTTTCTCTGAGACGTGCGTGGATTCAATGAACAGAATCTGCTTCTGCAGCGCTAATTTGGCACCCTTTTGATCCGACGAATAAAGTTGACTAAATGTCCGCACTCGACCGAATGGAAAGTACATCAAAGACGGAGCTCCTCCTGCCTCTTTTGGAAAGGCTACCTAGCTACCCGTAAGTGACCAGCTTTGCGTTCAGACATCAGCGAGCTATATACTGGGTTCAAAAGGCTGAACACAATATAAAAAATTAGGACTTTATTTCCTCACGTTAAAAGATCCGACGATGCAGCAACGCTGGAAAGAACAGCGTAGAGAGGCTGCTAAAGTTGCGACAGGCTAAAGCAACGATCTGCATCTACAATGCAGGTATACTTGCATACGAAATCTTCATCAAGATTTCAGTGATGGAGACGAGAAGAATAAAGTACGACGTCAATGGCCTGGCCGAAATGATAAAACTCATTTTTTACATTGTGCACGACACAAGAAACTAATCTGAAACATGCAATAAGGGAGATTTGACCATGGATATCGAACCATTTGAACAGTTAACAACCCGAGTAGGACGACTACAGTTGGAACGATGTGAATCATTGCCAGCTTTCATTATTTTCGTTGCTTACGCATCAACATTAAGCTATGACTTAGACAAAATCAAAGCGTTCTATATATCTAACTTTTTCTCGGAAAAGTGGGAAAGACCCATTCCTCAGAGTGAATACTGGAGACTTTAACGCAAAAATTCAACCTAGAAAAGTGCTTAAAGATTTAATATATCATATCTTCCGTTTCGAGTGTTCTCTTGAGACCACAGCTCAAATTTCAATATGCCAAATAATCATTTTTGAGCCACGCATACCATGTGGTCTTTTATAAGGGCTGATTTATAAGAGCCCGATATACATGTTTCGGCCTTGACAGTCTCATCAGTCGGGCGGTACTCTTTCTCGCTTTTGCCAATCCTCTGTGGGTGCTGCAGTCCCCACACTTCGTCTGTAGAGTGTTCGTCGTCGCTAACTCTCAGTGTGGGGACTGGAGCACCCACAGAGGATTGGCAAAAGACGAGAAATGGTACCGCCCGACTGATGAGACTGTCAAGGTCGAAACACGTCTGTAGGGCTCTATAAGTCAGCCCTTATAAAGACTGCTTAAATATAGCACATTGGAATCCACGGTTCAGAAGGAAACGAACAAGATGAGCGGCCGTCACTGTATTCATGGCAACCAACAACATCCTTGATAACTCACATGCCCAGAAACGGCACTTTCAGTGATAGGCGTAGAAAGTTAATGTGAGAGTACAGCGAAAGAGAGGATTAGAAGCCCAGGTGTGTTCCCGATGGGGCGGTGTGTTTCAGCATTTCAGGGCAGACATCGTCCTTTGCGATCCTCTTTTTTGACAGGATAAAAACGCGTTTTTCCCACCTGTTGTTTCCTTCCGTGCTCGCTTCTTGCGTTCTTCGTGGTTTTGCTTAGATGAGCTCACCTGGACCTCCACCTTTATAATCTGCATATCGTTCTGGTTTCACTTTGTGTGTATTAATCCCTCAGTGTATTTTGGTATCTTTTATTAAGTTCTGTTCTTTTACACAGTTCTAGTTGGTATGTTTACTTCCCTTCCACACAGCTGCATGTTCGCAATGCCGCATTCTTTTCTGCGAACCTTGTTCCACCAGTTCCCTGGTCTTTCTCTTCTTTGTATTCCCATTAGAACCATTTGTCGCCACACATCCCCTGCACTCGCATTCGTTACCCGTGATAACCCGATCAAACGCCACCAGGTCCTCCCCGGTGTCCTCCGTGAGACTACCACCCACTCTGTCCTCACACTTCTACTTCTTCTCAGAATTGCTCTTTCTACTGTCGAACACAGCTCGACTCTTATGAGTGTCTCAACCCGCTCCTGCGTCTCATCTGTCTGCTCAAAGTCTGTCGGCTTTCCTCGCTAGGTACACCTTGGTGTGTGTGTTGAATTTAAATCCTGCTCACAATGTTCACCGTGTCAAAATTCAATCTATTGGATTGACCCTGCAATGCACCGTCGTTTTTCAACTTAGTCATCCCCCCAGCCCCTCTCGTCCGTCACACCTCCTCCAGAGCGGCGTCAAGTGCGCACGCGCCGGTCGGCACCATGCCCATGAAAAGTGGCCTCCGCCCTTTATACCAATGCGCTTTCCCTCCTTGCTGTGTGTTCAACTTTGTTCGCTCCCCTCCAGACTTTGAGTTTTGTCGCTATATTGCTAGAATTACCTTCCAGGCACTCTATGCATTGTCTCCACAACTCACTATGGCACCTCCTAAAGTATACTTTCGCTGTTCATTACCCACCGAAGTACGTTGCTTTGTTCAGGACCCTTCTCCCTTCGATTGTGTCTTTTAATACTTCTGTGTAGTCATACCGAATTTATCATCACCACCGATTCATTTGTCGTGGACTTTTGCGAGTCGCACGTCATATTCGTGAATTCTCTCACACAGACATCCGTCTCTACCTCTGCTATAGTCCTCCTGTTCCCACACACGTCCTATGCTCTTTCAGCTGTCCTATATGCTCTTTCATCATGCTGTACAACAGCACACTTGACACTTGCACTCCTATTGTCTCATAGTCCCTATGCGTGCTGATGTGTGTCATGTGTAAGTATCCACACTCCCTGACTTACCTGTGCCACATCTCACACCTATCTAGACCTTTACCGACTGTTTCGACCTTCCCTCCATACTCTTAGTAATGACCCACTGTCTCATGCCTCGTGTCACCTCTTTCTATCTGTTAGGAAGAGGTCCACCGCCGCTTGTGCACACCACTACTATACACCGGACTTTACCTTCCAACATGACACTTCTTAGCTCATGTTATAGACTACTTCGCGTACTCCCCCCACATTACCACCACTACTCTCACCGCTGCACATTGTCGGCTTCCCCTGTCGCCCTACCCAGTTCCTACACAGCCGTCCATCTCTCTCACCATTCTTTCTTCAGCCTGTGTTATCCCAAGACGTGTAGTGCTTCTGTTATTTTGACTGTACTGCTACCGACTTCACACCACATCTCTCCTCTGTACTTAATCCGGACCATGCGTAAACCATATCATTTCCAAATGTATTCACTTTATTGGTGCATGTTATGCAACCATGGTATTACCTGTGTACTGCGTCAGCATGCCCTTACACACCTATTTTCACCCTTTGTACGCACCACTCCGTCGCATGTTGTATTGATTGTCCCCCCCTGTCATTCTTTCACAATGTACCATCTAAGCATTTTCTCTGTCAAGTGTGCAATATGCCCACGCCTTCTGCTGTGTGTGTGTTGTCCTTTCTGGTAGTCCTTCGCGTGAACAACTATCCAACCTCTCACACATCATTACACTTCATCTAGACAAGGTCCCTCCTGTCATCATGTCTCTTTGTGTCCGTTAATCGTTGATCGACGTACTTAGATTACTCGCAATCATTTGTTGATAAAGCCTTCCGGCCAATTTATTGCCTTGTTCCTTCGATCTTCCTCCCTTCTCCCCAACCTTATCGCTTCCTCTCCCTTTCGTACTTTTCCACTCACTACTCCACCTGACATCACTACGAATACTATTTTTATTATAAAAATTTAGGCAGGTAGAATCACATTGTTCCTGTGTGTATACTTTATTCATGCCTGTCGTTAATCTTATGACTACACACTTGTATTACGCCACCTGTTGTTACCTTTCTTCTTCACGCTCACCTTGCGCAAGTGTACCTTCTTTCGTACTTCTTTTATCACATCTTGATTAGTTTTATTGGAACTCTGTCATGACTTGTAATTTTTTGTTTAGATCTTGATACTACTCCCATACAGTGTCAAATGTCATATCTCTCCACCTTAGATGACCCCATTCTAGAACGTGTATATTATGAGACACATAACCCCTAATGCCCACGACACTATATTCTAACATAAGCCTGCATGTATGTATGGACCATGTGTCAAGCCACTCTTCTCCTCAGCGCAGTATTGGACCGCACAACTAGCGTAGAATTCGTATGGGATTCCACTTTCGCAAAAATAATTTCGATAAAACATGTATGCTACTGTTCTATAAACATATTGATGCCTATCATGGCAAATACTGCCCACTAAAAAAAGTTCCAAATCTTAGTATTTTTACATCGCAAATTCCGGGGATTAACACTCGTGTATATAGGGTTGTTTGATCATCTACTAAGCTCCCACTACCTCCCTGTCCACCGGCCATGTTGATGACCAACAACTCTCTCCGCTATCATTATCGTATACCCCACTGACATACCACTACTTCCGCTCCTGTAATTTATTTTCTTATCCTTCACAATGCTATCTACATTTGCTCATCTCACCACCTATTTGCATTCAATGCAGTACTATGAGCTCTTTTTTGTTACGGCACTTCTTGTGCCGTGCTAGCCGTCACCGTCTCTCCTCAACCAAGTGCACCTGATCGCCGCTCGTACAGTCCATAAACCCAGGGCTCATCCCTTTCTGAGCTAAGCCCAATCATCGTGGAGAACGGAACATACACTCATCGTATATATAGAGAACTTAGACTGCTATGCGAATTAATTACACAGCATTCAAAAAGAAAAGATTGCCACAAACTGCAGTGGCAACAGATCAGTGCATGTTAAGTGATAAAAGCGCCTGATACTGCAGTGATTAACAGTCGACTGCTCTTAGCTGATAGATTGAATGGTACTTTTATATTCGACTGTTTTCAAAGACCTTGCTTAATCATTTAGCCAATCACTGCAATTTCAGGTGATCTTACCACCTGGCACGCGATGATTTGATAACACTGCGATTTAGTCTAGATTTTTTTCACTCTGCGGATAGTGTAACTAATTCGACGTCGATTTCCCTATATGTAGGGATGCATTCCATTGTAGGGCATTGCGGAACCGAAAGGCACCGTGCTAGTAATGAGGTCAGAAGGTCGGAATACGTCTACTACTAAAAGTGTCATAACAGACCTCATGAAAGACCTGATATATGATGCCAGAGAGTATCAAATTATGAACAGGTTCCTTAATATACTGCAGAATGTAAAGAAAAGTATACTGTTTTTCAAAAATCGATATGGCCTCTTATTGGGAAAAGTACGTGTTGACTTAGGTGACTGTTTACAGCATGAATAACCGAGACGAGATACAGATTTACAGATCTTCGATGCCTGACTTTGAAGAAGAGCTTGATGTTTGCAGACTGTTATCAAATTCATAGCGAATGTCATACTTTAGTAGCGAAAATCCTAATTGGGTTGAAAAATGGTCTGCGAAGAGCACTTACATCGTTATCCCGAGCTCCGCTTCAAAAAAATCCGGTACGAGCTTTTTCGACGTTGCAGTGTTGAGGTTAGATATTTTGTATCCTGTATACTCTATAAGTAATAGTTTGGAACGAATAGATTAGTATTTCAGTGGAAGGTGGCGATTTTCTATCGTTTCAGCAGGAATTTACCATGGATTCGCTAAAGATCGCAATTTAAGTAGAGGTGAGTAGAATAATTCTTCACTTCCGACAATTATCGCCTGCCTTCTTGCGACACTGTACTAATCTACTACCGCACATTATATGTTTTATGACACTACTTGACATGCTTTTAATCACAGAGGACTTGTTATAGATCCAGGAATAATCATTTACACATTTTTTATCAACTTTTTTCGTATTTCTAGATGTCTATGTTATATAATATACATTAGGCGCGCCGAAGATACACAGTTTGGGGACATAAAACTAAGAATTTCAAGCCGAAATCAGCCCCTATTGCAGCACTATTCAACAATATATTCTGTCCTCATGTGTTTTGAAGTTTTTTACAGCTCTTCTATTTCTGGCATAAACACTACCTTTGAAAGCGCTATTTCCCTTTCAAATGAACTTATAGATAAAACAGTTTTCCACATGATGCACTTCAACATCCCTGGCTCATTATTATGTTTACTATCCATCTCTGGCGCCTTGTAACAATGAGACGGCTTGACTGGTCCAAAGTCTCATAAGGGTGTGATTCTGAGAGCTGGTATGTGTGTTAAACTCTCGAGAATTCAAATTTTTACTTCGTAATTTTCTCTGAATTTCAAAAAGAAGTCTTGTGACATTGCGAATGCTTCAATCAGCCCTAGTATGATGTCATTCCCTTGCTGTAACGATGGCGATTCAGTGGAGAGAAATGACTACCTGAAACACATCAGAGTCGAAAACTGACTTCACATTTGTATACGCGTCCTTATATCGCATTATTGCTTTTGAACGTTCTTGTCATCTATTTGGCATTACGCTTTAGCGATTATTTTATCCTTCACCACTGTGTTTTTCTTTTTCCACATTTGACATTACACACGTGGAGAAAAAGATTGTCGAGATTCCAAAGGTTTCCTACATCGATGATGGGCATATTATGACAGTGAACGTGTAAACCGGATATGACACAAAATGACCTCATCGAGTTTTCAAGAAATGGAAATTGAAGCTGCGAAAACTACAACAGATTAATATTGACAAATGGGAGTAAAAATTACAATTTGTTTTGATTATCAAGCAGGTCTGTATGTACCCTTGTGCAATTATGACAAAACCTCTTACGGCTTTTCAGCGCGTTTCGCGCGGTTCTAAGTGATAAGATATCTAGCATCAGATGAATAGTAACCCAATAAATGTTGATCTTTTGCTCCATCATCCTCTTAGACTAGTCCGTATACAACGATTGGCAATTTCTCTAAGCTGTCAATTTTGCTTGTACCTGGAGCTGCTTCGGAGCAAGAACAAGCTTTCGTTGAGTGATTATTTATTTCAAAATGAAATCGCAACAACTTTATCACTTTCCTTAACCGAGGAATTGAATACTGTGAAACAATCCACTCATGATAACTTAATGAAATGATATTTCTCACATAACCTTTGGTGAAACTGTGTTTTAAACCTCCAGTACTGGTTAGAAGTCATCTATTTTGAGCACTGTCCTAATGAGAGCGTGAGGAGAACGGTGTAACATAACTGTTTATTTGTTAACAATTCAAAAACGAAACCGCAAAGGACTGTTACAACCCGAAGTGTTAGAACACAAAATAAACCAGCCCAGTTACAACACGAAACTGTCAAAGCACAGAAATACAACACAAAAGTAGAACGACTCTGAACTGTTATCACACGGAAGTGCTACTTCGCGAAGTATTTACAGTACGGCACAACAACAACGTAATTTTCACAGCACAGAACTGCTACTCCACAGAACTGATACAACGAAAAAATTGCAACTCTGTACAGCTACAACCAGAAACTGGAACGGAACGAAGTTGCTTATATAGTTGAATTTAGCACTCTGAATCTCTCTCAAGCGGGCCAGTGATTCCGTAGCGCCAGCGATTTGTCATTTACAAAACAGGCAAAAAATTCATTACTTACGAGACGGAGAATTTTAGCTAAGATGCTAGAAAGAATCTGAGCCTCTAATGTCAAGCACTGAATCGGTCACTACTTCAGTATAACTCGCGTAATGGATGAAATACTTTTCAAAACAATTTTCATTTCGTCAGAGCTGCTGCCATTGATGGAAGTTTTCCAAAATTAAATGCTCAAGAAATACTGCGCTGCTCAAAAATTCCGGATTCGTATTCTGCCATTTTTTATGAGATTTGGGTGAATTTGCTTTTTAGCACTGCTTTAGGTGTGAATATTCGGATTACTTTGAAGAACCTTAGACACTGAATACATCGTACTGATGACTCTTCACTATAAAGCACATATTTTGAGTGCTTTCTATTGTGACTAGGATAATACTGCAGGATGTTAATAAACTTCATTCGGCTAATATGTCAGTACCTTTTTTTTCTCCAAAGATGATGAATAGAGTCGATTATCCCGTGCAGTTCGTCATCACTGTGGATCCTTGAGAGAACAATATATTAGGTTTTTTTCAGATGATCGTTTTCAAAATATTTGCAGAAGGTTTATTACCAAAGAGTTCGAAACCTCTACATAGATGAAATGAGACTTCACTATACGTAATATGCGACAGGATCTGGGATATGCACACATTGAAAAAATATCGAGTAATCGTCAGCGTTTTATGACTCCACCTTGGAAAATTTACAGCTTCCTAGAAAGTGATAGAGGAGTCTCTCATGTTGTTTCATGTCCCTCGCATTTTCAAGAGCGCCCACTGTACTCTACTACTTCTATACATTCGCAATTTTGTCGTGGCGGCATGATTCCTATGTCTCACGACAGGAGGTGACGGACACGGTTCTTCTTTTCCTCCATAATGCTGATAGATTTCTGCCATTTATTTCTAGGACTCCGTGTAAATTTTTCGGTGAGTTCTGTAGAATCTCTTAATTAGCCTAAAGTTGACTACAAATCAACAAGGTAGGCTTCATTGACGCATTTGATGAAAGAGGCTGATGAAAGCATCAAATATTAGCAAGTGATCTTTCTGTTTCTTTGAAATTTGATTTTAAGATGGTTTATATCAATTAATATTCCCTTTTACAGATTTCCTCCCAATCCATTGACGCTCATGTTCTTTTGTGAGTGCCTCAAAATAAATATGAGCAAATGTTGTGTGGCGCACAACTGAACTCAACTCGTCTGGTGCGCCGCACGCGGCGACTGCATAGCGACATTAGAACTCAGTACCAGCTACGAGGCAGGTTTTTGGCACTCAGCTATATTTTTTTTTTGCGCTAACTGAAAGATTTTTTGAACTTTCTCTCGGCTTTCTATGATGAACTGAATTTGCTTCCTATCTGTGTGGGTGAGTAGTTAATCACCAACCACATTTGGTCTATTTTGGTCTATTTTTGGTCTATTTTGTTGTGCTACTCTTTACAAGGAGACTCTGATGTCCACAGACTTACTCTATCCACAATATTTCAGCAACCTCTCTGTACATTCCGCCCTCTCCCCCCAATGCTTCCAAACCGGGGCTCTTGCGAGGGCATAAAATGAAGCTCTTATTTTAGAATTCTTTTTATTTGACTGCCACTTGCAGTGGTATGATGTTATAGCATAACCAATAATGTGGAGTACATTTTGACGTTTCTGCACAGTACTCCACATTATTGGGCTCTTATTTTAATTGATTTCAACATTTTATACCCAACGGATAACTTGCTGAGCTATGAACATGGAAGCTAAGTACTCGTGGATAATCGTCAGTCTCTTCTGGGGACACAGGAGGAGCTTATGTGTTGATAGAAACTCCTACGGCATCCACGTACTTTTGAGCCGCTGGATTACACGATTTTGGCGATTTTCTCGTGGCGATAAAGGTTTGTCTAATCGGTGCTGCGTAATCAGAGAGTTCATCTCACAAATACACCTGCTTTCCGTAATGCAATTAGTCGCTTTTGACTTGCATTGTAATTCCCTATCTACTGGCTGAAGACGCTTCACTTGTCCTCTCAACTAGCCGGGCAGAGAACTCTCAAAGATGGACATACGTGGTATATATAGGTGTTCTAAACACTCTCGAAGCAGTCATTATGCCCTCACAATGGTGTGTTGCAAAAGTTTTGCGCCAGAACTATTTGATGTCGCCTTGTGTAGTATAAATGAACAAGAAGCTCCATAATGTACTTCCACAAAGAATCGCGTAATTTGTGATTAATTGCCCTACCATAACCTGCATTGGTCAGAGGTGCTCTACGTCGCTCACAAGGTCGATGGTACGATTTGCACTTACGGTTTACCAAGTCATCCATCTCTCTGCAGTCGATAAATATCTGGTACCAGACTGGTCTCAGACTTGTTTCGGAGGATAAACAGCACTGACTAGATACAGCGAAAGGTCACCGTGAGTTATTGTAAAGGCCAGATATGCAGTAAATCATTTAAAACAAATTAAGAAGTAATGACGAATGCATGGCGCGTCCTTAGGGACTGATCACGCCGAGAGCCTTATCCTTCAGCTTTACGTGCGTCGTAACAATCTCTAACTGTTTTCTTCGCATTTCCCCTTTCTCTAGGAATCCTCAGAGAAGGATTGAGAGTTGCTGAACGCTTTATTTGGAAGAAGACGTGGCATAGAAACACCAGGTAGTGAAACAACATCGATCTAATACAGTTTTGTGTTTATATGATTTTTCGAGAAGTATGTCCTCCGTAGCAATCTTCTAAATTCTATAAACCCAATAATGTAGACCGGTGTGCATAAGCATTTGCGTCAGCTGAGATTCGACCCAGATTTTCACCCTATCTGGGGCTCGTGCTGAACCGTTGCACTACCCATGCTTGTCCTCAGGAGGGGTTGAGCAGATCTCCATGACGTTTGAGAGCGAGCTCCTGATCTGCGCAACTGATATCTGTAAAGTAAAGCAGACAATGGATCGTTGAGACCGTAGAAGACGAACATCATTTTGTTGTCATTTTCAGAACTTGAAAATTTTGTGCTCGCTGTGTTCATATCAAAAAGATACAGTTCTCTGGATATGTCGAGCATTTCTATGGCTGCCAATGTATCGATAGCCACGTAAGTAAAAAGCGATCTCTAACTTTGCGGCCAAGCACTTGCGAAGAAGATTGAAAATGAATATTCTTTCAAAAATTAACAAATTTATCATTCAACCCAAGAATCCATTGCTCTGCTGCCTGGAGGAATTAGAAGAAAAGAAACAACCTGTTTTTTGAACTATATGTATTGCGACACCGCCGCAGAAAAATATTTTTTTTTTACACAGCTTAAGTGCGGAATATCGAATAGTTAAAGAACAGAATTATTTCCATTGAAGAGAAGTTCGTTGTGGAATCAGAAGCAGGTCTTGAATACTTTGTAAGGCAGCAGCGAGGATTTTCGCTTGTTTGGTTGACGGCTGGGATTGGGAAATTATTTACGCGGCTCACTTTGCCTTGACTGATGGAAGGAGTTGTAACTTAGACATCGCGGATGTGGATAATTTATGCTTGGTTAATGCAGTGGTTACTCGAGTACACTTCACCGTACAAGATCCATAGCCCCGCTTCAAGACAGAGAATGAGTGAGTGGAAAGCCAAATTTGTTTAGTAAAAACTATGAGGGAAGCCTATCGTCGTCAGAAGACTTCATTCACAAACGAGTTCATCGTTTTTAACACCACTGCTTTCCATATCCGTCGTGTGAGGTACAATCACCAACTTTATAAAAATGCAGTTGTACATTTTTATTATTGTTTAAACATTGTCAGTTCGTTTTTATAAACGAATTTACGAATAGCCAGCATAATTCATTAGATGATGGTTCCAAATTCATTCATTAGATGGTCTCGCTTCTCCCTGGTTTTGGGCTCTCAGACGAATGTCTCTACTCGTCTACCGTATAAGCAAGTTTGCCAAGACCGACTTGCGATTAACATCGGCTTAGTTAGAGTAACTTAGTAGTTTGATCATGATGAGCTATTCCAAGTTGGTAGCAATAGTGCTTACTAATTAGTAGAAATATAGTATAACACGATGCGATAATGATCATATTCGTGCAAACGGCAGGAACTGAGATTAGTAGATGACAGATGAGTTCAGCAAAGCAGTGAACAATGAAGTTCTACTACTGCCATTCGTGATAAAACTTAGTGTTCAGGTTTATTTAGTTTTGAACCGTGAAAGGCGAGAAAGAGGTTTAGTTTTTCTTCTTCTTTCCTTTTTCCTATTTCTTCCTTTCTCTTCCGTTTCTTTTTTTTTGAAACTCTTGAAATAACATTTGTACATGGTTTCAGTAGTGAACGACTTGCTAATACCGTATTCTTGTACTGCCGTACAACAATAAGAACTATCGAGAGAAACACTGAAAGATAGCACGTGATTAGCAGACCAGATGTTATTGCAGGCAGCAACCACATAATTCAGTACTAGCATTTTTTGTGAGCCTATGTCATAACAAGAAGTAGACCAATATTTTTTTCTGTCGATGGTAATGTATCGAATAAGCATCTACATAAAGGAATTCTTCAAGCATTTTTTGATTCATTTAACATTAGCTTAGAAATGTAGCTTGAATCTTTGAAGGTAATGTGCACAATTTGAGTAAAATAGCCGAAGACAATAAGTCACACGAAGAAAATAAATTCTGGAAGAGAGTAAAAGCCGAAAAAAACTCAAATGCATATTTCTAGTCACCTATTAATTACGTAAGATAAATGCTTTCGTATGAAATAGGAAAGGTTTCACCAAGAGAATAGAGATTAGCTCGCTTCAAGATCCACAGTGGCGAATTCGTAAGTTGTACTACACTTCAGATCACTACTAGTTTGTTTCCGCTAAGTTTTTGATGATCTAGATTTTTGATTTCTTATTGACTTAAAAGTGAAAAGCCTCCCATAACAAGCGAGGTGCCGTTACTGAAATCTGATTAGTAGGTTAGGAAGAAAGTTCTGAGAAAATGCTTGTGACTTTTTGAGTATTGGCCATTTTTTGTGTTTTTGAGCTCATTTGAATGCTCTTCTTCCCCAACGTTGATTGCTATATAGTTTATCTACTTATTTCAAAATAGAGTTAACAAGCGAGCAACTTAGTTTGTTGATGATGCACGAATGGTTGTTGGGTTCAAATGCACGGTGGCAAGTGAACACATCAACTACCTAATTTGCTTGCTTGTTAACTCCATTTTGAAATAAAATAATAGATAAATTATGTACCGATTAACGCGGGAGAAGGAGAGCTTCAAATGAGCCCAAAAACACATAAAATGGCCGACACCCAAAAAGTTGCAAGCATTTTCTCAGAGCTTTTTCCCCAACCTATTCGAAACCAATGGCCTGAAAAAATCTGCAATAATTTCATATTATGCATCCAATAATGATATCATCAAGTGGCTCCGAACCGACTGTATGGCCGTGTTTGCGAAGCGTAAAATTATGCAATATGTTTTGATGGTAGAGATGACAATGAATGAATTAAGGCACACTGTGCCCGATCTCTCATGAGGCACGTGATCATAATAGCCATCATATAATATGCTCATGGAGAAGAGCTTCGAACATTAGCAAACGACCTCCTCTGAACACATCAGCTAACGACTCCGACCTGAAGCATGGGTCTTATCAAGTTGATGAAATTGTGTCGAAAACCGCACATCTCCTCAAAGATGAAGTCAGGAATTTTGGACGATTACACTTGATACTTAGCACTTTTTTTTGAACATTGTGATTCGACAGAATGTCAAAAGAGATATGGCATCTGTGTGATGTCGTACGTTACATAGATAGATATCAACACTTTTTTCGGAAGTTTATCTCAAGTATGACTACTTCTTCAATTCCTCTTGGATTCGTTATCCTCAAGGCAATAATCCACGAAAATCCTCAGCCACGATTTGTGATGGGCCTGCGCAATCTTTTCGTCGTTTCATTCCTTGTTACTGTGAAGCTTATTTTAACCTTCTTAGAATGGGTGATTTTGAGGCCACTCGATTGAAATATGGACAATGAATAAAATCGGCCGCTCAGTGCTCAAGCAAGCACGGCCATAAAGGGATGTTCCGTCAAAGCAGCCAAATATTCCGTGAATTTAGCCAAGATGGGACGAGATTGGTTGCATGAGTGGCAATAATACGATGACTGTGTCTCGAAAGTCATTTCTATATATTTTTACTGTGCATAGGCATGGATAGCGAACGGAACCATGACGTGGGTTTATTCTAAGCTCGGTTCCTGCCACACAAACCGATGCATTAGCTCATTGTCAGTTCTCGACTCCATGCTCCGAACCAAAGTAAACTACGCTACTGGTCAAGTGTCGCTCATAAAATAAAGAAATAGTAGTTCGTCGGAGAAGAGCTACTATTTTTTCATGTTCATCGGTATGAATATCTTCTAATGATCCAGTTACATCTGTCTGGGACCGCATTATTGAGACGATGAAAAGTCTCTGATGTCAAAAGGATTCCGCATCTCCAACGTGAAAAGAGCGATCCGAAATTCATACCAGTGCCAACGATTGTAAATCGAATATGCACATCTGCATCCCAAGCTGTCCAACATCGAGTGTTTCGATTTCGGTGTTCAACGACAAATTATGGGCGGGATTTGTTGCCAAATGGATTTCTTGATATCTCAAAGGCATCACATGAACAGTGATAATTCGAAGGTCTGATCTCTCAACGAAAAGCCCAGAAGAAAGACATGTTTTTTTCGAACGAAGACCTAGATTGAGAAGGAACCACTGATATCCCTTCACGAGTAACAAGAGAGAACTATGCTGGTGCTCCCACAGTCGCATAAACAACTAATGGGATCACAGGTGACACACGTGAGATACAAAGGCGTGATTAACAATTTACGGCGAATAACGCAAAACTTCTCAAGACTGATGTGACCATGCATCGACACAATGCATTTAGTGCTGTGAAGTAGCTTGATGGCTGCGAATTATCCCACATATGATTGATATATAAACCTTGAAGACTTGTTTTGCTTAGCCAACACGTGATAGTAGTAAAGGTGGTGATAGCAGTTTGGTGACTGACATTTCATCGACTTCGCCTTCTTTAGAGTCTAAACGTATGTCGCACTTAACTATTCCAATAAATCGGCGACTTATCGATGCTTTTTATGTCGCCTAGACCGGACCAAACGATAGAACCAAGAAATGGCGCCTTGTTTCACGTACAGTGATAAATCTGTCCTTCTTCATCCTTGCATTTTTAGCGTTTATCTAGAAAGATTCAAGATTTAGAAGCTTAGATGTGCTTAATTCTTAAGCTAGAGTCTTAATATACACTCGAAAATTAATATTCGTCGTGTCTGTGGGACTTCTGTGTACGAGGAGTATTTTGGAAATTACTGAAGCTGCAGTGTAGATGCCCTTAATTGCGAGATACAAAGTTCACCAATTCTGCCATTGCGTTCACCCCCGCATGCCTTACATGATACCAAATATATTGTGTTCGAATTACTGAATACGCGCTAATTTCTTCCACATCCAATGTGCTACAAATAATTCTTCTAAACGGACCGTAAAATATTGTTCTACTTGCAAATGACGAGCTACAATAGCAGTCAGCCGCTTAGGATCAGTGACCCTTTCAAGAAAAAAATGGCATATAGATCTGATGGGCAGCTTCGTGCTACTTTGAGTAAAATGCTAAGAAACGACCTTTCAGAACACTCTTTATGATTGTTAGAACAAAATTGCAATGATTTCACTACACTTACTTTTGAGAAAACTGTCGAGCTAAGCAGGCCACTCATAATCCACAGCAAAGCCTATGGCACTCGTTACTGGGTTGTTTGGCGTAGAGTATATATCCACGGAGTGTATCTAAACTGCAGACAACATGCCCTTCCAAATTTGCTATCGGGAAATTCAATGATCTGTCCTAAAGTGTATACAATATTTTATTGAAAGCCTTTATTTGAATATCGGTGCCGGCCATAACAATTAAATTCACAATTTCTCGAAAGTCATTTTTCCAGTACGGAGCAAATGAAAATGTTTTACAATGGATTGAACTCTCGTAGTCGATCATTCTTTCAACATTTCATTTCGTAGTCATTTCGTAGTCGATTCAACATTAAACATCCCCGAGAGTAAGTGAGACATTCTGCAACCTACAGTGTATCAAAACAGTGCTTCTGTCCTCCAAAATGAATTAATTATCTTTCCTACCCTGCAGGGATGGACGTGGTCAAATCAGGGAGCACGTGTGTATAACTGGACACTTCTAACCATTGTTGAAACCTCAAAAAGCATATGGCACCCGAAAGTCTAAAGCGGAAACCAAAGAAGCAAGAGCGATTATTCACACTTCCGACACAAGGATATTCACTCTCTGATTCATGGGCATGCAATAATGCTAATTTCTGATCAACCTCACCTACACGTCAGCTATGCAGATAATTCATTTCTACAGACTATACCTGACTATATACTGTGCTTTACGAATTTGGCATACCCTGCTCAATGTTTTGGGATGATTAAGAAATTGCTTTGATTGAAGAAATCAATTGATAGAACTCACAACCCTATGGACTGCTCCATATATGGTCCTTGGACATAGCGCTTCTGTCGCTAAAAATGAATATCTGCTACTTCCATACAATATCACTTCACAACGATCATGCACGCAGTATTTGCACGTAGTTTGAGTTTCATGAAACCCATACATGAGCTGGGGAGTTTATAAGAAGCTATTCAGTATGCTCAATGATTCACAAAAAAAAAAACTTTTTTTCTGACGGCAGCGTATTACCGCCTAAAGCCGTCCGAAGAGTAAAGATTGTTGTAAGTTAAAAAGGTACTCAAATACCTCTCAAACATAGAAAATCTTTTACATGATAGGGCCATAAGCCATTAAAGAAGCTTTTGCAGGGGGTTCGTTGGCCACGAAATAAGCTCCAGCGACAGATTCCAACAAAGTTCCTCTTTAAGAACATCTAGTGAGCACTATCACCACACTTGCTACTGATTCTGCATTAGTACGTTTATTACCATTTGTTCTATAGTCTGCAATACATATCATATGAGCTCATTTACACTTTATTTTATACAATCCGACATCACATGCTCTCAGTTTATGTTCATATTCGCTAACTCGATCACCCCATCCAAGGATGTCTTCGAACTTTCAGCGCATAGGTTTTGCTAAGGATTGAGAGTTTCGGTTCCTTTCTAATAATAAATTGAATAATTGTGGTTAAGTAGCTTTAATTTAAAAGGTTTAGAGTTGAATAACTTGAACATCACGTGCGACCCCGTAGATGCTGACACTAATTTGCTTGTTTTGAAACAACAATTCATATACATTGGAGCAACAATAATAAATTTGAGAATTATACCTTGAACTACTTTGGTTTTGGATAAAAATTATTACTGTTGTCCATCGAATTTGATTGGTTGTGCTCAATCCATCGTGGGACGGAACGACTGACTTTAACAACAGTCTTCCTCGCTGGTAGTTTAAAATTTTTGTTTAGCCTCAATCAAGTATGTTTTATTATTTGATTTCCAAAGCCACTTTGGCACATGCTTCTGTTCCTCTTAAAGTTGATGCCTCGATATGCGAACGATGTGTCTGCGTTGGATTTCTGAAGAACTATCATATGGATAGAAGTATCTTTATTCATAAACGCTAAGAACTTCATTTCACAAACTTTTTAAAAAGGAAATTTCTAGTTGACTAGTTAGGGTAACACATATTATTCATCGTATTAAAAACATCATTTTTGCAGGATTCGCCGACTGAGGCCAAGCAGCTTAATAACCTTGTAGAGTGAAAGGGGGCAAAAACTAAATAAGTTTACATTTTCCATAGTTTGCAGTAGAGTTTATTTTCAACTGACAACCGAATTTATCGTGAAAAAATGCGATCCAAACGGGCCTGATGCTAACATTTGAACTGCTCTGTTCACCAGACTTTGCAACATCTCTTTTGACCAATTCGCCATGATCACATTTGTAGTCTGCAAATATTCAGTTCTTCGAATAATCAAAATCATGCTCAAAAGAGGGAACTGTTCAAACCGTAAGAATTCCAGAGATTGATAAATGCTTGGAGGGAATAGACTCTATATTTGCGTCCATGCCTGCCTTACATTCTTGTCTTGCAGCAGCATTCGCCTTTCCGACACATAGAGAGGTCACCGTGTTGCCAATGATGATGCAGTTTGGATGGATATTCTCGTCTGCTGGGACTGCAATTGAATTCTTTTACCAAATATTTGGCTTCATTAGAATTCCGGTTGAGCACGAGAACTAGTTTTTTCATCCTTTGATTTTTTTTACTTGCATTAATACATAATGAAATAATAAATTCTATATGACCGGCCCATCTGCGCTCCGCTAAAGATGTGTGGTCTCCTGAATTACCAAAATGGGATAGCCTTCGAAGATCTGAGTAGAGCAAGGAGGCCAGATATTGTGTGCGTCAACTTGCTTTTTAGATGACATCGTTCAAGAGCATTACAAATCGATCGTAGCACTTTTGACGTGGTCGAAATATCAGTTCAGATGCTTTTGTCGTCCCAATCGAGCGAATTCATCATACACTAAAGGACAGCGTTGAACAGTTTTGGCGTACGGCGATATTTTGCACCAATCAAACCCAAGTCAGGATCAAGGAAAGGTAATATGCTCAATAGATTCCCGATGAGGTTTGGATGTGGTCCATGCGGCGAAATTCCTTTCGAAATCCTACTTCCTCATAAAATGTTCTTGGTATGTGCATAGTACAGTCTTCATGATGAACTTATAAAATACACTTAACAGGCAATTTGGACGTTAGTTACGGAGATGGCTTTGGTCACCTTTCTTATAAAGGAGGACTGTGAGCAACATCTTTCAATGGTCTGGAATTTTCTCCTTTTGATAGCAGGATGTCATGTGTGTAGCGAGCAGTGTATATAGGGCATTGAGTGAAGCGAAGGTTGTGGAAGTTATGTGAAAACCAACGTTTGATGCTGCGAAAGAGCATAGTGTTTCAGATAATGGTGATTAATTGTCACCAAATGCATGAGAAACATTACAACGAGTAATTCCGGCTGGATAAGGAGATGTGCTGTCTCGACGACAATATGTAATCGTGCAAGATTAGCAGAATTACCTGAAGATTCACAATACTCTAGTTGCAGCGTAATAAGCGATGTTGCCGCGCGATCATATCACTACTCACTGTGGGCCGACGCCCACCCGATCCCTCCGTTATACAAGTTACGCACTCAAAAATTTCATAGACTGGCTTCAAGTGGTTGAGATCATATGGAAATCTTTCAGAAAGTTATATGTGGACGGAATGGCGCTAAAATGTTTGTATAAACGGGCAAACGATAAAGCTCTCGGCGTTGATCAATCCCGCCATCCACACTCTGTTTCGACTCTTCAGAAAGAACTTACTTTTGAGTCGTTTTTAGCACATCCTTAGTTATTTGATAGCTTAAATCAAAAGAATTTGAATGGCATATATTGTTTTCTATATAGCTTCATCATTATGGTGGAAAAGCATAAATGAGATTTTGTCTCTCATTCAAACATTTCGCGCTGACCAATGCCTTTTCTTACACTTTGGGTAAACAATCGATGGATTCGAATGGCAATAAATTTTTCTTTTCAGTATTCAAGGACTCCAGTGATGTACTTGGTTTTTGAAACAGACTTTGCCTTGCGCTCTGACAGCCAAAAGGAGAGTGGGTTTCGCAAAAGTGGATCATTTTCGTTATTGACATCCTGTTTCGACCCTTTATGAAAAGAATATCTTTCAATCGTTCTTGACGTTTAAGTAGCCATTCCATAGCTTATATTAGAAAAATTTGAATGGCTTGTTCATTTTCCGAAAGGCTCCATTACTGCGCTGAAACAGCAAAAATATATTTTGTTTCTTAATCAAAACGGCTCGCTGACCGTTATTGACTAATCAATAGAGCAAATCTCAAGGATTCTAATGATGCTTTTGTTTTTAAAAAGACATTTTACTACGCTATAACAGCCAAAAGAATACTACGTATGACGCGGGGCAACACCGCCTAAAAGACACCACGTTTTTGGCGGTATGCGGATAAGAGTTCGCGAAATTAGCGCCGAGACAACGCGATCTTGCCTGTAAGTGAATAATATTTTGCAACAAACAACAACACTTCGCTGCACATCGATTGCTTTTCATATGTTTTTTGCTGCTTTTTATTAATTTGCAGCAACTGCGAGCTTCTATCCTCTACCAAGTACTGAAAACGACACATTCGTGTTCCAGCAAGAACCGAATGTCTCTGCAGGGAACGTTACGAATGAAGCTCGCGTTACGTCCACGGACTTTTTGGCGCTGTACAAGCATAACCTCCATGGTTAGAACACACCATGCGAGCCGAGTATGAAACCCACTGTTCTTTTGGTTGTTACATCGAAATAAGTAGTTATTTTTAAAAACCGATTACAATTTTGGAATTCCAAAAATTTGATCTATCGATTGTTTATCGAAAGTCCAAAGAAAAAGCTTTCGTCATCGAGAAATGCTTAAATGAGGAACAAAATATTATTTTTGCTTCTCCAGCATAATAGTGGAGCGATTTTGAAAGCAGTATATGCTATTCGATTTTTTTTTATCTAAGCTATCAAATGATTATTGGAATACCGAAAACGAGTAAAATATATGCTTTTTCTGAAGGGTCGAAATAGGGTGTGGATAGCGGAAATGATCCAGTTACGTGGGACCCAATCTTCTTTTTTATTTCACAGCTCACTAAGAAGTCTGCTTGAAAACAAATACATCATTGGAATCTTTGAGAATTGGTCTATCGATTACTTATTGAAAGGCCGGCGAAAAAGCTTTGGTCAGGGCGAAGTGTTTAGATAAGGAACAAAATTTAATTCTTGCCCTTTCAACACTGTAATAGAGCTCTTTCGAAAATTAAATACATTATCCAAATTCTTTTGATTGAAGCTACCGAATGATTGCTCAAAGATTAAAAACGAGAGTAAAAATCTTTTTTCACCTAGACGAAGCAAGGTAAACAGATAGTTTAGGAGTCGCAAGGTGATTGGTAAGATCATGGAGGGGGGGGGGGGGGACGGGGATCGAAGGTCAACTTAAATAGATATACCTTGAATTAAGCAATTTGTCGTGATGTTTTGAGTTCTCCTTCTCATTTGTGAACTTCCTTTCTAGTTTAAAATCAAGCATGTGCACTAAAAACTTCTACATCATAGAGTATATTGTGACATCATAACACCGCAAGAAGCGGTCAAATAAAAAGAATTCTGATTGATCATTGACACATTGAATTTTTATTGAAATTCATAAAAATTACAATTTTGCTCGTGAGATTTGCAGCGGTTGAAAGTCCCCCTTGAAAACCAAAAACACCATTGAAATTCATAAGGAAAAGCTCCGCTTAACGAGAACTGTTTGAATGAAAAACAAAAGTTTATTTTTGGTTCCTCAGTGCAACGATAGATATTACTAAAGACTTTTTGGAAATAAAAAAAAAACATCCAAATTCTTTTGATTTAAACTATCTATGATTACTTGAACGTCAAGAATGACTGAAAAATGTGTTTTTTCTGAAGGATCGAAACAGCGAACGGACAGCGGAGTAGTACCGAAGTTCTTATCTGAAAAATCATACGAGTAAAACAACTCACCCTGCGCTACAGAGGGCACTCAACCTTGTGGCCGGCCTCTGCAAAACAATATTTCAGAAAGAGAAACAGAAAAGTCTGGACAAGAATTTGTCACTAACTCATTCATTTCATGCAGGGAAATCTGCCCGTTGCATTTTAGTAAATAATCTAAAACAATAGAATATTTGAGACTGCCATAGTATCTATAGAGTGCGGAAATAGTGAAAGATCAGCAGAAACTGCAGATTCTACCAGCTGTAGAGTAAACATCAGCAGATGTTTCCTGGAAGCACGATGCCATCGTTATTGTTTTATAGCTCAGATTATGATCAGGTCAGGAGATAATGCAGACGTAATAGTGAAATGTAAAATGTGATTAAGAATACTTTAGTAGGATATCAAAATTTTTCAGTTCGATGGGGGACGATCCGCAGATAATGCGAACTGCTTCCTAACACAACGCAGCCTCATTCCGGTTCTGTAATCATTTTGAAAAAAAATGTCGCCATGAAAAATGTAGAAAATGTCGGCCAGCATGAAAATGTTTGTGTGATCATTATAGCTCGATAAATGCCAACGGAATCTTGTGTATTCGCTATTATGCATCGCCAATTTATTTCTTATTCTTACCAGACTCTCTGCATTTGTGGATTTTGTTCAATGTGAGTTTGCTGATCAATGACGAATACTAGCAAATGAATATAGAGTATAAAGCGCAGAAGACTTAGAGAAAGAAAAGGATAGGAGCTCATGGCGAATTTTGCTCTCTTGGGTGTTAAGTCACACGGTATCGTTGTTCGATGCAGTTGTAGCTCTTATAGAGTAGCGGAATATGACTGAATTTTGTTAAGATTCAAGGAAATCATAGAGATTGAGAAGAAGGGAAGACCACAACAACCATATGAAGTATTGTAATTTTACATTTACATCAGCTTGTATATCACTGAATGGTAATCACCTAGTTAATATTCAGTGCTTCAAACAACATGGAAAATGCGCTTGATTTGATTGATTTGTAAACCCTTCGTCATAGAACTTCACTCTTTATTGCACCTTTTTCGAGGCTTGACAATGTACGTTTCTACGGTCTCACCCGTCTCATCAGTACCACACACTACGACACGTACACAGACCATAAAAGCAGCAGCTATCACCACACTTCCGACACAAGGTATTTAGTGCTTTAGTCGATGGACATGACAGTCATAATATCGAAGTCTGACTTATTTCACCGACACTTTACCTCAAATGAATATTTATTCAACAAACTGCGCCTGAACTAAATAGTATGCTTCACGAATTTGCCATATCTCGCTTAGCGTTCTTGTGTTGATAAGGAAGATGTCTTCAATGCAAAGATTGATAGAACTCACGAATTCATGGACTGCTGCATATCATGGCTGCCAGATATTGTGATTCGGTGGCTAAAAATGAAAGTTAGCAGTTATCCGCTGCTTCTATATCATATCACTTCACAACTTATCAGGTACAAAGTGTTTACAGGTGATTTCGCGTTTTAACACATGAGATTCCAAAATGCACTGAGTGCAATGCATACGTGAGCGAGTGTGGGACGAAATATGATATGCTCACGGGATCTTATTCTATCACGCTTTTTCTAGTACTTCATTTCGCATTGAAAGCTTGTCAAGAGCCAGATATTGCGCTAGCAGAATCTTGTAGGAAGCCATTCTGTTTACCCAGTGATTGACAAAGAAACTTGCTACTAATATGTTAGGCGGCAACAAATAAAAAATCGATCTCATTTGCTGCACAGGAACTTTTCTAGAAGTGTCATTTGAAAGCTTAGATATCTGACAGCAGTTGAACATAGCTGGTTTAAAGAAGCCTTTAATAACGCTGCAAAATCTAAAAAAAACATTATGTTTCTTATTCGCCGTTCGCCTTCATTTTTATCGGCTTATAATTCGCTGGAAGCATGAAAAAGCATATCAGAGTGCAGAAGAACTCTCGTAGCATCTGAGTCAATCGTTTAATCTGGAGTTTCATTCAAAACGTAGAAGAGATTCATACATAATAGCATGGCAAAACGCGATCAATCGCCTCCCTCCTTTCCCTTATGAGTTGGCCGGTAAACAAGGCTCCAGAAATTTAGCACTCAATCTTATTTTGCCGGCTAAAACGGCAGTTCCGGAATTATACTCTGAATAAAGAGCTCTCTCCTGGCAAGGTGTAAAGCAGAAATATTTTTTTTGCCTACAGGGGCTATCAAAAGGGCGTTTTCAAAAAGTGAACATTTTATTGAGCTCTTTGAAACTTGTGCGTTCAAAGGAGCAGTAGCTCTTTGAGAAGGGATTTGTGTCCAGCGAAATATAAGCGAGATAAAAAAACACCAGGCCGTGTGAAACATAATATTGTTCTCGATTCCACAGCGTTATATAAGAGTGATTCATTCCGTTTGAAGATAGGTACCAAAAATATTTATCTGAGCGGCAGTGTATTACCGCCTAAAGACGTTAGACTGCTAAAGACTGCTGTAAGCCAAGAAGGGCAAAATTAGGGAAATCTTTCTACGCGATAGGATTTCAAGGCATTGGAGAAGGCTTTTGCAGAGTGGCTCGCTGACCATGAAATAAGCTCCCTCAACAAATTTCAGCACAGTTTTTCCTTGAAAAGCATTTATTGAGCTTCATTTCCACACCTAATACTGATCCTTTAATAGTGCGTTTATTTACCATTTATTTTATAATTTGCAAAATATATTTTCTGAGATCATCAAACACTTTATCTTACAAGTCCAGTATCATAAGCTTTGAGGATCCAAGTACTTTTCATTTTAGATCTGTTTCCTCGCTAACGATACCCGCAAACATCGTCCAAACTGCTCACGTTAAGTTTCCTCTGCTGCTTGAGTGATGTGTTTCCTTTCAAGAACGCTGATGACTGATGATCGCGCCAACTATTCTTTGATTTTTGTTATGTCCATGTCAGTGTGTTTATTGATCTCTAATGCAGGAAGACATCAGTCTTTGTGGCTCAGAGTAAGCTCTTCCCAGATAATCTCAATATTATATTTCCTAACCAAAAATGGAGAGCTTTGTGGAATTTGGATAGTCTACAGAATCCTTTTATGCATATGTGTCATTTCCATAGTTTAGCAAGAAATTTCATTAAATGTAAACAATTTTAATATTTTTTCTGTTCAAAATATAAGAACACTACAGAACAGTTGCCTAAGCAATTCGAAGAAAAAGAAGACCTAGTCGTCACCATTCCGGTATTTTCAGTAGGCAGCACATCAAGTGTAGCTTCTCTACAACAGTATCAGTGTGAAGCGATTAACAAATCCTTTTGTCTTTGGATCAAAACGCAACTCCCTGATGAACGATCGAAACAGTTTCTTTTCCTGTACATACAACACTAGAACAGCTCCTTTTAATGCCAGTTGTTAGACACTCTAACATAAACTAGACGAAATCTGGTATTATGTTATTCGCGTAGAGAATAAGAACCATAAAAATAGCTGACAAACTAAGAGATGAGTATTTCAAGCCCACAGCCAACTTCCTAGTGAGCCATTGGAACTGCTTATTTTCCTGCACATACTCACACTTTTTGTACACCATTATTTGACGGGCAGTGGGGCGCAGTGGACAGAGTTGCGGTGAAATGCGCAGGTGGTCTTTGATTCAATCTCGTTCTAAAATCAGCGTGCCTTCTACCCTTCTGGAGTGGGCTAACTAATCTTAAATCTCTGGCTAGCGCCGTACATGGCAGTTCTTCGAAAAGATTCTTTTACAACGCTTTATAATTCAAAATGAAACTATGTTTTACATTGGCCGTGCAATTCAGCTGTTACTACGCTGGAAGCACAATAAGCATTGAACGTGTTGAAGCAAATCTTTCACAGTCAAAGTTAGACGTTCGATGCTACGTTCTTTCAAAGCAAAGGAACAATTCTTAACAGAATAACAAAAATCGCACTTTGCATATGTCAGCCAAAAAGTCAATCGATCGGTAATAAAAGGGCTCATCCGCCCTGAGCACTGCCCTCTCCCCCACCCCGTGAAACAAGCGAACGCCCATACATTCGCATGCGATTTTGATTCTGTTTCTTCTATTGAATTGTAGAAAAGCGATCTTTGCAGAAAAGAAACACAACGTTGAAATCACTGAGTAGTACGTTCTCAATGATCTACTAACAGGTAAAAAAAAAGCTTTGTCTTCCGAAAAACCCGTATGTGAAATGCTTGTTTTCCTATTGTTGAAGTATTACAAAAAGACTTTTTCAAAAAAAGGCTATTCTTGGCGCTAGCTAGAAATTTAAGCTTTCGAATGATTACTAAAACTCTCATTAGTTCTTGTTGAGCAGAAGGATCGGTTCTTGATCCCGAGCTGCCTAATGGAAAAGTACCCAGACTTCTGTGCTAAGTCACCGCAAGTTATTGCACAGGCTACATATGCATTTAGCCACCACAACTAATGCATGACGCATTTTTTAGTGACTGATCAGCGCCAAGAGCCTTATCTTTGCTTTGAGATGTTTCGTGCCTTGATGGTAGTGTTTGAGAACAATTTGCTAGCTACTCGTAAACGAACGGCGCCTAGGGGAAAAATGTTAATGAAGCGGCAGGCAAGATCAATGAAGCTTGGGGCGATAATACGGTCGCGATAAGGAAAACTATAGAAGTGATTTGCCAAGTTCAAAGCTGGAGAGAACAGACTGCAGAATTAGTCGCGCTCGAACCATCCTCAGAAACTTGGCCCTTCAATCTTTCGTTGCAATAGTCGAAGGGAATACCCTAATAATATGCCGAATTCCAAATCAGTCGATTTCTATACTCGAGGTGACGATTCCTTAGCCAAAGAAGGCAGAAAGTTATCGAGGTCAATGGCACGAGTAATTTTGCCAACCTAATAATTGATACTTTATTTCAATTTTTCACATTTTCGCTTAAGGTGAGTATACGACGAGTATAATAGCATTTAGCATGAACGTCGCAAACTTGGCAAATCATGAAAATAAGGCAGAAGGAACTTCCTAATGCAAGAACTGGAGCGTGCAAGGATTTCTTAACCCTTCGGATATGAGGGACACGGCGTTAGTCTCGCCTCACTCGCGACCGGAAAAGTAGTCCGTAGCACCAAAAAGGTAGGTGATGCTTTTGTCTAATTGAGAAAAGTTGCTGATTCGGTCTTCCATTACGACGCTTTACAATAGAGTTTTTGGTAGCATTTTACGGTGTCTGATAGTATGAAGTTCAATTTTCAAACTTTTTAACAATTTTGAAGTGAATATGAGGATCATGGCGTCAGAAACTCCAATGCGCAACACCCTTGAAGCGTGTTGGATAAATGCTAGAAATTCAAAAATAAGCCAGTAAGGCGAGTGCTTCGGTACCCCACGAGACATGATGCATTTTCTCGGTTTGATCTTTTAACTAGACTTGAGGCAGTACAAAAAGCATCGATAATTGGCTGCTCCACTCAAATAGTTAAAAACAACGTAAGTCTAAGAATGGAGGGATCTGGTTTGACAAAGTGCCAAAAGAGATATGACGTCGGCTTTGATCTAATATGCCAGACCATAAAAATAAAACATCGCTTTCAGAAACTTTTCTCGAGCAAGACATACTGTTTAGATTACCTTTATTAACTACTTCCTCAAAGCAATAAACTCACAACACAATCACACAAATCTTTAGCTACTATTCCTGATGGGCCTACGTAGTTATGCTGTCGTTCCACGCGTTGCTGCTGAAGTGCTGTCCTTAGTTTTTCCTGAATTCAGCGCTTTTTGTGAGCCACTGACTAAGATACAAGAAAGGCAGTCGTTTTATCCCGTGAGCGACGGCTTAGAGAAATCGATGCGCTCAGAGCTAATTGCTTAGCGTGCACAACATTCAATGTTTGATTAATTTTCTCTCCTCTGTTTGAATAAAGCCTCTTACTATAGACCGCTCTTTTATAGACCCACTTAAAACGTATGGACTGATAAGGATAGGACATGTTTGAGCCGTTAGGTCTAATGCTGTATAGGCACCTATTTCGTCCTACCGTCCCTCAGTAACACCGTTCCTCCGTTTCAGTCAATCTTCTAAGACTGTTAATCTTCTATGAGGAATCGCCGACGAATAAAAAAATCACCCCAATCAGATGATAGAATTACTTGACGTCGTGGTGAGCGGCAGTCGAGCTCCCGGCGGTTTACAATAAACCACAACCTCTACTATCGACCGCTTTTTTATAAACCCGATCAAAATGTAATCTGATAAGGATAGCTTTCACAAAAAATTTACACCTCTACTTTTTTACTCGAGAAGTTTATCCTTGTTAGACACAATCACGAGGATGGCATAATACCAAGCATGAATATGTTCAGGAACATCATTCTATATTCGAGGAGACCACTTCCAGCTACCGTTTGAAAAGAAGAGGTATATTTCATATTTTAGAAGTGATCATACGAGGTATCAGTTTCCGGTCAGCGCGACAACACGTCTACCGCACATTATTTAGAGAATAGCTTTTACAAAAAAATTGAGGCAGACATGTCGTCTTTCAAGCATTTGCGTTAACAATGCTAATGGATCGTATTGAAGCGATATGTCTCCGTAAACAAAATGAATTATTAATTTTGACTGAAATGCTCATTTTCAATAGATAAGATTCATTTGTTGTTTATGACAAATATGAGTCCTCCCTTTTTTGTTCTAATAGTAAGTAAAAATAATATATGCAATTTCTTTTGTCTCTGATTGAAAGTGCATTAAACACGCTACTTATCTATATGGTTTTAGAAACAAAACATTTCACGTGATGGCTCTTATGAGACTTCGAGGCGAC
>JAHQIW010004987.1:0-80211 GCA_019055375.1 Parelaphostrongylus tenuis
GCATTCATGAATTAAGTTACTTCTATCCATATGACAGTTCTCCAAAAATCAAACGCAGACACAGCGTTCGCTTATCGAGGCATCATAACTTCATGAGGAACAGAAGCACGAGCAAGACAAAGCGACTTTGAAAACCAAATAATGTAACATACTGGATTGAGGCTAGACAAATATTCTAGAGTATCAACGGGGAAGACTGCTGTAAAAGTCACTCGTTCCGTCCCATCATTACTTGATCGATATGAACTAAGCGTAAAGAAATAATGATGATGTAGGTACCTGTCGATCTCACCTCTATAACATTCCATTCCAATTCTGTCATCATGCCTTCGAGACGTATAAACATCAAATTATTCGAAGTTAATGCAGATTTGCAATTTAGTTCTTCTTGTATATGTTGCGCAATAATAGGCTTTTTTTGAATACCTTACTCTTGTTGAACTGATCTTCTAACGTATGTATAGTGTTGCTGAAGGTAAAATTCTGATTATAGCGTTGCTATAGAGCTAGTGACGATGTTTGAATATTACGCAGAGTCGTTCTTGCTGTTCAGTGCGTCCGTGACCGCCGATGCTGCCGATATCGTTATTTACTTCTTCGTATTCAATATCACAATTTAAGGGTCATTATGGCGCTGAAGTTCTTTATTCTCACAGACAAAGTGTGGAATGCGAGCTGTTGCTATTCTAGAAGAAAACGTTCAACCTTGCCGAGACTAGATTTTCAAAACTTTCTACGTGTCAAAGTTCTGCGGGAAATCACTTGTGTAAACACTCCCTCACCCTTTCCTCATATGAGGTGGGTTGCCATAACAGCCGCAGAGATTGGAGTAGAAGTGATGGATGATGTTTGCCAATACACATCTTTATACAGAATGCCTTTAAAGCAAACCTCTTGATTCTCTCAACCATTTCTATGTGATTTTGCATGGAGCACGTCCGTCTCCACATTCTTGTACTTATCTGAGGATTTCCAGAGAAAAACGTTGCTTGAGAGTTATCTTTGCTCATGGCTGTGCGACGTCAATATTTCTCCTTCAGAAGCGTTCTCTGGCGTTAAGATCATTTCGCCTTCAAATCGAGTACTTACAATACTATATCTAACTTCCAGCAAGCGTTTCTTGAATTGGTAAAAGTTCAGTTTGAAAATCGTGTTCAGCTTCCGTATTTGTGTTCTTAATTTGCGATATCACTTAATAAATTTTAAGCTCGAATTCTCGCAAACGTGCAGGGGCGGTGATGATCAACCAGAAAGCTAAAATGTTGTCAACTCATGGTTTCTTCATAATTTCGTTATTTCTGTTTTGCTTGCTTCTGTTCTTTACCTCAGACACAAAGAGTTTCTCGTAGAGTTCCAGCATTTGAAGATGTTTGAAGTACTAACGACACCCGCTAAGGGTGCTGTAATCCCACTATCCTTTAAAGACGTCTGGTAGCTTTAATTAAAGGGTTAGAGGTACCGTGCAGCACATGCGTGGTCGCTTGTTCAGCACTACTCTGCGGGCTCATCAAGCCGTCCATCCCTTCAATGGCAGAACATTGGCATCTGACTTGTTCAAGTGGAAATCAGCAGTGACTTGCTACAGTGGTATGCAGACGCAGGTCCAAAGAATGATCAGATATGCATCCAGTCATCTCTGCGATACTACAAATCCACTCTTCTCCTGACTTATTTCTGACTGATTGATGAACTAGAGAGATTTTTTCCTAGCTTCCTTTCTATCCAGTTATATCAACCACGTGGCCGTGATATCAGAACATTGCATTATCCAGATTGGCATCAAGACCTTAAGAAAAAGATTTAGCCTCAACAGTACCCAGATTTCGGAAACGACTTTTGCCATTAACCATTCATGTTTGGGATTTTAGCATTTTTTTCTGTACTCTTCTATTTTGTAATGTATTATCGGAGTCCTTTTCTTCTTAGATTAGTGTAATTCTGTTGCTGTTCAGAAATGATGGCGGAAATCATCTATAGTTTCTCTGCTGAACTAATTTATATGTGATCCCAGTAAGCTTTATAAACTTTCTCCCTTTTCAACCTCATTCTAAGCACTTGTCAGTCAACTTATCTCAGGCTTTGACTGAATGACATGCAGGATCCAATGTGTTAAAGTGTCAACTCAACACTCTAAGGACACAAAGCCCATCCCATTCGATCGTCGTCTAGGGACACCATGAATTAATGGAAAATCGTCTGCGTCAATAACAATATATGTTGTTACTTGCGGCATCCAATTTACTAAATCTATTGACGAATTTACAGTTGGAATTCCATTCAGAGGTGAACGTGTACTATGAGTGACCACCCTGGAGAGAATATAGATACGTGTAGTACCCTACAATCAGTCCTGAAACGACTAAAATAGCCTGTAATCAAAGACAAAACCGTGGCACAGTTCTCTTGATATTCCATAAAAGAATAATCTCCTTGAATGAAAACCTGTATGCGAATCGCACTAATTGGAAAAGCAAGTGTCCAGGTGAGTGCGTACTTGCCCTTTCATTTATATACTTCAGTAGCAAAGCCATGGTGGCTGTGACTGTCTATGTGACCCTGAATAATTGCCTACGGAGCTGGCCAATTGTCATGGCCATCCAATTTCTTCCAGCCATCTTTGTCACCTGCTGAGCCATCATAAAGTGTAGGGCAATGGTTTAATTAAACAAAAAGTAAAACTCAGAACGACTTCGCTTTCAAGTACTTTCACCTGAAATGTTGAGGAAAAAGGGCACATTTTTGCCTAAGATAAGATTTCCCAGATTGTCACTGGATTCTGCGGCCATTTTTGGCATCGATTTGCATACATACATATATAACTCGTTTTTGCTAGATTTGGAGCATAATCGATCAAAGATCGCTTGTCCGAGTTTTATTGATAACGGTCCGAATTTCAATCGACACTTGAAATGCAGGATTACTACGGGACAGCAACTTAGACCATTTTCCCATTTCTGCCGAATTCAATTTGTCTGCATACACACTTGTCTCGTCCTTACAGACTCGTCAGTAGGGCAGAACCTGTGTTAGATGAAAATCTCACTTGACCTAGGGTGTAAAACTTTCGTCTTTGATATCTCTCTGTAGGGAGAGCAGGCTCCGAGAGAACTGACTAATGAAAAGATCGAAGGGCGACGGGTTCTGCCCGACTGACGAGTCTGTAAAGACGAAACACGTGTGTCGAGCTGTACAAGAGCCCTTACTAGACCACATGACATGCTGGCCCAAATAATAAAAGAATTTATTGGAATTCAAGCGTGGCCTTAATAAAGCACTCTAATTAAAGGTATAAAATATCCTATATTATACTGTTTTGATTTATTTTCATTCACCAGCATGATTTTTTTAGCAACTCCCATGACCGACTATCAGTCAACTCAGCACTGATTGAATATCTCTTTGATTTTCTTATTCAGCAGGTACGAGGTTATTAATTCGAAGATTTATTAGGTACAGATGAACAGTACAACGAAATTGATCGTGATGGCTGACGTTTCGGCTTTTTCGCCTTCTTCGAAGCCTGAAAGAGTCAAGTTGATATGCGAAACACCCAGACAAGCACTTTCATAACCAGAGCAGAACAGCTTACGTACCTTTTAGTTTTATGGTCTATAAGATGTTATGTGGACCAACCTCTAGCAGTCTTGTGTGGACGAGGACTGTGCGTGAGTGGCGGGGTCCCGCGACCCAGGTTAGAAAAATGGTCTGAAATATGGCACGAAGTCACGTGTTATGAAGAGGCATTTGTCTTTGCTATTCATCTTGGGGCTTTTGGCGTGCATCCGAAACGCTTTGAGTGCTTTTCGCACTGAGGTCTTTTGCTCCCCGGCGAGAATAGTGACTTTGACCCCAAAACCTTGTTGTGTATTCGTATTTTGTGCGCCCCAGCAAAATTTTCATGTCATTAATAGCAATCCGGTTAAGTGTTCTTCTACGCGGTTGTAAAGTGGTCTTCCCGTTTCGCCGATATATTCGTAACCGCACGTTGTGCAAGAGATCAGGTAAACTGTGCCCGCACTTATACAATCTCCGTTTTTACCGTTTGGGCATATTATGCAATCTTTTGTGGAACAGAGAAGATCGAATAGGCGATTACGGACTAACTGGCGTTTGAGAGTCATCGATGGTACTTCGATCACGGTTAGCATTTCTTCTGAACTTGCCCTTTTCGAACATCGCTTTATAGCTGTACTTATTTCGTCCGAAATGAAGGATAGGATAAACGGGATCTTATTGTCATTGCCTCTGTCGTTGGGATGTTTAACTTTTCCTCTGAACCAATCCTGATGTGTTACACTTTCTTAGCCATTGGAGATCACCCGAGAAAAACCCCATAAAGATTGGCTTCCATGACTCAACGTTCAGGTTACCTTTCCAAAAATGGCTACAGCGCAAAATGGTATCGAAGCTAAGTAACAGAAATATCTTGGTTCATTACCTCTCCTCTCACCAAACGATCACTTATAAGAAGCATGTTTCGCACAGCCTCCAGCATGTGCACAGGAAGGGAAGAGAAGGAAAAATCATTGAATTTGGCGCGCAAATTAGCCATCTCCAATGGCAACGAAAGTGTAACACATCAGGATCGGTACAGAGGAAAAGTTTAATACAGGCAATGACAATAAGATCCGTTCATCCTATCCTTCATTTCGGGCAAAACAAGTACAGCTATAAAACGACGTTTGAAAAGGGCAGGTCCAGAAGAATCGGTCACCGTGATCGAAGTACCACCGATGACTCTCAAACAGCAGTTAGTCCGTAACCGCCTATATGATCTTCTCCGTTCCACAAAACATTGCATAATATGCCCAAAAGGTAAAGACGGGGATTGCATGAATTCAGAACAGTTTACCTGATCTCTTGCACAACGTGCGGATACGAATATATCGGCGGAACAGGAAGACCACTTTACATCCGTGCAGAAGAACACTTAATCGGATTGCGTAATAATGACATGAAAACCCCGTTGGGGGCGCACAAAATACAGATGCACAGCAAGGATGGTTTTGGAGTCAAGTCACTATCCCCCCTCGGGGGCAAAAGACCTCAGCGCGAAAAAACACTCGAGGCGTTTTGGATCCACGCTAAAAGCCCCAAGATGAACCGCAAAGACGAATTTCTCGTCATAACACGGGACTTCGGGCCATGTCTCAGATCGTTCTTCTAACCTAGGTCACGGGACCCCACCCCTCACGCACAGTCCTCATCCATAAAGAGTGTTAGCGGTTGCTCCACACAACATCTCACAGAGTTTAAGACAAAAAGGTGCGTAAGCTGTTCTGCTCTGGTAATGAAAGTGCTTAGATGAGTGTTTTGCACATCAATTTGACTCTTTCAGGCTCTGAAGAGGGCGATAAAGCCGAAACGTCAGCCATCACGATCAAGTTCTTTGTACTGTTCGTCTGTACCGAATAAATCTTCAAATTCACGACCTCGTACTTTCTGAATAAAGGAAAGAAGGAGATATTCTTGTCGATTAGTTATTTGGAGATACTGAATTTTATTCGTAAGCAAAATATAAACGAGGACACTAATTACGTCAAATTAAACCATCACATATTATGATAGACATTGCTGTGGATTATATCGAATTTCATAATACAGGTTTGCATCAAGGTTTCAGGAGAGGGTTTCAACTCTGACCGCTGACGAAAATGTTTGTGTATTAATTAATAATATCGGTTTTTCGAACCCGGCGGAAATAATAGATATGTGCAGACTTTGACACTATCCTAACTAATGACACTAGGTTGATAGCAGTAGCTGCAGTGCAAGTATTAGTAGTTCAACGGCTGAGGTTTTGGAGACACCGCCTTTTTTGAAAACTGTAGAATTTGGAGGCGAAGTGTAGTTGAGCATTAGAGTGAGAATGACTTGATGGATTGTCGATGTTTTTTTTCACCACCTAGGTCAGTTCAGTGCATCAGAAGCAGAAGGCGCTATGTCTCGACTGATAGTGACGCATACTTCCTCTCCATTTATTTCGACTTTCGGCGTTTATCTGAAACACTTCAAGATTTTGCGCGCTGATGTTTCTGGTTCCTCCCCTGGGATTGTGGCAGTAACTTTACAATTGAAGCCGCTGGGCTTTTGTGCCATATAAGTACCTGGAGGTGTGCTTACTCAATTTCATATCACCTTCCACGTTGTCTTTCATACGGATCCAGACCAGTCAGTCGTTTCGCCACTGTATTAATTTCCGCACCCCTATATGATACTGATTATTATACTCCTCAAACTCATGCGATTTCGTTCCTTTCCATTAAGGCAAATTACACGTGCATCGGGCTCTATAAGTCAGCTCTTTTTAACAGATCACATGACATGCGTAGCTCAAAAATGATTGATTGGCATATTGAAGTCTGAGTTGTGGTCTTAAGAAAACACTCAAGACGAAAGAAACGATATATCAAATATACCAGCCAAGAGCATTGGAGTGTATAACACTCTGTGTTCGGTCATAATTTCACTAGACACAGAGTGTAAAATGTTCGTCGTCGCTAACTCTTAATGTGGGGACTGGAGCACTCACACTTCATTGGTAAAAGACGAGAAAGCATAACTGTCCAACTGAGGAGACTGCAAGATCGAAACACGTGTATAGGGCTTTATTGGTCAGACCATTTGACAGAGCACTGACATGCGTGGCTTAAAAAGAATTTTCAGTCATATTGAAATCTTGATTCCCTTGCTTTAGTACACTAAAAATCAGTTTAAAAAGCCAATCTAGCTGTTAAAATCTACACTTTTTGAACTATCGAACGATTATCAAAATTCTCTTTTAAGGCCAGGCATAAACGATAGCGAAGCACTCAAAGCACTTCGGAAACGAAACGCAGTTTTGTTCATCGATTTTACAGCGCTTAAAACCTACATTTGCCACTCAATCAAAAAATTAAGTATGTATTTAGTGTCGTCATTTCTCAAGCTATCGAATGATTACTGAAAATCTAGTGAAAAATGCCTACTTTATGGAAAGACCATGTGAACACAAGTGCAGATCACACTGTACACTTCGAAGAGGAAAACGCGATATTCCCTTCGTTGCTACAGCTCAATGAAAAATTGAAAAACTGAAAAATTCGAACTGAAAAAAGATTTTCAAAAGCCAAAGACACCATGAGAACCACAGTTTTCCCAGCTATCAAATGGCCATTTGAAGGAGAATTTTATAGTTGACGAGAAAATCACGAAAATTGGCGTGTACCATAAGTGGTGCACGCGTTCTCGAAAGGGTCAATTCTAAATTTGACGACTAGGTGGTCTTTCATAAGAAGCGGGAATGATTTTCCATTCATAACATAATTATCAAGACAAACTTAGCAAAGGATCAGGTGCAATGCATTTGAATCCACAAGATCGTCTCTCGCTACTGGGCAGACTAGGAGTTTGGTGCTTAGCGTAGGCGATAATACAATCAGTTACGAACTGTCTGGCATTTCAAGGTATTCGGTGGTACTTCAATCACTGCTGTTGATTTCTTTTAGTCTGATTTTGAACAACTTTCATGGTTTATATACGTACTGGACGTAAACAGTGCGTAATAAAGAACAGAAAAAAGTGAACTAATCCATGATAGAAGTACTGTTTGGGTGAATTTCTTAGCCATTAGAGAAAATCATTTGCTGAACTGATTTCACGGATTCTTTCTTCTGCTCACTTTCCACGCTGCTGGCTATTCGAGACACTTTTTTGCTCACGACTTATAAGAAAAGAGCGTACATAAATATAGCTTTGCTGCCTGCTTTCTAGTACCAATTGGTTACATTGACGTTTCCAGATACATAGGTGGATTTGACCACAGTGGACAGTAGCTCATGGCTTATGATAGATTAGTATAAATTGGCACATGCTAGGAGTCTAGTTTCGCCCTAAATAATAACAGAGCATTTTAAATTGGGTTTCAACACTTTAAAACCGTTCCTTATATGATTCTCTGCACTGACTTTTCTCTCTCCAGATAATGGTCGCTGAAGGAGAGTATCTCTAGCATCGTTCATTGCTATCTCAACACAAGCTTGTACAGTTTTCGAGCACCAGCTATTCGAATCATCGCCACTGGAGTAGCCAAATACGACAAAACGTTAACTTGATAAACTGTGGTACTAACTCGATAGTCAAGGAAAAGATTACTGAAAACATTCTTGTTGCTTCGTCGCGCACCTCTTGAAGTGAGCTGTAAACTTGTTTTGTTTGTACAAGTATGCAGTGGCGTAGTGGTTTGTTTTGATGTCTCACACTTAGTGGCTCCTTCTGGTGCGCCACAGATATTGCATAGTTATAGAAATAGCAATTCTTTATGGGTATTAATGATGTTTGCACCACCCAAAGCGGACAAATAATCGAGAATGATATATCAGACGCATCTTCAGAGGTGGTCAAGATATTTTATCATTTGCAAACTTACAAATTTCAAGATCACATGCGTAAAGACGCGAACGTTCGAAATTATGAGTGGACTATTTTTGTCCAATATTTTGGAAGCCCGTCATGACGTGCGGTAGCTTTACAGTGGCACATTCAATTTGTTGGACGCAGATGCTTCTATTCACATCTTTAATCAAAGATTTCTACAGTAAACGTTAATAATATAGCTACATAAAGCAGGTTTAATCCTGGTAATCCGGTACTGCCCGATCTTTAATTGCTTGAGCAAAAGAATAAGGAAAACGATCATTCGCCACTGTTATTCAGATGATTTTCATGACTAAATTTTTTTCGATCGACGAATAAGTAAAATTCTAAACAAAGGTTTAGAATTGTTTCGTAACAAATTCAATCTCCTGTTTTCATTCAATATTTTTATTCCTGTAATCGCTTTAAAGGAATTTCTTTGTGCGCACTAACCAAACAACGACGAAAGCAATTTTTCAAACAACGAGAGCAGTGTGGTTGCAAAACTTTCAGTTACTTTTAAGGGAACACTAAATTCAAAATCAGCATAACGTACTCTCTAATTCAGTTGTGTATTGCTCTCAGTAATCATCATTCATGAGTTTGCTCACTTTATTACTGCTGCTGCAATGTCACATAAACAAAGCTTAAATAAAATGCTCGTCTTACAAACACCACAATCAAATGTCAGTTCCAGCCGACAGTGGCCGATGCTGAGAAGAAGTGTGATCCAAATGGACCCAATGCCAACATCAGAACAGTTCTGCTCAGTATGCCTTGTCACTTTTCCTTTGATCAATAGGCCATGTTGATGCCGCTAGTCTAAAACATTTCGTTCCTCCTGCAAAAGAACATTGTAAAAAAAATTCAAAAATGCGAACCAAACCGAGAGAGTTCCTGGAATTTTTAAATGCATGTTGGGAACAGCCTTGACACTCGCGCTTATGTCACACAACATCTGCCGATCTGCTGCTCTGTCGCTTAGGGGAAACAATAACTGAGAAAGCCTAAAAACAGTTCTAAGTAATGATTTTCTTCTATTTTTCAAACTCTTCCAACTGTCACCTAAATTGTTATATCATTTTCTGGAAAAGACGTAAAAACCTGTTTGAAAAATATCATTAAATTGATAGCTCTCAATTTCAATGCCACTATGAAAGCTTTTCTCACATTATAGGCCAATTTTCCATGATTTTTGAAATTGTTTATTCCTTTAAAGCTGCATTAAATACAGTTTTTTTTAATGCCTGCTACATTCCCACTTAGAGTCCTTCAGATGGAGGCACACTGAGAAAACCCACCCGTATCCCTTGTTAGATTAAGGAGAACTTTTTGACACAGTATTGGTTCATAAGTGGTTAGATATTAAGTTGGCCCCAACCGAAATCATAGCATCAAGCAGGAGTGCGCTACCACCTTGGCTTGCGAGAGCATCTAAGACCTAAACTATAAAGTTTTAAACTATTTCAAGGAGTTTACTTGGAAGTATTTTCTATCAAATCATTAAAGTTATGCAATCCATATTTGAAATAGGAAGGTGACAAACTGTCAGGAATTGAATCTACCTTCTACCTTTTCAGAATTCGCGATGACAACATAATCTGAGATCCAACAATTGCCAATCACTGTGCTTACTTTACAAGACGTAATACAAATGCTTGAGCACTTGTCTAGTAGTCTCAATACCAGGAATCTGAGCAGGAACATTGGTCGTGCTCGTCTAAACCGTGGCAGGAGGCAAATTGAACCCAGTGACCATGAAGGTCTTGGCACCAACTGTAACGAATTTTCACATTTTTTTATAATCATCCTCCTTTCGCAAAAAATAATCGAGTTCTGGCGGCTCTAAAATACTAATGCAATGGCGGAAAAGATTACTTTAATTAAAGATATAAACTTGCATCTACGACTGAAAATATTTGTAGTACCGAAATAATCATCTGTTCGTGGCTTGACCACCACCCATCGTTCCGCATCTCAACAATGTCGAATAGTGAGCAGCGAAATCATATATGAAGCTGTCCAGATGTCGATATCTTTCTGAGAGAATTCATTCTCGGCTGCTATGAAACTAGCAAATATTGTCAGTTGACTGAATTTTTGCAAAAGATCATTCACGAGGCAACGATCCATTTGGCAATCAGCACTTGAGTATTGTCGCTGTGGGGGCTGTTTCAATTTTCCGTACCTTCAGGAGTATACAGCTCACTAAGTTCAAAGCAGTACCCTTTGTCGCAGGAAGTGTGAGCGATTGTTCTATTTCGAAGAAACGGTGTCGGTTAGCCTGGTTGAACGCTTATCAAAATTTAAATAATAGAAAGGAACGTAGGAGGGACCACTTAAGAAGAAATTTCAGTGAGTGCGCCAACTCAATAGGCTCCACAAATTATATTGGTTTCCGTCGTACGATTTGTGATGCTACAAAATTTAATTCTGGTTTCCCATTGATAATCTATTCATAATCGACAGTACATCGGCGGTACAAGTGCACGTTAAGAGGCAATCTGGGAAACAAATTGCCAGAAAGGACAAATAGCACTTGCTTATATGTTGCTGTAGTTATTCGTTGCTGTCGTGATTCTACTACATCTAATAAAATCGAGAACCCCTTTCGAATTTTCATTAAAGGATTCAAGAGCAGGTGTGGGCTGTGGTGGCTCCATCTAATCACCAATTCACAAAGGAAGAGTGAAACCTTAACGGAGTTCATTGTACAAAAAGCAACTGTTAATATGGCTTAATTGTGAGGATTCGGATCAAAATCCACAGATGTGGACATTGTTAAGTAAAGTGACACTGAGGTGAGGATTTCTTACCTTATCATACGTTCCGAGTTTGATATGCAGGAGAATGATAGTAGAACGTCAAGTCTCTCCACAGAGCACAGACAAAAAACACTTCTTCAAAACATGGTATCCAAGGGTACTAGTGATATGAAGACTTCCGACCTAGGCCGAGAGCCGAATCTGGTTTCACCAATGCCTGAGTAGCGCGCTGTCAGTGAATATTAAGGGACAGCTCTGCTAATATCCTCCGACTATGGCATCGAAGCTGCCAACAATCGACAATTAACGAGTTAGGCTTGGTGCGCTTATATCAGCGTCAAAGCTAGCTAAGCTGAGAGTTATGTTATACATACAATTTGCAAGTATTTTTTTCTGCTCTTAAGCATTGTAATAATGTTATTATAAGTATGTAATCAAGGGTGCTGAGTGACACACGCGGCTTTCGACATCAGAGGAAGTTGGACCTACCCTCAACCCGTGACGGGACCCCTATCCCACACCACCGATGCCACCAGCTTGTTACCGCTAAATTTGACATTTTACCATCGTACATTGAAGTCTTACCTCATTGTAGTAACAGTTCCAGACTCCTCAATGACTTATCTTATTAGTGCAAATGCTTAAAGGAAGATTATCAGCAGACTGAAATGAGGATGTTTTTATTGAAGACAACGCTTAAAAGCAACTACCACTACATTTTGTAAAGGAAGAAACTAGGCAGAACTTTATTCAACACAATCTGTTAAATTCTCATTTTGGGTTTCGGGTTGAATGCGCAGAATTGAGTGGATTTTTTGCTAGTGGAATAGTAGTAAAACCCATCCTTGAATTCATAAACTTGTTATGAACATACGATGGCGTGGGCATAATTACTGCTGACAGCAAGTAAATGGAAGTTGTTTCAAAGAACATTTTATACATTATATGAGCAGCATTAGAGCAGTTTCAAATGTGTTTTCAAGACTCGTAGTTTCATTTATTTTCAATAACTTAACGAGATTTGTTGAATTTCAACGTAATAATTTCTGCTCCGGCTGTTTTGCGAATGACAAGTCGAAAGCACCATAATCGCTGTGGAATCATCAACCGTTTTCAACAGTTCAGCGGAGTTGCTATTTCAATGCTGTTTGCGCGCTATAGCAGTTCTGAGTCCTTCCACTTCCGTGTTGTGGAAGTGTGTCGTCTCAGTTGCACTGCTGAGCAATGATCACTTTCGCGCATTGTTTTTGCAGTTTCAATACAATAGTGAAAAATATTAGTGAATTTCAGCCAATGCTAAACATTTATGAATCAGCTTTTTCAGAGAACACGTAAATGTATTTTTTCACAGCATTATCTCATGTGAATTGTCGAATACCAGGTGCTGAAAAAGTAATTGCGGTTTTAGACTGCCGTGAAACCTCGATTACTATTGCATTAACCTGCATGTCACTTTTAGCTTTCATTGGAGCGGTCCTTATGCTTCCTTTCATCGATAGACTAACAAATTCTCCTATTCATCGGGCCGATTTAAGTGAAATTCTATTCGAATGAACTCACCGCTTTCGACAGCGCTCTCCAATAGAGGACGCTTGTTGGTTGTCATTATACGATGGTTATCTTCTATTTTTCTCCGGACACTCAGTCTTTCAGCACTCAGTGTCATTATTAGTTAGCACGAGGAGAAGCCGTATTTTTGAAGGAAAGTCGCTTTTAAGTCAATTCAATTCAAATCAAACCAAATTAAACAGCAAGTAATACGTCATCAGCAAAAAAGCATAAAGCGAGAAGTGCGCTTTAAAATGATATGTAACATGACCATTTCTATCTAAAAATATATTCCAGTATGGCACGACGTACTCCAACAGTTCAGATCTGTACTAACGTTATCACTGACCTAATGGAGCTGCACGTTTTTTTACACTAAAATATTACTAGGAACACCAAGTAGTACGATGACAATGCCTCCGTGATGCCAT
Source organism: Parelaphostrongylus tenuis (assembly GCA_019055375.1). Taxonomy (NCBI): domain Eukaryota; kingdom Metazoa; phylum Nematoda; class Chromadorea; order Rhabditida; family Metastrongylidae; genus Parelaphostrongylus; species Parelaphostrongylus tenuis. The sequence goes on from JAHQIW010004987.1 coordinate 13,139, forward strand.
CTACTCGCTAGTCTTGAATGAAATTTTCATGTTTCTTTTCGAATAATCCTATTTCAAAGAACATTATGTGATAACAATCATACTTGCATAGATTTACAAACTCATCTGAAAGTGTTCTAGTGAAGATAATTAAACTGAAAGCTTGATGAGAAACTTCACGTGCTTTATTCTAACCTCTTTTCTTATCATCTCCACAACATTCGCACGGTGATGTAAATTGCATAAGTGTCAAAAAAGATCAATTATTGTTCCAAAGAAGAGAACAGCAACAACCTGATATTATTTACAAGCGTTAGTAAAAAGCTGGTAATATTTCAGACTGGTTAGTTTGCAACATAAATCAAAATTTAAATCAACTAAGCGAAGATAAATGCATCCAACCCTCAAAAGGGAACGAGTAAACGAATCCAATAAACGATTTTTGATTGACCTCACACTAATCAGCAAAGTGTTTCTTTGCAAAGCGTACGTAATAAGCCGACGTAGGTTCATCGACTTCTTTTGATCCACACTGGCTGATAATTCTCCATTTCCACCTTTTCCAGGGCATAAATAAGGTGCACGATCACTGCCTTATTTGGCAAAAACCTTCTGCAAAGATATCGAAAAATCATAACACAGACTCCTCTGGTGGAGAAAACTCCATCTCTGTAGTTTAAAAGACTTCCTGTTAGGTGAGATCACAAACGTTCATTTAAACACATCGCATCTTCAAAAATAGCGAGCTAGGATTTCGAGTGACGACACCTATGAACTCTCAGCGAATATCTCTTCATCGATATTCCTTCAATGAGATTGAGGAACGGTACAATTTTGGACGGGGTTTGCGAAAGGTTTCCCCTTCTACAGAACTTCGTGGTCCAGTTGACTCTTGATCTTTCCAGTCGACCACCTCCTACGCGAATATCTAAAAATAGTGGAGGAGGGCAACACTAAACAAGAGGGAAATATACGGCACTCACTAGTTTTCCTAAAAACACTGAAACTTTTCCCACAGAAATCCTCCGTGATGCGAAAGTACTCTACTTTTTTTTCGCACACGCGAGCCGTAAATAAATCGTTCATATTAACAAAGTCTTTCTGTCCCAGCGATGAAAGCGGATAGATATCTATGGCAAACAGATAGGTGGGTCGGGTTTGTGGTTTACTGGTGGACGTTCTCGATTACTTGCATGCAATCGCGTGCATGTATGATTGAAACTAGTTTAAGAGGGTGGAACTTGAGGGACGTGCAAAATATTAGCTTGAGGTGAATCAACTAAGGAATTCTCAGAACATGCAAAATCAGTGGGCATGTTCAGTGGCAAAAGTTGAACGACAAATGTTCATACTTAAGTATATTGTGAATATAGTAAGTGAATGCGTATAAAGATAGAAGAATGTTTGTTCCATGGTTTGATTTCTCTTTGTTTTCACTTTATGGGCTCTCAATTTCAAAAGTACACTAATAATCCAAAAATTATTGGGAGGTTTCGATGACCTGATATCGTATGCTCCATGCAACATCACTTTTGATTAACCATTTTTATGTAGCGTTTCAATAGTTGTGATGGCCTTTAGTGTATTTATATGATGAGAAATATCAAAACTGAAAGATATACGTCATGTTCTTCTATGAACTTTCATCACTGAGTGAATGACAAAAGCAATGTGTATCTATGTATATGAATGTTTTAACGGATTTTTAGGAAACTGCGGTTCAAAAAAGGTATTATGCTGCTCATGGCAGCCGCAAGGCAACCACTTCAGGTATGCTGCCAAGAATGATTTTTTTCAGTATGGTTTACCATTCTTCAGCACTTGTTCTTCGCGGTGAGAGCAATGAAGGATAGAAAATGGCAGTGATTACGGCAAAACCGCTGAAACGTGCGTCTGCCGAACTGCCGCCAGGGATGGATTTTTAGTCAAACTCGAGAAGACGGCTAAGAACATTCTCAGAGGCAATATATATACATATATATATATATATGTATATATATACTTAGATAGATTGCTGCTTGTTAGGTGATCACAAAAAGAAATGAATATACCCGAAGATGTAAAGCTGTGTGCGACAATCTTGCGTCAGCTGCAATCCGAACCTTCATCTCACCCATCCGGGGGCGCGTGGTGAAGCGTTGCACTACCGATGCCGGTTCTGACATCACTATTTAGGGTGGAATGTGGGTTCGAATTCCTTCTGAAGCAAAAGCTTTTGAGCTCCACTCTACATCATTGGGTATATTGTAACAACATACCACCGCTAGAGACGGTCAAATAAAATATATTCTGCGAAAATGAGAAGGATAGCTTAAGAACTAGTCTTTATTTCAAGCTTCGCAAAGCTAGTATCTTTTTCCAGATCGATTATCCTTCTATGAAGGCGTGATTGCGAAACGTCAGGCACAAGCAGCCAAGAAGGTCCATCGACAGAAAAGAAGGACAATCGATTGGAAAAAAGATACCAATCTCGTGAAGCCTAAAAGATAGATTAGTTCTTGAGCCATTCTTTCATTTCCACAGTTCTATATTACTAACATGCTGAGATATGAAGGAAGTCGGTCTTTCGAGTTCTTACAAAGTAATTTCAATCTCAACACCAGAAAGTGAATATTTGCTCTCAATTGCTAATTAGGCAGTTTAAATACACAAACATTGCGAAAACATCTAAATGGGAAATGACTTCCATATTTAAGCATTCAAATAAAGTTTTAAGGAAATGACTATAGCAGAAAATGGCGCTGGCCTTTAGGTAGCAAGGATAAATTAGTCCACTATCATTTTTCTCATCCAACACACATGAAGGGGCTGGAATTGTGTGTACAGGAAAGGGGAGTGGGCAAATCGTTATACTTAATGGAAGTAAGCATTTCAAGGAGTGCAAAACATCAGCCACTCGGCTTAGTTTGAAAAGTAGAGTTAGGTCCCAAATACCAAAACATATCTCGCAGGTAAATGAGATCCTCTCCATAAACCGAACCAAGTTAGTGGCGCTACTGAAAGGTGCTTGAAAAGAAATCATCTCAAAGTTCTGTGGCACGTATTGAACTCTCACCTAGTATGCTGCATCGACGACTAATCCGCAATCGCTTCTGTGATCGTTTGTGCAATTTAACAAATATTAAATCTGTTCTAAGAAAGAAAGAGAGATTGTATGAGTTTGGACACAATATATTCAATACCATGCAAGGGTATACGGAGTTAAACACAGTTGCAAAAGTGGTGAGCCACTCTGTGAATAGTGTAGTAGCTCTCTTTTAATAAGCTATTATTTCTTTATCACAGGAACGGCACTCGATCAATGGTAACGGTACCTTCAGCTCGCACCATCGAGTCGAAAACTGGCAACGAGCCAATAGTTCACTTTGCGCGGCAAGAACCGAGTTTGGAATGCGTCGCGGTTACGCGCTGCCCACTCCGAGCAGTGATAGCCACCACTCATCACGTCGCATCGTTCATTCGGTATGCAGCCCCGTAATCTGTAACAGAATCCCTTAACATCGTTCCCTCCATCGATGAACCCGGTGAGTGATTCTTTACTCATACTTTGACTTATTGGTCATATCCATGATTCTTCTTGTCAGCTATTGCATTCATAGAAGTGCTATTTATGCACCCGATCTCGTCACATCTTGACTAGATTTGTGGAACATTAGCCTATATGGCAGAGCATTCCTAAATGCGTTAAACTTGCTCTACCGCTGGAGGCAGCATTGCTCGATAATGCTTAACTCATAAGGGGCCATGTGTACCAAAATTGGTACACGACTGATTGAAAGTCTTTCTCGTTGGATTAAAGTTTTCCCTCAAACATTTGGCAATTGTTCGGAGGCCTGAATCTCTACAATTCCAGCCATATATTTGACTTTCAGAAAAGACTCTTTTTATGTTGTAGCAGCAAAACTAAAATTATGTTTCACATGCAGTTTGATTTATTTGCTCGGTTGGAGCTTGTATATGGCTTTTTAGCAAAATCTTACTAATCATTTGATAGGCCAAGTTTCAGGAATTTTGATGATGTAATTGGCTTCTTTGAATAGTTAAAATAGCACGCTTTATAGGCGAAAAAAATTGAGTTTCACGCCTGAAGTTACCCGCCGTTTGGACGTCATATCTGGTTTATTGGTAATTATAGGTATCTTGTCTTAACATGAACAGTGGAGTATCACGAATGAACCTTTTGTAAAGGTTTTTTGGTATAATGAGCTACTGTTCCCTTCGGAAATCTTCATTTTTCAGCGGCAATATCACATCCTCGCAAATAATAAACAAACCTTCAGCCCCTGTTGTCCTACTTGTATCGCTTGTCTTGTAAGAAAATAGCTAGAGATACATCTTCTAGAACTAACTATTTTTATAGAAAGTCTATTTGGAGGTAATTGTAATATGTGCCTGGAACAAAAGTTGGAATAGCGCGTTCATCATTCGGTGAATACTTGGTACTTTTTCCATATCTCTACTCATTATCAAAAATTTTGTTTCTGTTCTTATGTAACAATTAGGGATTCAATCAATATTTTGAATATGAAAAAGTTCAATGGTGTATTTAATTTTTAAATGGTTTTTATATTGTGTTGTAGTAGTGAAAATAAATAATCATTTCACACACATGCATCTTTCGTTAAACACAGCATTTCATTCAGACTTTCAATAATAGCCATTCGGTAGCACACATCTAAACGAATGGAATGATATTGGTTTTTGAGAAGAATTTTTAGTGCGTTGTTTTAGCTGAAAGAATATTGAATTTTTAACTCGGCGTCGTTTCGATCGTGCAACGTAATTTACATGTGGCTTGCCATGCTCGCCGAGTGCAAAACCCACTGTTCTTTTGGCTGTAACAACACATCGAGAAATCTTTTTCGAAAACCAAGTATATCGTGTTTTTGAAATTCGTGCTATCGAATGGTTGCTGAAAGTCTGAGATCTTGAGATAGATCTTTAGCTGATGACAATGTTGCGAAATCCATCCACATACCTGCGCGAGACATATGTGCCCTATGTGATATGTAACCATAATTTTAGTGTTGCAGCGCAACAAAAAAAATTTTTTTGAGCAATCAAAACGACTTCTAAATTAGTGAAAATCTGGGCTATCGAATAAGCTGAATTTTTTTAGGGAAATGCTCAAGAGAAAAATGTTTGAGTGTGAAACAAAATATCATTCTTGCTGTTACAACAAAGACCATTCAGAAATAGATTACATCGCTTAAATCCTCAAAATTTGAGCTATTGAATGGCTACCAAAATGTCTAGAAAAAGCGAAGAGTACGTTTTTTTTTGAGTAAGAGGGCGGATAAGGGAAAATATCGAATATTTATTTCTGTAGAGACACCTATTTCTGAGCAATAATTTGAATAATGCCAATGTTCCAAGCCTTTTATACTTGAGCACAATTTCCTTCCGTTCTCAGCATCCTTCCATTATCCATAAGTTCTCAACTTTTTCTCACATACGTCAACTCTAAATGATTGGATAAACGAATGATTGATATAAACTTGTTTGCTCTTTTCTTTAATCAAAACTTGCAAGTGTTTGGTACGTCTTCTTTCTCAAAATGCTTTCTCAAAATGTGATGGCCAACGTTTCAACAGCCGCGCCTTTGTCAGCGCTTGAGCGTAATATATCATACCAGAAGTGATTATTTGAATAATATTTCGTATGCATGAAGAACTTGATGCACAATAATTCAGTGGTCTGATTAATTTGAAAAAACCCTGCCTTCTCAGTACTCATATGGGAAGCTTACCGCTCTTATGTCACATGCTATAAAAAATGAACTGTATCCGGACTGTAAATTGAATTTGACATAAGGCACCATATCTACCACATCGAAATCTTCTTCTGCCCTGTGCGCCTCTGGAGGCCTGCTTGTTTGGCTATTCGATTTGTCGTCTCGGTGTTCTTTGATGCAGATCCATAGTGGTGTTTCCGTTTCGGCCAATACACTCTTTACCAAATGTCGTGCAAGAGATGGTATATTGTATCGTAACTCACGCAGTCTCCGTCCATATCATTAGAGCGTACTATGCAATTGTCTCTCTTACATAGACGGTCATGCAAGCGGTTCCGAACCAATTGGCCTCGTGAGTTATTGGGTGAATTTTCATGATTTCTACGGAGTTTTCCAGGCCACTGTCTATTTACCACTTATAAGTAGTGTTTAACCCTTTTAGAACCATGGTACATGCGCCTTTTCCATGTTTTCTCGTCGAGCAGAGATTTCCATCTGACTTTGATCAGTCATTAGATAGCTGAGAAAAGTGCGGTTCTGATGGAATGCTTGGTTTTGGAAAACGCTCTTCTATTGAGCTATAGCAACGAAGAGACAATTACGTTGCTTCTCCGGAGATTTCAGTGTATTGCACTCGTGTTTGCTTGAATTTTTCACTGGAATAGGTTTTTTCACTGAAGTTGCATAGTTATAAGACCGCTTAGGAAATGGCTTTCAAATGAAAACTTAATTTATGTATTCGGGTATACATTATAGGTTTCTTATGTGCTGTAATTACGGAGAGCAAAATATACGTTTCACCTTCGAAGTGCTTTGTGTGCTTTGCATCGCATATGTAGACTTTCGATAGTCGTCCGATAGCTCAAAAAGTGTAAAATTTGATGACTAATTTGTTTTTTTTTTCGAACTGACTTCTTAGTGCGCTATAGCAGTGGAACTGATATCAGGTATCACACTCTAAGTAGTTAAGCTGTCGCTCAAGCTTTGTAGTAGGTGTAATGGTACTGGTATAGTAATATTCATACACTGACGACAGTTCATGATCAGAAGGAGTGATAAGTTAGTGAAGGCTTTTTATAAAGGTCTCTTAGTAGAAATAGCGTCAACATGTCTTTTCCCATTTTACAATACAAAGGCCATATCAATGGAGAAACAGCGTTTCTCCACTTCTTCATAAATTTTTGACACTATGTAAAAGTGTATTTCAAAAGCACATTTTCTCCAGTGTATGGTTTTTTTTCAAAAAGTTAATGTAGTGCAACTTTTAGTGGCGCAGTAGGAATAAGCTCCATAGAGCGCACAGTCATCAATTTCTAGAGTACTTCTTTGAAGAAGTTGCATATCCTTGGTCCAAGTTTTTCAAACCTTTCACTGATCTTGTTTTCCTTAATAAATACAAATTTATTGAGCAGTTAATAACTTATGCGATTGAATCGATCATTAGCAAATCACCCTAATCGGTGCCGGTCAGCAATTCTCCGCATTGCGTAAAATTTTGCTTGTTATATAACAATTCGCGCGTTTTCAGACCAATAAACATCAAATCTAGAATAATCAGTTTCCCACTACTTGTTGCATATAGTATTGCACAAAATTATTTTTCAGTCTTAATTATACAATCCTTTGTCAAGCTCCAGAACGCCAAAGAAAACAACTCCGATGCGAGATAATGGATTGGTAAAGGAGCGCCAAAAACAATTCGACAACAAGACGTCAACTGCCAAGCGAATTCAACTCCGGTGATGCTAAGCTTTATGACAGCCGTCTACCTGACTCCATCAATGGGACTTTTCTCAGCATATATCAATTTCATTCGTCAGCCTGCCGCCCAGTTCCGGATTCTCTCGCCTAAATAAGTATGGTAGTCAAGGCAGATTGTCTTCTTGACAATCCATTGAGGCCGCTTTGTCATTGTAAATACCACTGAGCGATCAAACCGTGATGAATGTATTAAGCAATCAGGAAAATCTGCCTGTTTTCAAAGCAGTCCGGGTGTGACTCATTTTTTATGACAGCTTCGATTTTGTAAACAGTTTTGGCTTGACAATGATCCCTGTGTTATAGTTGCTAATTTATGACCATCGATTAATAATCTACTTTTGAGATAAATATATGAGTTGTATAAATATGACCTGCCGTTTTTTTTGCTGTAATAGTGGGGAAATTAAGATTTTTTTTTGAAAGCGCGTCTAAAGCATCACGTGAAATGTTTTGGTTATAAAACCATACAGATAAGTAGCGTGTTTAATGCACTTTCAATCAGAAACAAAAGAATGTGCATATATTCACTTTTACTACTATTAGATCAAAAAACGGCAAAGTCATATTTGTATACCCAATAAATGAATCTTATCTATTCAAAATGAGCATTCTTTTTGTTAAAATGAATTATTTATTCTGTTTACGGAGAAGAAATATCGCTTCATTTCTTTCAATATTTTCAATACGACGCATTAGCACTATTAACGCAAATTCTGCAATGCGACTGTCTGCCTCAAATTTTTGTAAAGCTATTCTCTAATAAATGTGCGGAAGACGTGTATCGCGTTTCACAGGAAAGTGATACATTGTACGATCATTTCTTAAATTGAAAATATACCTCTTCTTTTCAAACAGTAGCTGGAAATAGTCTCTTAAACACGGAATGATGTTCCTGAGCATCTTCATGTTTGTATTAGACCACCCTCATCATTGTGTCTATAAGAACAAATTTCTCGAGTAAAAAACGAGTAGAGCTGTGATTCATTGTAAAAGCTATCCTTATCAGATCACACGTTTGAGCGGGTCTATATAAGAGCAGGCAGTAGTAGAGCGTGTGATTCATTGTAAAAGCCGCGAGCTCGACTGCCGGTCACCACAAAGTCAGCTAATTCCATCATTTGATAGGGATGATTCTTTATTTGGCGTCGACTTCTTTATAGAGTGTTGTTTAGCCTCAAGGATCGACTGAATCGAGGGAGGGTGTTACTGATGAGCCCCTAGAGGACGAAATATTTGTCTATATAGCACTAAACCTAATAGCTCAAAACATGTCATATCCTTATCAGATTATACGTTTTGAGCGGGTCTATAAAAGGGCGGTCGATAGTAGAGGTGTGATTCATTGTAAAAGCCGCGCGCTCGACTGCCGGTCACCAGAACGTCAGGTAATTCCATCATCTGATTGGAGTGATTTTTTTTAATCGGCGTCAATCTCTTTATAGCCTCGATGGGTCAACTGAGTAGAGGGAGGGTGGTACTGAGGAGTCCCAACAGGACGAATTAGACGCTTATGCAGCACTAAACCTAACGTCTCAAAACATGTCATATCCTTATCAGATTATACGTTTTGAGCGGTTCTATGAAAGAGCGGTTGATAGGAGAGGTATAATACAAGAGTTCTTAAAATTATTGCAAAACAGAGGAGAAAACTTAATCAAACAACGGGTATTGCGCATCGCTGCGCAATTAGCTCTGCGCGCACTGATTTCGCTAGTCGTCGCTTAGGGTTTAAAACTATTGCCTTTTTCATTCTGTGTATTTTAGTCAATGGCTCACAAAAGAGTTGATTTCAGGAAGCCTAAGGGGAGTTCTTCAGCAGCAACGCGTGGAACAACAGCGTAACTACGTAGGCCCATGAATTGTGGCTGAAGATTTGTGTGAGTCTAGTTCATTGAACAAGTAGTCAGTAAGGGGAATTTAATTTGTATATCTTACTCGAGAAAAGGTTCGCAAAAGCAATGTTTTAATTTTTCATTCGTCTGGCATATTAGATCAAGCCTGTGTCATATCTCTTTTGGCATTTTGTCAAGTCAGATCACTCCATCCTTGTACGCACCCTGTTTTTAACTATTCAAATGTCGCAGTCGATTATCGATGCTTTTCATACCGTCCTCAAGGTCTAGTCAAAAGATTAAACCGAGAAAAGGCGTAATGTCTTGAGGGATACTGAAACTTTCGTCTTTCCGGCTTTTTTCTGAATTTCTAGCATTTATCCAACACGTTTCAGGGGTTTTGCGCGTTGGAGTTCCTGACGTCATAATATTCACAGTCACTTCAAAATAGTTTGAAAGTTTCAAATTTGAACTTCGTACTATCACGCCCCAAAAAGTACTACGAAAAACTCTGCTGTGAAGCGTCACAGTGGAGGACTGAATCAGTAACCTTTTCCCCAATGGACAGAAGCATCACTAACTTTTAGGCACTACCAACCACTTTCCGGCCGCGTGTGAGACGAGACTAACGCCGTGTCCCTTCGTATCCAAAGATTGAGAAATCCTTGCACGCTCCAGTTCTTGCATTGGAAAGCTTCCACTGCCTTATGTTAATCTGACAAGTTTACGACGTTCATGCTAATTGCTCGTATACTCACCTTCAGCGAAATCTCAAAAATTGAACTCAAGTATCAATTATTGGTTGGCAAGAATCCTCGACCATTGACCTCGACAACTTTCTGCCATTTTTTGGGTAAGAAATCGTTGCTTTGTTTGTAGAAATCGGCTAATCTGGAATTCGGCATATTATTAAAGTATTCCATTCGACCTATGCAACGAAAATCTGAAAATCAACGTGGTGTGGATGGCTCGAGCGCGACTAATTCTCCAAGCTGTTCTCTCCAGCTCTCAGCTTCGTTTCACCTTCCATAGTTATCCTTTTTGCGACCATATCTCGCCTCAGGCTTCATTATTCTTGCGTGCCGCTTCACTAACATTTTCCCCTATACACCATTCGTGCACGAGTAGCTAGCAAATTTGTTCTCAAGACGGCACCTTGCGGTAGGAAGCATCTCAAAGCTTGTATTAACATGTTGTGCATCGAAATACTCGCAAGAATATGCGTATTTGAACGATGCCACAATCATGTGATTTTATTGGAACGCTTTTTTCACAGCCTATTGATAAACACAAAGGATGAAGCTCTTGGCGCTGACCAGTCGCTGAAAGATGCGTTATGAATTATTTGAGGTGACTAAATGCATATCTAGTCTGTGCATAATTCGCGGTGGCTCCTTGGCAAAGATGCCTGTGTACTTTTCAGTTCTTTTTCGTTAGGCGGCATAGGACCTTACGGGTTAGAACCCGATCCCTTTCGCTCGATAAGAACTCATAAAAGTGATAGTAACCATTCGAAAGTTTGCTGACTCTTAAAAAAGTCTTTTTGAAATGCTTCAACAATAGGAAAACATCCGTGTTTTACGGATGCGTTTTCGTCGCAAGACAGAGCTCTTTTGTGTACTGTTAGTAATCATTCGAGAGCGTGATATTCAGTGTTTCAACGTTGTGCTTGTTTTGTGCAAAGACCGTTTTTCCACAGTGCAGCAGAGAAAATAGGATCAAAATTGCATGCGAGAGTATGGGTATTTCGCCTATTTGACGGAGTGGGGAGGACGGCTCTGCGCAGGGAGGATGAAGCTGCTTTATTACCGATCGATTGGCTTTTTGGCGGGCACATGCAAAGTGCGACTTTTGTTATTCAGTTGATAATTGTTCCTTAGCTTCGAAAGGAGCATCATATTGAACGCCTGGCTTTGGCTGTGAAAGATTGTCTTCGCACTTTAGATGCTTTTCGGGCTTCCAGCGTAGTAGCAGCTGAATTGCATGGCCGATGTAAAATAAGTTTCATTTTGAATTATACAGCGTTGCAAAAAAATCTTTTCAAAAAACGGTCATGTACAGGGCTAACCAAAGATTTGAGATTAGTTTGACGACTCCGGAAAGATAAAAGGCTCTGTGATTTTGGGACGGGATAGTTAAGGACAAGCTGTGTGCTTCGCCAAATTCTAACCACTGCGCCACACTGCCCATCAAATAATGGTGCACAAAAAATGCAGCTTATGACCTGCTTGTTTTTTCACACAAGGGACATCTTTCATCGAATTGGTTCTCTGCATTGAAAGAGCTGTTCTTGAGATACTCTTTTCTTAGTATGTATGTTTTTTTACAGTTCTTGTTCACTACTAGAATAGCATAATGCCTGATTTCGTCTACTTTATGTTAGAGGGCTCAACAACTGACACCAAAAGAAGCTGTTGTAGTGTTATATGTACAGGGAAATATACAGTTTCGATGACTCCTTAGGCAGTTGCGTTTCATTCAAATACAAATGAACTTGTTGATCTATTCATCAACTTTGCTATGGTGCTCTCATATCATGAACAGGGAAAGTCTTGAAGTTGTTTACAATTAATGATATTTCTTGCTAAACTAAGGACATTATACATATGCGCAAAAAGACTCTATAGATTTATCCTGGTCTCACTACATTTTCATCTTTGGTTAGGAGAAGTGGCATTGAGATTGTCTGGGAAGAGCTTACTCCGACCCACAAAGACTGATGTCCGCCTGCAACGGAGATCAGTAAACGCATTGACATGGATATCTCAAAAGTCGAAGAATATTTGGCGCGACTATCAGTCATCAACATTCTCGAAAAGAAAAGCGGCAGCGGGATCTCTACGTAAACGGTTCGATGATGATTGTGACTGCCATTAGCGGGAAAACGGATCCAAAGCGAAAAGTACTTGAATCCTCAGAGCTTTTGATACCAGACTGTGTAAGATAAAGTGTTTGGTAATCTCATGAAATACATTTTGCAAATTATAAAATAAATGGTATTAAAGGCAATGCTAAAGCATCAGCAATAGGTGTGGAAATAGAGCTTAATAAATACTTTGAAGGAAAAACTGTGCTGAAATCTGTTGGTGGAGCTTATTTCATGGTCAGCGAGCCACTCTGCAAAAGCTTCTCCAATAGTCTAAAATCCTGTCACGTGAAAAGATTTCCCTAATTCTACCCTTTTGGCCTGCAGCACTCTTTAGCAGTCGAACGTGTTTAGACGGTAATACGCTGTCGCCCAGAATAAAAGTTTTTGGTATCTATATTCAAACATTGATAGATGAAAAACCGAACTCATTCGCTGAACAGGAACTTTCCATAGGAGATTAAAATTCATGGAAAGCTTGAGTCTCTGGCTGCGGCGCTACGTGGTCGGTTTCTCGAATCACTGTTAATGCTGAGAATCCAAAACATTATTATGTTTCGAACGACCAGGTGTTCTTTTTATCTCAATTATCATCAATGGACAGAAATCCTTTCTTAAAAATCTATTGCTCACTCGATAGCACAAGTTTCAAACAACCCAGCAATATGTTTACTTTTTGGAAAGGCTCTTTTTTTAGTCTCCGTGGAAGAAAATATTTCTGTCCTACATCTTGCCAACAGTGCTCTTTATTCAGACCATTCCAACCAATCAAAAGCGTAAGTTTCAATAATTCTAACACTGTACTTATTTCCTGAAGTTGTTGCTTAGCGGACAAAATAAGATCGAGTGTTATATTTTTGGTACCGACCAACTCACGAGGCAGTGGAGAGGAGGAGGGGCGATTGATCGCATTTGCGTTATCATTCATGAATTTCTTCTGTGTTTTGAAGAAGCTTTAACTTAAACGATTGACTCAGATGCCACCAAAATTTCTCTGCGCTCTAATACGCTTTTCATGCTTCCAGCGAATTATACGCCGATAAAAATGAAGGTGAACGGCGAATGTGAAACATAATTTTATTTCAGATTTTGCAGCGCTATAAAATGGTTTTCCTTAAAAAAAAAACAAGCCATGCGTGGCTGTAATCAGATATCTGAAGCCTTCCAGTGATTGCTCTTTAGAATCTATGTGTTGAAACACGAGTCACCTGTAAATACTGGGTACCTGATACGTTGTTAACTGATGTGATATGGAAGCAGCGGATAACTAACTTTCATTTTTAGCCACCGAACCAGAATGACCGGTAGCCATGAGATGCAGCACTCCATGAATTGGTGAGATCTATCAATCTTTGCATTGAAGACATCTTCCTTATCATCACAAGAGCTCCAAGCAAGATATGTCAAATTCGCGAAGCATCATATTTAGCCCAGGCGTAGTTTGTTGAATAAGTTATTCATATGAGGTAAATTGTAGGTGAAATAACTGAGACTTCAATATTATGACCGTCATGCCCATCGATCAAAGCACTAAATGCTTTGTGTTGTCAGAAGTGTGAGTGATAGCTGCTGCTTTTATGGTCTACGTACGTGTGGTAGCGTGTGGTATTGATGAGACGGGTAAAACCGTCAAAACGTACGCTGTCAACCTTGAAAAATGTCTAATAAAAAGTGAAGATCTATAGTGGGGGGGGGGGGGGTTATCAATCAATCAAATGAAGCGCAATTCTTTGATGTTTGAAGCATTGAGTAATAACTAGGTGATTACTATTTAATGATATACAAGTTAATGTGAACGTAAATTACAGTGCTCACTATGGTCGTTGTGGTCTTCGCCTTTTCTCATTCTTTATAATACCCTTGAAACTTAGAGATCAGTCATATTCCGCTACTCTATAAGAGCTACAACTGTATCGGGCAACGACACCTTGTGACTTAACACTTATCACAGAGCAAAATTCGTCATGCAGCTACTATCCTTTCCTCTCTCTAATTCTTCAGCTCTTTGTACGCCATATTTCTTTGCTGGTAATCGTCATTAATCAGCTCATATTGAACAAAATCCACTAACTAGCAAGGAAGTTCACTAATGAGAAAGGTGAACTCAAAACACCACGACAAACTGCTCAATTCAAGGTATATCTGATTGAGTTGACCTTTGATCCCCGCCTCTCTACAATCTGAAAAATCACATTGCGACTCTGAACTCTCTGCTTACGTTTTATATAAGATAAGGAACGAACAATTGCTTTCGAATGCAAAGGCGATTTAATACTTCTGTACTTTTTCGTTATCCGTATTCTGTTTCGTCCCCTTGAAAAGTATTTTCTTCTCGTTTTTAATCTTTGAGCAATTCTTCGGTAGCTTCAATCAAAAGAATCTGAACAATGTACCTAAATTTCGAATGAACTCTATTACAGGGTTGAATGGGCAAAATAAAATTTTGTTTCTTAACCAAACACTTCACACTGACCAAAGCTTTCTCGCCAGCCTTTTAATGTATGATCGACAGACCAATTCTCAAGGTTTCTATTTGTTTTTCAAGCAGACTTCTTAGTGCGCTTTGAAATCCAAAAGAAGATTGGGTTCCACATAACTGGATCATTTCCGCTATCCACACCCTGTTTTGACCCTTCAAGAAGCCTAGTTTTTACTCGTTTTCGGAATATCAGCTGTCCTTTGTTAGTTGAAATCAAAACACTTCAAACGGCATATATTGTTCGCTTCATTATTATGCTGGAAAAGCAAAAATAAATTTAGCCTCTCATTTAAACATTTCTCGCTGACCAAAGCTTTTTCTTCAGACTTTCGATAAACACTTGATAGATCAAATTTCTGGAATTCCAACGACGTTTTCGGTTTTTGAAAGGATCTACTTAAATCTATGTAACAGCCAAAAGAACATCGTGCTTCACATTCGGCGCACAGGGTGTGTCCTAAACAAGGAGGTTATGCTTGTAGCAGCGCCAAAAAGTCTGTGGACTCAACGCAAGCTTCATTCGCAACGTTCCTGCACAGACATTCGGTTCTTGGTGGAACATGACTGTGCCGTTTTCAGTATTTGGTAGAGGACAAAAGTTCATAATTGGGGCAAATTTTTAAAAACCAGCAGAAAACATTTGAAAAGCAATCGATGTGCAAGGAGCTGTTGCCGTTTGTTGCAAAATCTTATTCACACACATATAAAATCGTCTTGGTGCCAGTTTCGCGGAATCTTATCCTCATACCGCCAAGACGTGGGGGCTTTGAGTCGGGTCGTACTGCGCCTTACTTAGTATTCTTTTGGCTATTACAACACAGTAAAATGTCCTTTTCAAAAGAAAAGCATCTTTAGAATCCTTGAGATTTCCTCTACCGATTAGTTACTAATGCCAGCGAGCTATTCTGATTAAGAAGCAAAATTTTATTTTTGCTCTTTCAGCGCAGTAATAGATCCTTTCATAATACAAAAACGTTTTTCAAATTTTTTTGATATAGGCTATCGGATGACTACTTAAACGTTAAGAACAATTGAAAGATATCTTTTTTATAAGGGGTCGGAACAGGATGTCGATAATGGAAATGATTCACTTTTACGGAACCCACTCTCCTTTTGGCTGTCATAGTGCAAGGCGAAGTCTGTTACAAAACCAAGAACGTCATTGGAGTTCTTGAACATTAAAAAGAAAAATATGTGCTATTCGAATCTATCGATTGTTTATCCAAAGTCTAAAAAAAAGCTTTGGTCAGCGCGAATTGTTTCAATGAGAGAAAAAATTTTACTCTGCTTTCCCACCATAACAATAACGCGATTTTGAAAACGATATGTGCCATTTAAATTTTTTAATTTAAGCTATCGATTAACTAATGGGTTGCTGAAAACGACTCAAAAGTAAGTCTTTTCTGAAGAGTAGAAGCAGGGCGTGGATGGAGGACTGAACAACGCCGAGAGCTTTATCCTTTGTCCGTCTATACAAACATTTTAGCATCATTTCGTCCACATAAAACTTTTGGAAAGATTTGCAATTCATCTAAACCAGTTGAAGCCAGCCTATGATATTTTAGAGCTTCGAACTTGTTCCACCGAAGGAACGGGTAGAAACGTACGCCTACAGTGCGTAGTGATATGATCGTGCGACAACATCGCCTACTACGCTGCGACTTGAGCAAAAATTCAGGTAATTTTGCTAATCTTGCACAATTACCTATTGTCGTCAGAGATAGTACCTTACCTTATCCAGCCGAAATTACTCACGTTAGTGATACTCATACATCTGATGACAACCAATCACCATTATCTGGAAAACTGAGCTTTTACGCAACATCAAACGTTGGTTTTCACATAATTTCCACAACCTTCGCTTCACTCAATGTTCCATGCACCTATCATGACTCATTACTGTCAGGCCTTCCCCAACCAATGATCCGTATTTAACATTATCAAAATTGAAGAATGACTGAGTAGTTTGGAAGAGAATGGTCACCTCAGCTTTACGAGGCAACATTGGATTACCTACTTGTTATCATCTGGTGTGTTCGATCAGCACTTGCTGGTTGAAACGTGGGATCTAAGCGCGGACACAGTCGAGAAGTAGTGCGATGGACTGCGCAGAACCAATCGAATTCGACGGACAACACTAATAATATACTATCCCAAGCCAAAGCAGTCCAAGGAATAATTTTTCAAATTCTATTATTGCTGCTCCAATGTATATAAATTATTGCTTGAAGACAAGCCAATTAGTGTCATCACCTACGCGGATACATTATAACCGTGATGTTCAAGTTATTCAACGTTAAACACTTCTAAATCTTCGAAGATATCCTCGGATGGTGTGATCCAGGAAGCAAATATGAACCAAAAGTGAGAGCACGAGATGTCGGATTGTGTAAAAAAAGTTTCAAATGAGCTCATATGATATGCATTGCAAACTATAAAATAAATGGTAAGAAACGTATTAGTAGAGCCTCTTGAAGAGTAACTTTGCTGGAATCTGTCGCTGGAACTTATTTCATGGCCAGCGAATCTCTCTGCAAAAGCGTCTTTATTGACCTACTTTGCCCTATCATGTAAAAAGATTTATCTACGTTTGAGACATAGAAGAACCTTTTTAACCTACAACAGTCTGTACTCGTCGGACGGCTTCAGGCGGTAATGCGCTGCCATCTAGAGAAAAAAGTTTTTTTGGGAATCATTTAGCATACTGAACAGCTTGTTATGAGCTCCTGAGCTCACGTATAGGTTGCATTCAGCGCATTTTGGAATCTTTGTATTGAAACACGAGCCACGTGCAAATATTGCATACTTGATATGTTGCGAAGTGATATGTATATGGAAGCAGCGTATAACTGTTTCATTTTTCAGCGACGGAAAGCACTATGTCTAAGGGCCATGACATGGAACGGTCCATAGAGTCGTGAGTTCTATCGATTAATTTCTCCAATCAATGCAATCTCTTAATCATCCCAGAACATTGAGCAGGGTATGCCAAAGTCGTAAAGCACAGTATTTAGTCAGGTGTAGTCTGTTGACTAAGTTACTTGCATAGGTGACATGCAGGTGAGATTAATCAGGCATTAGTATGATTGCATGCCCCTGAATCAGAGCACTGGATATCCTTGTGACGGAAGTGTGTATGATCCACTTCTTTGGTCTCCACTTTAGAATTTCGGGTGCCATCTGCTTTATGAAGAGTCAACAATGGTTAGATAAGGGCTCAGTTATACACACGTCCCTGCTGATTTGACCACGTCCATCCATGCAGAGTAGGAAAATTAATTAATTTATTCAGGAGAACATAGGCGCTGATTTGATACACTCTAGGCTGCAGAATATCATTCAATGAGCCAGCAAAGCATTCGCTAACCTCGGGGATCTTTGATATTAAATGCGTGGCGATTACTTTAAAGAGTGATTGACTACGAGAGCTCTATCCATTATAAAATAATTTCATTCGCCCCGTGCTAGAAAAAACGACTTTCGAGGGATTTGAATTCAATTGTTATGGCAGGCACCGATATTCAAATAATGGCTTCCATTAAAATACTATATACGCTTCAAGAAAACTAATTGTGAATTTTCCGTTATCGACAAATTTGGAAGCGCGTGTTGTTTAGTTGGCTCTTTTTGATACGCTTCGTGGATATATACTCTCCGCCAGACAACACGTTAGCGAGTGCTATAGGCCTTTGCCGTGCACTATGACTCCCCTGCTCAACTCGACAGTTTTCTTAAAAAGTTACTGTAATGAAATAATGCAGTTTTGTTACAATAGTCATACAGCAGTGCCGACTCTACTCGTAGCGACTGGACCCGATGTGTTTTGAATAACTCTTTAAATTGGAGCATAAAATAATCTGCTTGCAATGAAAAGTAGAAGCGTACTTAGCAGCATAGGATTAGTGGCCCTTCTATGATAACTCTATGCCAAATTTCATACCGTTCGTTTCGAATGCTTTCTTGGAATTACGCTCAAATCTCAGTGTGCCTGATGATTATTTTTGAATCATGAATGTGGTCTGTTATGTGCACTTATACAGTGCAATACACGTATTTCGGCCTTGCTACCTCGTTAGTTGCACAACGCCTTTCATGGCTGCATGGCTCAAAAATAATTATCAGGCACATTGAAAAGTGAGCGTGGTCTTCAGAAAACAGTCGAAACAAACGGTGTGATATTTCATAAACACCAGTCAGTTACTAGGCTACTAAGTCACTTTCGATATTCTCAGTCATATTCGGGCACATAATGAAGGCTTCATCGCCTTAGATACCTTATTCATTCAAATTTGTTTCGAAATGTCCACCAATACTCAGCACTTTCCGCACAGCAAGGTCATACATACATTGAAAACACTGCAAGTTGGCCACAATTGGTTGAAGAGGTAACAGGGAATTTTCTTGATTTATTGGAATTCACTGAGTAGCCACTGACCGTAATGAAAGCGCAAGGAACATGCCACGACAGAAAAGATCGCCTTTTAGCATTTCAGTTAGAGCAGCACGAAGCTGCCCACCCAGCTTTATATGCCACCTTTTTCCTTAAAAGGATCACAATTCCTAAGCAGCTGACTGTTCTTTTAGTTTGCCGCTGAACACAGAGTGTTTACACTCGTTTGCTCGTGGTTAGGTATCGGGCTCTATAAGTCAGCCCTGTTCTCAACAGACCACACAACATGAGTGGCTCAAAATGATTTTGTAGCATACTGAAATTTGAGCTGTAGTCTCAAGAAAACACTCGAAACGAAAGATATGATATATTGAATATACTAGTCACGAGCAATCGAGTGTACAACACTTTGTGTTTGGTGACAATTTCACTGGACATAGAGTGTGAGACGTTCGTTGTCGCTAACTGTGAGTAGGGAAGGTTTATCCACAGAAATCAACAGAAGACGAGGAAGGGTAACTGCTCGAATGACGAGACTGCAAGGTCGAAACACTTGTATCGGGCTCTATAAGTCAGCCCTATTTTCTACAGGCCACACGACATGCGTGGCATAAAAATGATTTTGTAGCATATTGAAATTTGAGCTGTGGCCTTAGGAAAACATTCGATACGAAAGACATGATATATGAATATACTAGCCACGAGCAATCGAGTGTGCAACACTCTGTGTTCGGTGATAATTTTACTTGTAAAACGTTCGTCGTCGTTAACTCTTACTGTGGGGAAGAAGCACCCACAGAGATTAGCAAAAGACGAGGAAGGGTAACTGCCCGAATGAAAAGAGTGCAAGGTCGAAAAACATGTATCGAACTCTATAGGTCAGCCCTTTTTTAACAGACCACACGACATGTGTCGCTCAGCAATGATTTTGTATCATATATAAATTACTGTTTGAAGACAAGCCAATTAGTGTTGTCACCTGCGCGGATACATTATAAGCGCGATGTTCAAGTTATTCAACATCAAATACTTCTAAACAGATTAATTAACCACAACTATTCAATTTATTCTTGAAAAGGAGCCAAAGCCTTCAATCACTAGCGAAACTTGTACGCTGAAAGTTCGAAGACATCCTTGGATGGCGTGATCGAGGAAGCGAATATGATCCAAAACTGAGAGCATGTGATGTCGGATTGTGTAAAATAAAGTATTAATTGAGCTCATATGTACACGTATTGCAGGCTATAAAGTGAACGGTAATAAACGTATTGATAAAGCACCAGTAGCAAGTGTGGTGATAATGCTCAATAGATGTTCCTAGAGAAGAACTTTTTTGAAATCTGTCGCTGGAGCTTCTTCCGTGGTCAGCGAACCCCTCTGCAGATGCGTCTTTGATAGCCTTTCACCCCACATGTAAAAAACTTTCCATGTCTGAGCAATATTGAAGTACCTTTTAACTTACAACAGTCTGTACTCGTCGGACGGCTTTAGGCGGTGAATACGCTGCCATATACAAAAATGTTTTCTTGTGAATCATTGAGCATACTGAACAGCTTGTTATAAGCTCCTGAGCTCACGTATGGGTTGCATTCAGCGCATTTTGGAATCTTTGTATTGAAACATGAGCCACGTCCAAACATTGCGTACTTGATATGTTGTGAAGTGATATGATATGGAAGCAGCTTATAACTGTTTTCATTTTAGCGACGGAAGCACAGTGACTAGTGACATGGGATGGAGCAGTCCGTAGGTCGTGAGCTCTATCAATTGATTTCTTCAAATAACGCAATATCTCAGTCATCCCAGCACACTGAGCAGGATATGCCAAATTCGTAAGCACAGTATTCAACCAGGTGTAGTCTGCCAATAAGTTACTTACTAGCTGAAATGTAGGTGAGGTTAATCAGACATTAGTATTCTTGCATGCTTATGAATCAGAGCACTGAACATCCGTGTGTCGAAAAGGTAATGATCGCTCCTGCTCATTTCCGTCTCCGCCTGAGATTTTCCGCTGCCACCTGCTTGTAAAGGGCCCACAGTGGTTATAAGTGCTCAGTCACACACACGTGCCCGCTGATTTGACCACGTTTATTCCTCCAAGGTAGGAAAAATATGTAATTCTCTGGAAGAACATATGCGCTGATTTGATACACTGTTGCAGGCTGCAGAATGTCATTCAATAAGCCAGCAAAGTAATCACTGACCTCGGAGATGTTCGATGTTTAGTGCGTGGCGCTCTCCAAGGGCTGATTGACTACGAGAGCTCTATCCATTGTAAAATATTTTTGTTTGCTCCGTACTAAAAAAATGACTATCAAAAAATTGTGAAATTGATTGTTATGGCTAGCACCGATATTCAAAATAGGGCTTCCGTTAAAATATTACATACTATTATCATTATATATTATATAGTATCACCTGTATCACCTGTCGTCCCGTTGATCGTCGAGTGACTCGAGCGGGGTACCAGCAACTCTTCCATTTTTCTTCCTATCGCGTGCAAGAGTAGCCCAGTGGGTCCTCCTTGCTCTAGGAATTCGCTGAGCATCATATCTTTCTTCCATCGCTTTCGTGAAGAAATCGGACCAACGGGTCAGTGGTCTTCCTTTAGAGCGCTTGACGTCCCGAGGAATCCAGTCGGTAACGGCTCTCGTCCATCGGTTGTCGTTGAAGCGCATCACGTGTCCGGCCCACCTTATTTTCGATATCCTGGCGTGTAGAACGGCGTCTCTGATTTTCGATCGTTGACGTAGGTCGGAAGTTCGGATCCTTTGTCTCATTTGCGAAATACGAGACACTCCTAGCATCGACCTTTCGACTGCGCGTTCGATAACGGCAAGTGATTTTCATCCTGCTTACGTAGCGACCAGGTTTCTGCTGCATACATTAGGGCAGGGATAATTGTCGAGTCGAAAAGGTGGGCACGGAGTCGGATGTTCTTTGTCCTCTTCACTACATCTTCGATGCTCTTAAACGTTCCCCAAGCCGCTCGTTTTCCTCCTGCTCAACTCTGGGGCTAGGTCGTTCATCATGTTGATTTCACGACCTAGATAGATGTAACTGGAGCATTCGGAAATTGTCGTTCCGTTGAGCGTGAATGGGGCATTAGAAACCCATCCGTTCCTCATGAACATTGTTTTCGTTAGATTCAGTTGAAGACCGATCTTTCCACAGGCGTTATCGAAATCAGTCAACATTCGTTCCGCTTGGCTGATGTTTGGTGTTATGAGAACGATATCGTCAGCAAAGCGAAGATGGTTTAATTGTCGACCGTCAATTTTCACTCCCATTTCGTCCCATTCTAATGTTCGCATGACGTTTTGTAGGGTGGCAGTGAATAGTTTTGGCGATATTGTATCGCCTTGTCGAACCCCTCTTCTTACGTCAATTGTGATATTGTTGTAGAATGGAGATATTCTGGTCGTGAAATCTTTATAAAGCTCACGAAGGATCATTATGTACCGAGTAGGGACGCCCTGGTTATCCAGAGCCTCTATAACCGCTTCTGTTTCCACTGAATCAAAGGCTTTTTTCAGATCGATGAAAGTGAGACAGAGTGGTTGTTTGTACTCTCGCGAAACTTCAATGAGTCTTGTGATCGTGTGGCTGACGCAAGCGACCATGGACCACATCCACCACATATTATATAGTATTATTAATATATTATCAAAACAGAATTGAATTTCCCGTCAGCAACAAGTTTGGAAGCGCGTGTTATATAGTTTTGTACGTTAGATATGTTCCGTAGATATACATTTTCCATCAGACAACCCATTCACGGGTGCTATACCTTTTGCTGTGGACTATGAGTCTCCTGCTTAGTTCGACAGTATTCTTAAAAAGTAACTGTAATGAAATTAAAGCAGTTTTGTTCCAACAGTCATACAACTGTGCCGACTCTACTCGTCGCGATGGACCCAACGTGTTTTGAATAACTCCCCAAATTGGAGCATAAAATAATCTGCTTGCAATATTTATCTATTAGCCAAAAACTAAGGAGGATAGAGGCCATCTATTGAATGAATTTGGCAAATTATTCTGGCTATTCATGGATTTGCTTTTTCACTGACAATGTTCAAGAAATAATTAAGAATTTATTATTACCAATCACAAATCATCTTATTTGATAGCCGATTGCGGTGTTATGATGTCTTGAATAAACCCAATGATGTAGAGTGGTGTGCAAAAACGCTTGCGTCAGCCGGAATTTGAACCCAGATCTTACTCTATCTGGGAGCATGTGCTAAACCGTTGCACCACCAACGCTCCTTTTGCAGTCCACTCTTTCTACGCTATAAGTTATCTGTCAACAGCCAACTGTCTACGGTGTGGCGGGGCAGTCATTATCGACATTAAACCCAGAAAGAGTAAGATCCCCGGAAAGTGCAAGATCTGAATTCAAATCCCTGCTGACGCAAACGTTTTCGCTCACCACTCTAAATCATTGGGTTTTTTTATTATTACATATCGATAAATTTGTGATTGTACTTCATGCGTCGAATATGGAAATCAGTAATGTTAAAGACAAAAAACTCGGTCTTAAATGAAGTCTTCTGACAAGGATAAGTTTCTCTCATAGTTTTATTAAACAAATTCGGCTTTCCTATCACTCCTTCTCTGTCTTCAAGCGTGGCAATGGAATCAAGTTTGGCGAAGTGTACTCGACTAACCACTGCATTAACCAGTCAGAAATTCTCCATATCTGAGATCTTTAAGTTAGAACTGCTTCCATCAATCAAGACAAAGTAAGAAGCAAAAATGCTTTCCCAACCAGTGCTTCGACTCTTCGCAGTTGCTTTGCAAAGTATTTAAGACCTTCTTCTGATTTACATTGGACTTCTCTTCAATGAAAATAATTCTGGTCCTCAACTATTCGATATTCCGCACTGGAGCTGTGTATAAAAAATCATTTTCTGCGACGGAGTAGCAATAGGTTTAGTTCAAGAAATATTCCTCAGGCAACAGAACAGTGTATTTTTGGGTTGAATGATAAATTTACCAAATTTTGCAAGAATATTCACCTTGAATCTGCTTCGTAAGTGCTATGCTGTAAAATTTAGAGATCATTTTTCACTTACGTTGTTATCGATGCATAGACAGCCATAGAAGTGCTCGACATATTCAGATAAATGTATCTTTTTGATATGAACACAGTGACCTCAAAATTTTCAAGATCTGAAAACGACAACAAAATGGTGCTCTATTTCTCACGGTGTCAGCGATCCATTCCCTACTTCACTTTACAAGTATCAGTTGCGGAGATCGAGAGCTCGCTTTCGAAAGTCATGGAGATCTGCTGGACCACTCCTGAGGACTAGCGTCGGGAGTGCAACGGTTCAGCAGGCGCTCCCGGATAGGGTGAAATCGAGGTTGAAATCCCAGCTGACGCAAAAATTTTTGCACACCACTCTACATTATTGGGTTTATTGTAACTTAGAAGATTGTTACTGCAAACGTGCTTTTCAGAATTGTATCAGATCAATTTTGTATCATTACATGATGTATCTATGTAATGTCTTCTTCCAAATAAAGCGTTCAGCAACTCTTAGTCGTTCACTGAGGATTCGCAGAGGAAGGGGAAATACGAAGAAAACATCTAGAGGATTGTTACCGCGGTTGCGAAGCTGAAGAATAAAGCTCGCGGCCTGATCAGTCCCTGAAGAACGTGCTACGCATTCGTATTCAATCTTTAATTTGCGTTCGATGTGATTTAGCATATCTGGCCTTTACAGTAACTCACGGTGTCCTCTCGCTGTATCTAGTCAATGCTGCTTACCTTCCCAAGCAAGTCTAAGACCAGTCTGGTACCAATTATTCACCGATTCCAGAGAAATGGATGACTTGGTAAACCGTGAGAGCCAGATCATACCATCGACCTTGAGGACGACGTCGAGCACTCTGAAGACTACAGGGTATAGTAGGGCAATTGATCACAAATTACGCGATCCTTTGTTGAAGCAAATTTTGCAACTTCTCGTGCATTTGTACTATACAAAGTGGCATCAAATAATGCTGACGCAAAAGCTTTTGCAACACACCATTGTGAGGACATAATGACTGCTTCAAGTGTTTAGTACACCTATATATACAACGCATGCTCCTCATTGAAAGTTCTGTGCCCGGTTAGTCGAGTGACTGCGTGGAGGGCCTTTAAGCAGTGGATAGGGAATTTGAACGCGAATTGAAAGCGACTGTTTGCATTAAGGAGACCAGGTGTATTTGTGAGACGAACTCCCTGTTTACGCAGCGCCAATGTGACAAACCTTTATCCCCACGAGAAATTGGCCAAAATCGTGCAATCGAGCTGAGGGGAAGTGTGGGTGTAGTGGGAGTCTTCTTCAACAAATAAGCTCCAATTGTCCCTCTGGAAGAAACCGGAACGTTATCCATGAGCACTTAGCTTCCACGTTCATGTTCCAACAGGTTGTATGTTGAATATAAAATGTTGAAAACTACTGAAAAATGCGCCTTGTTTTGCGACTTCGTAAGAGCTTTGGTTGGGCAGCATTAGGTGGGGCAAGTATGAAGAGTTGCTGAAATATCATGGTCAAACTGAGCTCCCAAAATCGAAACGGTCTCTTGTGGCTATCTGTACCTATAACGCACGTATCCTCGCAAAACAAATCCTCTGGAGAAGATCTATTAATGCAGGCAGGAAGGACAACTTATACTGTCATTGGACTGGTTGAGACGAGAAGGCGCCAACCTTTCCTTATGGTCTCTGACACTGGAGAAAAGTGTTCAATAGAAAATGCAAACGTAGAGGTACCAGCGGCGGTTATTGTTCTCGTTAACATGAGCATGACCATAAACAGCAATTCATCTGGACAACATCACACGGATTGGACGACTGTGGTTGAAGCGATGTGAATCCATACTGACTTTTACAATTTTCGATGCTTATGCGCAAGCGTGAAACTATCACGAAGCAATCCGTATTGCTCTGTATGGACTTAGATGAGTTTGTCAGAGTGGGCGATTCAGTCCTTATTGCCATAACTGGAGATTCAATGGGGAAATCGGGCCTAGAAAAAAGCCACATTGTGACCCACAGACCACAATGAAACGAACAGGGGGTGAGACTATGTGAGCTTTCATGACGGCCGAAACTATCCATGGTGATTCACAATTTAACAACCCTCACTCTTGACAGTGAAAGTGGGAGTCTCCTAGTTTAGAGTAGTACAACAAAATTGACCACTCTTGGTAAACTTACGGTTTTGCAATAGCGGCGGCAATGTGGTTGGTGACTAACAACTCACATACAAAAATGAGAAGCAAATTCCCTTCGTCATGAAAGTCGAGAAAAAGTACAAAAAATCTTTTAGTTAGCACAAATAATCACAGCGCAATACCGAAAACCTGCCTGGTAGCTGGTACTGAGTTCTAATGTTGCTGTGCGGCAACCGTGTGCGGCGGTCCAGACGAGTTGAGTTCAACTGTGCGCCATACAACAGTTGCTCATATTTATTTTGAGGCAGTCACAAAGGAACATGTGTAGCACGCGAAACGTTAGAGGACTGGGAGAAAATCTGTTAAGGAGATTATCGATTGATATAAACCATTTTAAATACATCTTAAAACAAATTTCTACGAAACAGAGATAGCATTGGCTAATATTTGATGTTGTCATCAACCTCTTCCATCAAGTACGCTATTAAAGCTTAACTTGTCGATTTGGAGTCGACACTAGGCTAATCAAGAGCTTCTACAAAATCTCAGCGAAAGATTTACACACAGGCCTAGAAGAAAATGGCAGAAATCTATCAGCATTAAGGAGGAAAAGAAGAACCGTGTCCGAATTGGTAGTAGAAATCACTGCTTTGGGCACCAGCTCTTGTCGTGAGACATAGAAATCCTGCAGCCATGACGAAATTCCGAATGTATAGAAGTAGGAGAGTAGAGTGGGGGGCTCTTGAAAATACGAGGGAGATAAAACAAAATAAGCTCCTCTACTCACCTTTTAGACAGTTCTAAATTTTCTAAGGTGAGACCAGAAAACGCTGGGGCTTACTCGCTATTTCTCCATTGTGTTTATACACAAAATACTGCCGTATATTTCGTATAGTGAAGTGTCATTTCATCTACGTAAAGGATTTGAACTCTTCAGTGGTATACTTTCTGCAAATACTTCGAACACGATCATTCAAAAAACCTAATATATTGTGCTATCAAGGATCCAAGAGAGGACGAACTGCATTGGTTAACCGACTCGATTCATCATCTCTGCAAAAGAGTAAGGTATTGACAAATTAGCCGAATAGAGTTTATCGACAGCCTGTGATATTAGCACAATCACTAAAGAACGTATTCAAAATATATGTTTTATTGTGATGAATAATCAGTATGACGTATTCAATATTCAAATTTCTCTAAAGCAATCCGACAATTCACACCTGAAACAGTGCTAAAAAACAAATATGCCAAAATCTCTTGAAAAATCATGGCGGAAGTGCACTGAAGACGATTGCAGAACTTTTACGCAGCATACTATGACTTGAACATTGACTTTGAAAAACTTTCATTGATGGCATCAGGTCGGGCGAAACATAAATTGTTTTAAAAAACGTTCCATTCACATTGTGCGAGTTGCTTTGAAGCAGTGACCGACTCAATTCATGTCGTTAGGCGATTCAATTCTTTCCAGCATCTTAGCGGAAATTTTCCGTCTCGACAGCAATGAATTGCTTTGCCTGTTTTGCAAATGACATGTCATTAGCGCTGTGGATTCACTGGCGCCAGCTCGAGAGAGATTTCGCGTGTTACATTCAATTATAAACAACTGCGTGCCGTTTCAGTTTCGTTTTGTAGCTGCACACAATTGTAATTGTTTCGTTGTAGCAGTTCTGTGAAGTAGCAGCTCTGTACTATAATGATTCCATGTTGTAGCTGAGCGGACTGTAAGTGCTTCGCGCTGCAGCAGCTCCGTGTGATAGCGGTTCCGAGTCGTTTTGACTTTGTGTTGTAGTTCTGTGTTTCATAGTTGCGTGGTGTAACTGAGCTGGTTAATTTTGTGTTTCAGCACTCCGGGTTGCGATAGTTCGTTGCCTTTTTTTTATATTGCTGAAAAATGAACAGTTATACTACACTGTTCTCCTCGCGCTATCATTAGAAAACTGCTCAAATTTGATGACTTTTGATTAGTGCTGGCAGCTTACAATACAGTTTACCACAAATTATGCGGAAAAATTATTTCACAAACTTATCTTGTGTGGATTACTCTGAATTATTCAACTCATCGGTTAAGGAAAAGTGAGAGAGTCGTTGCGATTTCATTTTAAAAAAAATTTATGACTCAACAGGAGCTTGATCTTGTCCCAAGCAGTCTCAGTTTTAAGCGAAATTTGACAGCTTAGCCTTGTATCCGAGCTATTCTAGGAGGATGGTGAAGAGAGCGATGAACATTTATTGGGTTACTATCCATCTGATGCTAGATGTCTTATAACTTACAACCGCGCGAAACCGTTGTAGAAAGATGTGAGCCGATCGATGGGCTGCCAAAACAATTAGTAATTTCTAGTCCCATTTGTCATTGTTGATCAGCTGTGGATTTGGCATCTTCATCTTCCCTTTCTTGAAATCTCAGTGAGGTTACCTTGGCCAATTTCAGTTGTGTTGACGCTCATAATATACCCATAATTGATGTAAGAAGCATTTGGAATCTCGACAATCTTTTATTTTTCACATGGTAGATAGATAACAAGAACGTTCAAGAGCAATTGTGCGAAATGAGAATGCGTATACAGATTTGAAGTCAATTTTCGATTCCAGTTCGTTTCAGATACATATTTCTCCTCCTCTACTGAATCGCCATCCTTACAACGAGCGTATGATATCCAGCTAGGGTTTGATTGAAACATTCGTATTGTCACAAGATTTTCCTTAAAAAAAATCACAGCAAACTGCAAGATAAAGATTTGAATTTTCAGGATTTCTGAACATATAACAGCTCTTAGAATCGTATCGTTATAACACTGAGGACAAGTTAAACCCTCTCATTGTTGTAAAACACCAGAGCTGAATTGAATACAATACGCCGGAGAGCTTGAACTACATCATGAATAGACATCTGTCTTGCCGACAAGTTCGCCTAAAGCGGAATAGTGCTTTCAAAGGCAGTATCTATATTAAGGATGGAAGATTTGTAAAAAACTTTAAGAACGCATTGGAACAGAATATGTGGTTGAGTAATCCATCAAATGGTTGATTTTGACCTAGATTTCTTAGTTCTGAGTCCGCAAATTGTGAAATTTTGGTGTGCCGAGTGAATATGGTAGAACACATCTAGAAATATGACAAAAATTTCGATGAAAAACGTGTTTATGACTATTATTTTCCAATCTATAATAAGCCTTTTGCAATCAAAAGCAGGTTAATCAGTGTTGTGAAACATATGCCATACGGTGTTAGGATACCATAGTACTGAGAATGAAGCAGGCACTAGTCGCGGAAGTAAAGAATTATTGCACTCAACTGTACTCACGTTTCGATCCGTAGTAAAGCGATGGTAAATTCCAGCTGGAAGTGATAAGAAATCACCACTTTCCACTGGAATACGAATCCATTCGTCCTAAACGAATACCTATAGAGTACAAAGAGTATCATAATCTGATCAATCCCCAAAAGATACACCATGGAGTTGACTACATTGGCGACATCGCGGAGGTGATCGAGGACATATCTGGGCTACACAATGGTTTAATCCCTGATCATTCCGTTACATTCACCCACCAGGAACATGAGTTATTACAAAAACTGCTACACTTCAAAAGCCACAAAATGTCTAACCTCAGCACTGCGAACATCGAAAAAGCCGGTACCAGATTTTATGAAACGAAGCTCAGAATCACGATGTAAGTGCTCTTCGTAGAACTTTTTAACCTAAATTTTGACCATCACTACTTAAGTATGACATTTACTTTAGATTTGGAAACATAGTGCACAAAAGCAGTGAACAAACATCAACCTTTTCATCAAAATCCGGCATAGAAGCTCTGTTGATCTGTATTTCGTCTCGGTAATTCATACCGTAAACAATCATCAAATTGTCCACATACTTTTCCCAGTCAGAGTCCATATCGATCTGCAAATAACAGTATAGCTCACCAAGTTCAACCAAAGGAAGTGGTTGCAGTCGTTGAACAACAGTCGTAAATCAAGTGCCAAGCATCCACTTGCTATCAAAAAAATCCTATTCAGCTATTCATATCGACAAATTCGAATATCCTTTTGTAAACTAGGCATCAGGAGTTCGATTCAATGGATCTCAATCTTACAAATAAATGCAACAGTTTCATAACAGCATGAGAAATGCCAATACATCTCATCAGTGCGAGTGAACAAAGTAGATTCAAAACCTTGTATAAATACTCTATTAAGACATCAATTTTGGAAAACAAGCACAGATTTATAGCAAAATATATTAGAAGTGAAATTTCAATCAAATTCATGCCGCTGTGGAGGTTCTAGAATGTATTTTCGGCTCTATTCCTGGACATATGATTAACATTTGTTTGAGAATGTATTAAGTGAGTGATTTTATCGCCGCGGGCGATTTACCGATCCTCAAGGGGTAGGGGACTTTGCGAATCAAAGTGCTAGAGTAGATCAGCGACGATTGCACCACTTTTGTCGCGAGACACTTCTTAGTGTTTCACCACATGTGATATTGCTTTAATCGTTTTATGCTAACATAATTTGAAGTCGCACCACAGCCTGCCGTTCTACGAAGCTAGTATTCTAAACATGCAAAAGAACCTTCAGTTCTATTGCTTTTCGGACTTACTTTAGACACCTTAACACCAATATGATCCAAATCCTCGCTTGTGGCATCGCGATTTGGAACCATTCGACAGTCATCCCGGGATCATCGACACTTCCCATGAAGTATGCACCGATCGGCATTCTCTTTATAGTCAAGTTCTGTAAGTTTTCGAAATACTGCTAATTTTAATGATGTCAAGCAACTTTCAACAAGCTTCATCAAAGAAGCGAACGGAAGCAGTTACCATATCCACTTTACTTCAACAGAAAAAATAATCCTACATACCACAAAATACAATTATTAGAAGCGTGTTAGTGAATCACAAACTAGTAAGCCACCGAAAGAAGAATAATGACTACACAGATCATTTTGCTTGAAATGCTCACTGAAAGGATTACGTGAACGTAAATGTGTAAATAAATATAAAAGGGATACGAGAGCATTAAATAAGTACGACATAGCATGACACTTGGATAAATCTTACTAACTTGTTACAAATTTGGACAGCTTGATTTGAGAATGCATCGATATTCAAAATGACTGTGAAATGCATAAATCAAGCTCCACACTTCTCCTACATTTGTAGATTGTGGAAATGATTAGCGAAGAAGTCATGTGCCACGTCTTACGATGACGAGAGGGTGGAACGCGGAACAAAACGACCCTGAACATTCCTTTGAACGTAAATGAATATTTGTTGAGCTCTTACGCATGTCACGGGTGTACTTGTGCTTCTCCGATCTGTGTCCTACATGTTGATTCAGTAGAACACTCTGATCGAATTAGAGTAAATGTATAAAAAACTGGCCCGAACTTGCCTCCAAAAGATAATCTTTTCATAAGGTAAAGTATAATGAGTCACACATGTCATTCATCCTAATCTAATTCAATGGGTGTCACAAGTGGCGTGACAGTGTGAGGTTTAGTCGCAAATTTTATTCTTTGTGCTATTATACCAAAGTTTTCGATTACGCCGAATTGCTTACTGTGTTCTCTCTTATCGCCGTGACAATACTTATCATTTAGTTAACGCACTGGTCTGCTAAGACCAAATTGCCCAAAGAATTAGTCATAGAAAACTAGACGAGCGTCTTATTGACCTTCAATCAACTCATTAGAATCGGTTCGTCAGAGCAAACTAATCAGTGCGGAAGTAAATAAATTTCATCATATAACTCATTCTCACAAAACTTATTTTAAGCTTATCAATGGTAGTGTTTTGAAACAGACGTAAATTTCTTAGTGTACTATTGTTAGAGCTGTTTAAGTTTAGGGTTTCGGGAGTTTCTACTGCATAAAAAATGATAGCAGAACAAAGGCTTTTGTGGAGTAGTGACAGCACGTGTCGCCGCATGACTGAAATACAGGTTCGAGTTCCGCCTGAGCTTCGAAGTTTTGCATACCACTCAGCACTCTTGGATACATAATAACAGTATCACAGTACTGATAGAAATAAGGCAACATAAACAAAAACTTAATTGTAGGAGAACTCGTTTCTAATTGTGAAAATTTTGATAAACTCATTACTAGCAGCTTACAATGTCTAGATAAGAATGGTGTATCAAGATGGGTTCGTATACTGGAACGAAATGGGCTGGACGATCAAGATAAGAAGTCTATGATAGATGAACAAGAACAAGACATTGTAAGCATCTTCTGGGATGATCATCTACTTTATAATCAAATACAAACGCTGTCCACGTCAATCGTTTGCATTCGCCCAAAGAAATCTAACACGTACACTACTTAGAGGAGCTTTACGCATTTAACAGTAGCTAGCTTGATAACGCGTTTCACGCTTACCAAGCTTTCCAACACACTGAGGTCGTCAGTTTGGTACTACAAGTGTCGGAGAGGCAACGAGTCCTGACTTGGTGCATTTATGCCATTGCGAGTCTTGTGAAGGCCAGGTTCAAGCATTCAATAACCTCTACATTAATGCTATAGAACATTCTTTTTGTCAAGATGGGCCGAAAAATTTCCTTAAATACGTCACCATACTCAGCGGTTCACCGGTATAGACGGAGATAGAGGAGTTGGTGGAAGATGTGCAGTCCATAAAGCTCGCTTATAAGGCAATCCAAGTACGTGCAGATATGAATTATTTTTCTTCTATAGGAAACAGCTATTAGTGTATTTGATTAGTTAAAGGTTTTGTTTTTCTTTTTAGCTCCTTTTTATGAAAAGATTGGTGACAATCTATTTATTATATCAAAGATCGACTGTTTTTGAAACCCCCAAAAAACATTCAATATAATTCCAAAAAAAGAATGATTTAAGCTCAAAAAAGGGGTTGGTAAGCCCAGGGTCATACACCGGTGTTTCGGAGGTTCGTCCCCTCATCAGTGACCCCCGCCCCACATTCAGCCCTGCATTGAAGCAAGGAGGGTGGCGTATGTGGTGATGGCACAGTGTACTATGACACTGTACCATCACCACCTCTCAGTCGATAGATTTTTGCTGTTAGATCAAATCGTTAAAGCCCTGAAGAATGCAAACCCGTCGAGGTGTTGACCATATAGGAGCATGTTAACAAGTTCGTGTCAACTCAAGAGAGATGGTTTAGAAAATAATGTTAGGCAATGAATGATTTAATTAATAGAAAGTCAATCATATGTCGATCAGTCGATCATTTCACTTGCGTGGCCAATGTAAAACATAATCTTATTTTGAATTTGACAGCGTTAAAAAAGAGTGCTCTAAAGAATTGGCCATGTGCCGACTAGCCAGAGATCTGAGCTTTCGAATGGTTATTGACACTCTTATGAATAGTTTTTGTCCACTGAATGGGGTTGAATATTTAAATGCTGCTTAACAGAAATTACCGAGATATTTCAACTATCAACCACCAATAAACAAACATCGTCAACGCCTCATTGGCACGTTATCGCCACTGCGGGGCCCACATGAATTATTAGCTTAGGGAAATCTAGGTCGATGGTAGACAGCATAAGATCCCAAGGCCGCCTATCTATTAACCTCGGCATAGTTTGAATAGTTGGATATTTTTTCTGCTAAGCCGTTCCGAGGTGTTATTGATATTATTTCTTGAATATTAGCGATGCATACAACAATACAATTAGTAATGCAGCTTGAATATACAATATTCGAGGTGGCTAACTTTTCGGCGGCTCGCCTTCTTCAGAGCTTGGAAAGATCATATTGATCCACTATCCACTAAGCCAAAACCTCCATAACTCTAGCAGAAAACGTTGGGAATGAATTTTGGATCGCATAGTAAACACTTCATTTTGGAACATTCATCGTTTTGATGTTTCGGTCTATCAATTATTCATCGAAGACAAGCCAGCCGCTTGAGGCCAGTGCATCAGCGGGCTGTGCCTAACTCAGGCCGCAAAATTCAGCCTGAGGTATGGTTCGAGGTCACGCGTGATTACGAGGCACTCCTCTTTTCGGTTCATTTTTGGGCCTTTGCCATGTAGCCAAGATGCTTCTAAGGTTTTACGCGCAGATGCTCCCCATTCCTGTGCAAGGATCCCCAACTACAGCAATTTTCATAAGTGTTCCAGAAACAACATTTCAGAATACTGACCATAAGTCGTTCGCTAAATCACAATAATCAACGTGCACCTTCCCCTAAGGTAGCGTATATCGTTTGAAGTGAATACAAGTGCTCTAATTTCTCCATTCCTTTATTCTTTGCAATAAAGTTTGTTAAAAAAGTCCATCGCCAAAGATATATGGCCGTATTGAATATAACAGTGTAAAAAAACTTTATCAAGTCGACTGATTTTTTCCAGACGTTTCTAAACATAACTGTAACATGCGGAAATATTCACTTCGTCGAGCTTGAATGGAGCGATTGAGACGAATCCGTTCCTCATTAACATTGTTTTCGTTATATTTAGTCAGAGACCAATCATTGTACAGAGGTGGCCAGAATCGGTCACCATTCATTCCGTCTTGTCGATGCTGACTGGTACAAGAACAACGTAATGAAAGAAGCGAAAGTGGTGGAATTGTCATTCGTC
Source organism: Parelaphostrongylus tenuis (assembly GCA_019055375.1). NCBI lineage: Eukaryota > Metazoa > Nematoda > Chromadorea > Rhabditida > Metastrongylidae > Parelaphostrongylus > Parelaphostrongylus tenuis. Next base: position 47,936 of record JAHQIW010004987.1, read on the forward strand.
GATTCACTCTTTCCCATTCTAGTGCTCGCATGGCGTTTTGAGCGATGATAGCGAAAAATTTTGATGAGACTACAGCCTCATCAAGCCTCTTTCCCTACGTCGATAGTATCAAAAATGTGAACTTGGTGATGAAAGCTTTGTAAAATCGCGACGAATCGTTATATAGCCGCCCTGGCTGTCTAGACCCTCTATGATTGTTGTTGCTTTCTATAGAAGAAGAATCTATAATAGGAAATCATTTAAATTTATCTAATGGAATCTATAGAAAGAAATCATTCAAATTATTTCTTGTCTGATATCCTTTCATTGTCTAAAATAAGATTAAAATAAACACCATTTGATACGTCATTAGCAACAGAACATAAAACGAGATTTGTGCATTATAGTTACGTCCAATGTAACCACATATATTTAAGAAGATCTTCTGATATATAATGTTTTGAAATTCACTGTCCGAAATTGCAGTCAAGTTTGTATCAACTTAATACATCTCATTGGATAATTCCATACATTTCGGCATCGAACAATAAATACGAAGTTTTTCTTCACCAGAATTATTCAAAATTGCATAATTTTGGTATAGTTGAACTGCGTATTTTCTTGTGAATATTTCAGTTTGCAACTTGTGTTTGCAATTAGGTGGAGCTGTTATGGCAGCAAATTCGCTTACCACTCATGCACGAATTGCGCTTAGAAGAAAATGGTAGTGAAGCGCGCAAGAATAATGGAGCATGGGCGATGATAAGGCTGCAAAAATGACGGCTAGGAAGTGGTTTGCATAGTTGAAGGTGGGAAAGAACAGTATGAAGGATCAGTCGCCTTTGAGCCGTCCACAAAAGCAAGCGCATTTGTTTCCAAGACTGCTGCATCTTAGGACCAAGTACAGACAAGTTTTATATCAAAATCTTCGCAAAAATTATGCAATTAGCGATACCAAAACCATACAACTTTTTGCTGAATTCTCCTTAGTAAATTTAATGCTTATTGTTCTAATGCAAAGACTTGTGGAGTAACCTAATAGCGTACTAGTATGTGTCCCCTGGCTGAAACTATTAGAACATTTCTCCAACATACCAAATCTTCTTGACAATAATTCGATTTTCAGTAGGGAAGAAATTCTATAAAGCAATAGTAAGAAAGAAGTTTTAGAACAATCTAATAAGGAGGCCCTTGTAGTGCACTGTGAACGGAGAAACTACTCACCTTTAGTGTCTCCTCGTCTTTAGGAGGTACAATGTAAATGCACCTAACACATATAATCATTTGAAGAGGGCCGTGGAGACATAACATCAGAAGACACGAGAGAATTTCTTGAACAAGGGAAATTTTTCACTCAAATGACGGAAGTCGCTCACTCGTGGGACAACAGTTGAAATTGTTGTGCCGCTTCAGCAGAGAACAACGTGATTGCCTTGATCATAAAGAAATTTTATCTCCACTTCGAAAAACTTATAGATTTCCCGTGTTATCTTGATAATGTTTTCTACACACCTTTTCATGTTCCACGATAATATATGGTATTTATACGTAAAGAAAATTATAAAATGATTAAAGAAGAAAATGGTGATTAAATGGAATAGTAAATGCGCAAATTGCTACAGGAGCACGTGCAAATACAAAAAAAAGCAAAAAGTGCGGTCAGATAAGCGGAGGTCGCCACAAAAGGTCAATTGTAGCCTGGTAAGTCTTCTATCAAACTCCTAATGTTTTGCGCAAAAAATAAGCATTGTCACAAATGTTTATGATTTTCGAATTATAAGGATTTAGGGCTTTCTGTGCAGAATTTGCTCTCTGCAGTTGTTCGCGAATGCAAATATTGTATGTGAAATAAACTGGTATGTTCTGAATAGCATAAAAAGTTACAGATGGTGAAATAAATCTTCTGATCGAAACATAAGCGTAGAAACTTTTGAAGGTTTAGTGTACATATCGACAATAACACTCTCTGCAAGCTCGCTTTGTGAGGTAGCAGCCCCATCTTTGCATGTTTCCTTAGTACAATCATCGGAGCTCTCAACAGGGTGAAATGCGGGTTGGAATCTTTGAAGGTTCAAACGTTTTCCAGATCTATCAACCATACAGGGTGAGCAAAAGTTCTGATAACTTTTTCGGATATTTCTTTAGGGAAAAAATACTGTATAAGCAGATCATTTCTTTCAATTATAGGAATAAATACGTTTATAGATTAATGAATACCATAGTAAACAAAAAAATCAAAGTCTTGAAATTGCTTCCTTTGACTTCGATAAATTTGCAAACTCGCTTTCGAAAATTTTCAACGATGCTCGCACACGCTTCTACGGTAAATTCGTCACAAGCTTATGTTAAAGCCGTTTTGAGCGCGTCAACGGTAGTGTAGCGAATAGCCAAGACTTCCTCTCTAGTATGGATCACACGTAGTAATCCATTGGTTTGAGATCCGACTAGTATGACGGCCAGATACCTTACACCAAAAGCCTGAATACGCCACTTCACAGGTGGTAACCGTTGAGCGGGCCGAATACGTAGGAGCTTAGTCCTGCTGTAGCGAAAATCTGTAGGTGCCAAAGTGCTGAGATACTAAGGCTCCACTACGCCCCCATAAAAATTGCTCCTGATAGCTAGCAGCGTTGATGTCGACATTGCTGTTGATGAAGACCAACGGCGTCTTTCCAGTGGCGCGAATAGCGGCTCAGGACCATCATAGAGGCCGGAAAATGAGTGCGGCCCATAGTTTTTGCTCCTACAGACTTCTGCTGACATTGCGGAGTGGTTCGACCGTAAACTAAACATTTTTTCATTCGTAAAAAGCATATTTGGCAGACAAGCAACAGCTATCAAACCAACCTTTCGGCGAACCTTTGAAAGTTCTGAGTCATCGACTTGAAACACATAGCTTGGCTAGCTTGGCTTCTATAAAAAGTCAGAAAGAATCAACTTATCTAGCACTCAGTGGAGTTCTAAAAAAGCATCAGTAATTTTCAAGCAGTTACTAATCCTCATCAAAGTTCAAAGACATTCACAAATGATAGATATTAGTGAACGAATAGAATGCAGAAATGCTGCAATTTCAAAGAGCTTAGACTCACGTGAAGTAAAAAAAAAAAGAAATAAAAGACGCTACTGAAAAGTTGTGGTCTTACCAATTGATCTCGACGATTGTAGCCCACACGCAATCTGAAGTAACGCTTTGCCGAGAAGCACAACTACGAAGTGGATGTCAAGATCATCAAGCTCAAGAAGCACTACACCAGGTGAGAAGTGCTGGAAGACGAGATGGCATTGGCGGCGAAAACAACAGGTGTGAGGGCATCAATTCCACCTAAAACATAGGTTCAACGCATCCGAGGCACACACAAGCATTACGTGGCAGGGTACATCGCTGAAGTATGCTAAAGAATGAGCATCCGTGCAGACAAGAGCGATCACATCGAGAGCTCCTTCAACCTGCTATCCGTCCACGTGCTCTAGGAGCCGAATGACAGAAGCAATAAGGATGCGCAACGATGTGATCACAACTCCTCACAAGAGCCAAATAAAATAATTTACACAATTGTGGTACCAATATGCGGTCCGGAACAGCAAGGAGGCCACTAGCGATGACGCATTAGAATTTACGAAATGAAGAACGAATTGATGAGTACAAGATCTTTGATTCTTGGAAAAAACACAGCTGAAGTTAACTTTTTACTGTCTCAACTTTGTTTCTTTTTTATATTTTTTACAATTGCTCAAGCTATCAAAAGAAAGTTTGATGTAATTACTAGTGCACCATTAGGCCTCATCGGACCATTTACAATGACGCTGTTCTAAATACTTTTTTTATCTTGTAGAATAAGTTACAATGAGTGACTTCTTTTATCGTGTTTTCTTTATCTTTACTGAATTAGTGTTTTTTTTTTGATTCTGCAAAGAAGTGTTGTATTATTTATCCCACCGCAACCATTAGTTAATCCGTAACTCGGAATCGAAGAGACGGTCATGAATTCATTTGGAGCATTTCTGATCACTCTGTTCACGCCCTCTATAATTTCAATAGAGTTTCATATTGTTGGCAGTCTCATCTATGTACACGAACGTAAATGTAGCTTCGTTCACAAAATCATGTACCATAGTTCGATTCGGTTCTTGAGATTTGGATAAATGAAGGAGAAATGCATTAGATTATTGTGCAACGAGCATCTAAAAAAATCTCGTTTGCAGAACTGTAGAGGAGGTGACCGATTGTATATTTTTCTATACATTGACTTTCGCTGCCCAGTAGCTCTGACAAGTCAGTGCTGTTATTGTCCTAGAAAATATTGGCTTCATTCCTAGAGGAAGGAGGGCCTGGTGATCTATGGAGGCAGGATCGAGCCAACAAATTTGCCTATCCTTTATGCGAACCTTTCACAAGGTTCACTTATCTTCTTTTCAGTTCTATGCGTGACGTATCAGCGGCTTTGATTTCCTTAGTGCCGTTCAACTACTTTATGCTAAAGGTCACCAGTAGGTAAACACCTCTAAGGAAGGCGAACGCGAACTTCCAAATGTCAGGCATAAAGTATAAGGGAAGATACTCAAATCTCGTATTGGGCTTATAGAAAAAGACGATTTATGAGGTAATTGTAATTTTATATGCCAAGATTAAGTGGGATTTGGTCTTCTAACTGCTTTTTTGCTGCAAAGTACTCTGCTACACAAGCCTCAACAATACAATGTCATATTTGCAAATTTCATTAAGTCTAGGAGACTTTTTTGATTCCAGCAACTATACAATATCAAGAATTTTATTCTCACTGTTTAATTTCGAACGGCAAAAAATGCAGTCATATTTTCCCGATTTAGTCCCCATTACAGCAAAACAATGTAGTAAATATGATAATATATGCAGAAATGATGAGAATATTCGTTAACTTATGTTCTGCCGCCTCGTGGTGATGTATCACTGTTAGTAATGTGTTGTATTGTGATATACTGCAGAAAGTTTCACTCCAAGAACAAGTCCTCCATGCAAGGGACAGTGTGACATATTTTACTACAAAGTTCACCAGAAGGTAAACCGTCCAAGATGTCAAACCTATTTCCAACTAATAAAGTTTGCCTCGCGCTTACGGTTACGACCCTATAAAAATGTTGTAAAGATAGCTGTTCAAAGTAAAAGTTCAAAAGGCTAGCCAATTTCGCGCCACATGAAGCACCGATGGCCATTGCACCAAGCATTATTTTTTTTTGTCGAGCGCCCCAATAATCGTGCTTTGCTGAGGTAATGAATGTTCACCTTTTCGTAGTGAGTACGCTATATACTTGCCCAAAGGGCACCACAGGAAACACTGAAAGGTACTTTGAATTCTGTGCTGATCTTGGATGAGATTATCTTCGAACCTGATTTAATCAAGCAAGATTATTACACATGATAATGGCAAATCCTTAGTTATTCAGTGCTGTCTGAGGACAAGGAAGTTCAAGCGTTGAAAAAAAATTATCTACATTTACCTTATAGCAAACTCCTCGCTGATGCCCAGAAAAGACGTAGCTAATAAATTCCGATATCGCGCAGTATAAAAATTTCCAAATTCTAACGTTAGCGATAGAAAATTAATTAGAAAGTGCTTATGAAGAAGAAAAAGCAAGCATCTGGCATTATCAGTCATCGAGGAAGAGCCACATTCCACTCCATCGTACAGCGTACACGTGATTGAATACTTGTTTTGCCTATAAAAGAGTTTATGAAGATCCGCCAATGCACCGAGTCAATCTTTTTTACTGTGCTAATTAGATTCAAACTTCCCGTTCTAAAGAGGACAAAAGACATCGTTAACTCACGTGAGATTTGAATAAAACGTCTATGTATTAATAGGCCATGTTATAGAAGTTTGCGCAGTTTTGATTTTTTTTTTTTTTGGATGGTTTTGGTTATAATTTGTTCCGAGCAAAAGGCAAAGCTAATAATCAAGTTGCTCTCCATCGACCTCGACAAATACCTGATCTTGGAGCAATAAATGAACTCTTCAGCTGGCATTCGGTATTTCACTGAGGGAATCTCATCGTCCACCTCAAGGACAGCTTGATGATCGACTTCCTGTGAACGGCCCGAACGCGACTGATCCTCCAGACTGTTGTCTCCAGCTTTAAACTTTGTGAACCACTTCCTAGCCATCCTTTCTGTAACCGTATCATCAATCCAAGCTGCATCAATCTTGCGCACCATTTCACTGGTATTTTTCCCTAGAGTCATACGTGCATGAGTAGCAAACGAATTTCTTCTCAACACAGCTCCATTTAAAACACATTATAGACAAGTTGTATACCAAAATGTTCGCAAGAAAATGCGCATTTGAACGATATTGAAATCATGTGATATACTTGCAACAATCGCGTAAAAAACCATAACAGCGCAAACTTTCCACACAACGTACTATGATGCATCCCAGCTTCTAAACATTGCACTAAACTAGCCCAGTAAATACAGAGTCTAAACTTCTAGATGAAAATCAATTGACCCTTCCCAACATCAATGTTATATGTACCACGACTATACGAGTCGACCATTAAGCAATCACTTCATCCTTAGTGATTGAGCGGAAGCACCTAGTTGATGCAAAAAAAAAACTCTTTTATCTCTTCGGCTGACATTCCGACGCATTTCGCTCTCTCCAGAGAGTTTGATCAACTTTTGATTCTACCTAACTTTTGATTGATAGGTAGCAATTTGCAAATATTCATCGTGGTTTTGATTTTTCAGCCACATTCTCGTAGAGAGCTATCTTTGCATGAAAACTTCTTTTTGCTGCTCCTATTTCCGTACTGGGCGGTGTGCATGGAAATTTTGCAAGACAAAAGGTCTTAAACTGGCGATTTTAGAGAGTAGCTTCCTGATGAAGTCCGGATTGGGATAGGTGTTGATGGTCTATAAACAATATGTAGTTAACAAGTAGATACATCGAAATCACTGGTTGCAGTCCACTCTGTTAATTCCCATATACATTAGTGTCAGTGCACTCGGTTAGCTAATCATCAAGCTTAATAGTATGAACGAAATGAGACATGACACTGATTGACACAACTGTTTAAAAATAATGAGATGTCTCAACACGGGTATTTGCTTTCTGGAATAAGTAGGAAAGGTTGTTACAGTTTTTCTATAGAGGCAATGGAACAAGTAGAGGTGACAGCATTGATCAAGATAAGAATTATATTGTTAAAGAGTTAGGAGCTTGAAAAAAACACTAGAAAGACTAATCACTTAGCTGAATTACTCGCAAAACGTGATCATCGATTTTATAGCATCATTTCAGACATACCAACAACCGTCTACATCCAAATGTACATAGAAGGCATGTCTTCATTTCGAGCTCAAACAGTGGTTCGTGTTCTGTATTACTTTTGATTTTATGAACCTTTCCCACAATTCCAGATTCACCCTAAAACATCTCTCTTCATCAATCGATTGTTTTTGTAGACCTAGCTCAAAAAAAAAATAAAAATTTGGTAATCACAGAACATATTTTGAGCCTTTTGTGAGGTCTAGTAAGGGCACTCATACAGTACTTAACGGGCCCGTTCTGCCCATGCAGGCTTATCAGTAGCACAGTACTCTTCGGATCAATCCATCCCTTGGTGATACACCCTTGTTTGTAGGAATCGAAGCCGAATAACCAATCACCGCAGGTCACGTGATAAATCCCCAGACATCGCAGTGACCAACAGTCGAGCTCGTGGCTGGTAAAATGAATAATACCCCTTCATTTGACTGATTTTATGAACTTCGCTCAAAAACAATAATAAATTGATAATCACAGAACATGTTTAGAGCCTTTTGTAAGGTCTGATTAGGGCACTTATACAGTACTAGATGGGCTCGTTTCGCCCTCGTAGGCTCATAAGTAGCATTTCGACGTCTCCGTCTTCTCCAGAGCTGATGATTCAAGTCGATTACCCACAATCGTTCGTCTTCGTTGTCATTTAAGCTAAATTTTTTTGGTGGGCATTATTCAAATGAAGAATCTCACTTGTCGATGTCCTCATCTTACAGGAATCGCTGTTATGGCTAGCACATAGCTTAATATTAAAGTGGAAACTGACTTTTCTTCGACTTCGGTGATACCTATCAGTCATATGTTTGTTGAACAAGGTAGTATCGCGAAGTTCATTAGAAAAAAAATTCATTCGTCTAACGTTTAGACGTTTTAGTCGTCTTCAAAATTTTCACAGCTTCAGGCCTACAAAAATACCTCTGGAATTTCCTGCGATTACTTCGTAGACTGGTGATATTCACGTTCCCACACTTCAGTCAATTTTTTCGTCGTCCTTTTTTACTTTACAATGTATGAAAGTATTTGCGAATTCCCCGGAATTATAAATTCTTTCATGTTTAAGATGGCTTACCGACGTGCTCTACAAACCGTGAAACATTTTTTCTTCTATAAAGGTTTGAAGTAGGAGGAGTCCTAAACGATTGGCAGCTGAACCGACTTCATGATGTCAAACTTGGATATGAAGCTTGTGGAACTCGAAATATTATCAAACCAAGGCCACGAACGCACACGAAGCACACAATAAAAAGATGATTTGCGAGATTTTGTGGTGAACATATGATTCTTCATAGTGATAGATGTTGCGGGCGCCTATCTGCAATCAATGACCAACTTGTGACGTTGACAGTAGAAACTTTCACTCCAAAAAACATTGCTTGAGTATCTTGGAAACCGAGTTTTCTTCAAACTCGGCATTGGCAATCATTAATAGTTTCTTTCATGGCTCAGTCAATAAAAGGAAGTTCAGAGTCGGTTTTTGAAACATTATTACGTTTTATACTAGCTAGAAATGATTCTGATAACTTCAGGACAGAATACCTGGAGAAAGCGAACTATCCTTTACATAGGCGCATCTCTAAGTGGTGTTCTTCATTCAAGCGGTGCTTAACGAGGAACAGTCGACTTGAACGACAACTGAGACGAAGGTCCACAACAAAGACAAATGGCTGTGGGGACTAGATCGAATCGTCGATTCTGCACAAGACAAGAACGTCGAAACGGCAGATGAATAGAATTATTTGTTGATCTCGTGGTATCGGCTAAATCATAAGAAACACCAATACTAAAGTAGTAGTGGTAAAATACGATATTCATGAAGCCACAATTGTTTAGCGAATGAGGATGAGATCGTCGTTACGAAATTTCTTCTACACCCCTTCTGTATAACAAATGTAACTAATTTCTCGCTGGCATGGCGACATTCGATTAGACTTTGGTTCTAATCGACAAGCGATGACCATCTGAACAGTGATTAGACAGCGGTAGACCTCCAAAAACATTTTTCATACCCAAATTTATGTTAATGATTTCTAATGATGTTTTCCGTTTATAGAAGGGGATTAGGAAAATGTTTTGATCAGGTCCATTAGCGAAATGAAGAAGTACTCTCACGAATTTGATGAACAGCTGACAGAAATATAGCTTGGTAAAATGTTTAGAGTTTATCAAGAGATCTGGTATGATATATCATCTCCTGTGGTAGATACTCGTTTCGGCTTTCTCTTAAGCCTGGCCAATACCACATGTCCTTCGGTTCACCCCTACAACTAATGGTAGCAGCGCCGAAAATACATGACTCCACGTCAAGTGAAAGGATGACATGAAGCTGCGATCTACAATGGATAACAGTTTATGGCTCACGTCTGGAAAGGACGGCATATAGCAATACTCTTCAATCGATTAGTTATGAAGGCATGTGTTTGAACCAAAGGCCATGTGTTACAATGAGGCTTAAGAAAAGCCGAAACTTACTTCTGCCACTCAAGATGCCATACAGAGCTCTTGAAACTTGAAATATTTGACAGTCTATATTGAATTTCAAACGAGCTCAAAACAGTCGATTGGAAAGTCAATAGCCATGAGCTAGAGAAAATTTGGGCGCATCTATCCATACATGACTAACGAATAGGTTCAATCATCTTACACAACAGCCCCGGAGCCAGACCTCAAACAGCTAACCTTACAGAACTTAAATAAAATTTGATGAAATTGTGATTCAGCATTATACTCATAGGACTGTTTATATTCCTATAGGAGCAGTCACTAACGAAGTAGCACTTTTCAAGCCATCAACGTCAACAACTACTCTGTAATATTTATAACAAAAGCTACTGCTCAAAAAACCATCAAAGAGCTTGGCAATTCCACATCAGAAGTTTTTTCAAGTGTTACAGGGAAATAAAATTGTAGATTTGTAGTAGAATGCGTAATGTTGAGCCCTTCTAATTTTTATTAGCAAAGTTACCTTTGACCTAAGCAAGATGTGACTTTTCAAAATCGCTTTCTAAAAGGCCTGTTACTTTTGTATGAACCTGTTGAAGGTAAAAATGGCCACAGCTACTGCACCCTTATCAAAAAAAAAATTCGATTTAATAATAAAACTCTTCAAACTAGACAACAGACAGCAAAATGATGTTCAACTTTCATTCTCTTCTTCGCTCTCATTCTTTACTTTCTCTTACTGAGAATTTCAAGAACTTTGGAAGTATAAAACAATGCACCATGAAGACCAAACAGCATTTTCAGTAACTAAAATTGACAATGCTGACACTTGTCACTTTACTCATTTCATTGTTGTTAGTGATATGAAGAGGCTGACAAAGGTAGCTCATAAAATCGCATAGAAAAACGAGAAGAAAATCGGCTCACGAAGTGAAGCTCACAGCGCGGCTCAGTGAACACATGCTCATTGGTTCGATTTTCCTTTCGGACAAATCTAACCGAAGATTCCTACGAGATGGCCAAACTGGCATAAGACATTCATCGAAGAAAAGCTGAGTTAATATCTCGCTTAGGTTGTTCAGCTTACAAGAGTTTGTCATGGAAATTTATACAGCTAACGTTTTAACATCTTGGCTTCTTCAGAGTCGAAGGGATACAAATCGATTTTCACAACTGTTTGTTTCCGCGATGTGAGTTTTCGTAGTCGTGTCAAATTGAATGCTGTATTATGTTAGGTTATATGATGGTCAGCTATGAAGATTATTGAATCGTTGTGTACCAGCTAATGTAACATCGATCACTAAGGACTGGGTTGTCTAAATGAATGAAAATCATCGATGGGCAATCAAAAATATTCGTATTTAATGCAAAGAGTACTTTGAATAAGCGACTCGTTAGTACTCGATACCGCGAGGTCGAGTGTGATAATCGACTCTCATTATCATGGCTTTGAAGAAGGCGCAAACTAAACCAGGCTGGTCGAGTATTTACTCACAGCAATCTCGTGTAAGCTGGACAAAACAAATTTAGAGAATACTCATCCCGAGATCAAATGACCATCATTTCTGAGAATCACTGAGGCGATATATCGGCAAGTCATTGTGTAAATCAGATACTCAATCACGTCTGCGATTCCTGACTGGGTTAGAATTCATGGTGCCTCAGAACTGGTCACCGTCGAATGCTTTTTGTGCTTGTCTTCCTATTCAGACATTTATGAATTGCTTGGTATCTTTATCCACAGACTAATAGTACGTAGTCCGTAATTTAATTCTGAGTTATGATAGAAAAGAGCATAACACTTTGGGATCATCGTTGATAGCAAGCGGTGTCGCGCTGATCGCTCGTGCACAATGGGTGCGATCGACCCTGCAGACGCGTTTTTTTCACACTAGTGTAGTTTCGTAACGAATTCAGACTTTTATCGCCATTGAGAGGAGATCTGGTCATCAATGAAAAAACTTCGTGAGATGTTTTTGGTTCAGACATACCAAAATCATCAGAAAACAATGACTTGCTTGTCAAAAATGATGCAGCAGATTACATTACGATGCCAGTTCATCGACTACTCTTGAGATTTTTTGATCATTGGCCTACTTTAGATGATAATTTTCATAGAGTTGTCGAAACGACTTTATTCTATTGTCTTATGGGTGATGGCCTTTTATCTATTCACTTTTAATCAACTATGATATTATTCATGGCTGAAATATTTTTCATTTTGCGCGCTCTACTTACATTTTTTTAGTCCAATATGCCCTTAAGCTGATTTCCTGTGCCATGCCATTTCACATCTTTCTTCGTTATTGAAGCATGTTATGAAAATGCTCCAAAAACTAAGACAAACATTGAAATATGCAGTGAAAAACTTTCTTCTGAAAAAAAGGTAGGGAAGCACAAGTACTCCCACGGAATGCGACTGCATTCCATACAATTCATAGTGAAAGTGGAGATTTTTAAGATACAAGGGTGTTCTTTACAGTGAACATACGTTTATGAAAATTCTTGCAGCATCATTGCACCATTTTCTAGCAGTAGAGTATGTGCAAATTGAGTTTTCACCATTCAATACCAAAAAATGGCTATGAAGTTGGAACAATGCACTTCGGAAATAAAACGTTGTCTTTTCTTTCTTAGTAGAAATTAGTACGAAGGTTGTTAGATATCCTAAGCTTAGTTTCAAAATTGAATTCTTTTTCGAGCGATTAAGTGACTGCGAGAACATCAAATAGGATAAGAAGCAAGTGTTATACACTAGCCTGAAACATGCTTCCTTTCACAGTGATGTGGCTTTCTCGTCAAGACATAAGGTATTCTTCGACATATGAGAATCTTTTTATTTTAAGCATCCTTATCGGAGCATTTCAATCATATCCCATCACTTAATCACAACAATGTCCCTCGAAACCACAATTTACCTGACAAATTACTTTAATTTCATTGCGCTGTGCGTTATTACATATTCGAAAGGGACACACGACTCCGCCATTTACAGTAGTTTTAGTGAAACGCGACGTCGCGCGCGGTGCTACGCTTCGTTGCAGCTCGTCCTTGAAGGGTTAATAGTCAGTAGTCAACATCTAACTAAAGTACGTCATTACATAGCAGATAGTGGATCAGAGTGATCGATTTCAGGACTTTCAAGTGGACATATATTTCCAAGAGAAGTGGATCGACACACGGCTAGCACACAATGGCTCAAAAAGAATACTATTGAAGGTAACTTTCATTCCCATCGGAATTCCGATCAAGCCTATTATCGTTCAGAGTGTTATTTAGCCTATTATCGTTCAGAGTATTATTCTAGGCTTCGAACGAGACCTCTTCGAAAATAGTCTCGTAAAGAGTTTAGGACGTCAAATGCCATTCACGATGCCTGCGCAACAGAACCAGGCCTTTATCTAAAACACCACCATGCTCACAGTCCCTGTAGTTTTCAAAAATTTTGCCAATTTCCCGCAGTACTTCCTTGCTTCAATAATTTATGGAATACGAGTATGTAATTTCATGACATTTCGAGAGAAATCTGCAAGCTTTTTAAAAAGTAAGCTCTACTTTTATGCTTTAGTGAAAATAGCGGAAGAGGTTCTCTATTTTTGCACAGATCCTATATTCCTTACATGTCACCAGTTTTTCAGTATAAAAAGAACTTTTCTTACTACAAAAAGCAGAAAATTTCGTAACGGCAGGTTCTCCAATCTTTTTGCTCCCCGAATACGGCATGCTTTCCCAGTATCCGTAATTTGATAATCTAAGGAAGTGTTATAGATTGGTATTCTGTTTGGGAGCGGGAACGGCAATACTTCGAGACTGCGCGCAACAGACGATGGTTTCCATTTTTTTTGCGTTCCCCGTGCTAACAAAGCAGTCATCCAGCTGGGGACGACAAGGCGCTAGAGACACTTCATTCTGAAGACCTCAATGCGCTCTCGTAGAGCTAGCACATGATTTCCGAAATGGTAAACACAACCACCATTAGGCGGAATCCATAAAAACAGCATAACTGGGGTTTTATTATCGAATTCTAGATTGGACATTATTTTGCATGATCCTTCAAGTTCCGCTAGAACTCACACATAAATTGAAAGGCCCTCATCGAACACAAATGTAGAAAAGTGAGCAAAATAGAAGATAAAAAAACCTAACAATTTAGAAAATGCGTGAATTAGTATCTAGACTAAATATATGAATAATAAAATACGCCTCATTCATCCATAGCTTTCCAAATCGTTTCTATATGAATTATTACGGTTGTATGAAAACTCATCAAAGGGTCATTTCTAATCTCATTTTCATAGATTTCATAGAACGTCCATTGAAGAAGTTGGTTCATGCCATGGGGAGACTAAAAATTGAAGTACCCGTACATAAAATAGCGAGACTGCGAGGTTTTTCCAACAAAGACTATATATCACCCATGAAGATTCATTGACGATGACGTCATATATTAATGAAAAAAAACGTCTTGAGGTCCATAGTTTATCTAATTTACTGAAGTGAGCAGAATTCCAATAAAACAAGAAGAACGATATATGAAAAGTGTAAAATGACATTTTCCTCAATTTTATGGACGTTAATATATAAGTCATAAGGTTCCAAGGATAAAACGAAAGACTCCAATCTGAGAGAAAAGAGTTGAAATTTCTATAAAATTTTTTTGACCCATTAACAAAGATATGGCTTCTATGAATGCCATATATATTACGGTAATTTTATTCTAGTGAACAGAAGCTTTTTCCAGGAGTTAGTTGTACCATTCGGTAGCTCAATATACGGAGAGGCTATGCTACACAACGTTCGTAGAATGATGTCTTCTTAGCAATTTTACACTTGAATGCTTGCAATTGTTCCTTGCATCGAACAAGATCATTTCATACAAAGTTTGCTGCAAATAATAAGTGGCAGTTTTGAGAAGACCGCGTTTCCTGAACCGATTTGTGTATCACATCTACGTCAACATAGTAGCGACTGGCTACGAAAGTCTAGTGGAGAATTTCTGTGCGGAAAAATAAAAGGCCAAGAGAAGTGGGTCATCTATATAAGCCATACTTTATTCTGAATGCTATATAATTTTTATTGCTGCAACCAAAGGTGTTCTATTTGGCCTCTTTGCAGAGCATTCACTGTTTAGTATATAACGAAGTGGTCTGCGAAATCACATGCGAAAGACCACGTATGGTTGCGAAGAAAAAATTTCACAACACTCAAGAAAGAGAAGGGCCTTTAAAACGCTTCACCTACTTGAAATGAATTATTTCTGGACAAGGAAGCTATCTTCTGAATTTATTGTGGCCAATCGATAGTTTGTGAATTGTAGGAGTTAAACACAACTAGTTTGACACAAATTGTTCTCTCATCTTTGTGACTTGAATATTTATAGCAAATTTTGTTGAAAACTCAGCAAAATAACTTTACTGCAGCATTTACACGTATGAAGGTACCAACTAATGACATACCCAGGAGGGCAGACATTACGGACTTGATATAACTATCGGAAATGTGTCGTTTTATAAACAAGACTTCGCCGTCAAAGTGTTCAAGCGGTTTTCATGAGATGGAAACCCATTTTCACAAAATCATATTAGCCAAAAAAAGCACAAAATAGGGTCGGTCTATCACATAAAACTCATACCACCTAAAAAAGCAGTACGAAGGAAATTTCTCGAACATGGAAGACCGGGTAAGGAACACTTAGAGAAAATCGCTTGCCTCTCAAACTGCTTACTCATTTCGCTCTTATACTTGACACTTTGATTTGACACTTTATTGACCGTCTTCACAGTGTTTATAGTTTCACTGTGCGAATCCCAGTACCTCAAGCATTTAATTCGCTTAACAGATTGATTGTAAAGTAGTCCCTTAATTTCTCGCCATTCTATTGAAACACTCTTTTACTAGGGCTGAGTTTCAGGACCAACATCTCTTGAAATTGATTTGGCATCCTGATATCTACTTTGCAAACGCTCGAACTGCTCAGTTTCATGATGTTACACGGCCGAATTTTCTAGTATGGATCTATTCGAATGGAACTGTATGGTATGATTGTCGGTGAGTAGTGAATAAGCCTATTACTTCCAGCATTTTCTTCCAAACTGACACATCGAGCTTGTGTTGCACAGTGGCTCGAAGTGTCCTGTAGTACATACGCTGTTTTTAGTTATTTCGCGCCGTGGCCAAACTAAGTTATACATTTCTTGTGCAGAATGGCCTAAGATGACAGAAAGCATTTACCTGATTCATCCGTCAGCCTTCATAAATTATTGCTCAGACGAAACTTGCATTAAACCACCTCTACAATGATAATACTGAAGTGGATTGCGTAGTACATCCCATCTCTGAATTGTTGACATTGAACCTTATATCAGCTTTGCTGTTAATCATAATTCACACTACTTTCAAAAGACAATAGATTTACCAACAAAACGGTGGAATTTTGCGACTGAAGGTCTTTTCCACAAGTAAAATCAATTTAGACCTCATAACATGATCAAAGGTTTTTGGCCATCACAGTAACTCCTACGGATTAACTTTTGTATCAGCTCAGTGTTTTCGAGCTTCTATTCAGTCTGGCACCAAACTGTTGCACGTAAACTCATGTAGTGATGGTCAGGCTTGCGCACGCAATCTAATGCGCTCCACACACCATTTAGCTGAGGTTACACGAAAGGTGTACGTCAATCTGGCACTTCAGAAACGGCTATCCGAGCCCTTTGTAGTCGGTGACGATTTATTAAGTTGATTACTTCCCGAATTTCTTCCAGCCTGATACATTGAGCATGTGTTGCACCTTTATGGATCTATCCATGTTCCAGAGTAAATGTGATATTACTTGTATTCTGAGTTTGGTTCCCTGAAGTGTTCAGCTGCGAAGCTTTTTGAATAGTCTCAAAGAGTCATTCCAACTCGTGCTTTTTAAGAAAGTTCTAATAAAACTCATCATGGGATTACTGCATCAGACCTCGATTCTGATCTCCAAGCAGTTTTTTTTTTGTGAAAATGCACGTGGAATGACGATGGATAATATCGCTTTGAAATTGCGTCACATATTTCTGCACACCACTTTACATGATCGGGTTAAGGAATGACAAAAAAAATTTTCTAAAATGCTAAAGAAATTATGGGATAGTATCAGCAGCATTTATATCAGCAATTAATGTTTGCTTGTAAATTAATAAGAGAAGAGACAGGAACATGTGGACAAAAAGGCAAAACGTCGTTTTAGGATCTCTTTAACAGTGCTTTGTATGCAGAATTTGGCACGATATCCACTCGATTCGCAAACTTGTGCTCTTCGCATTCTTAGTTGTAAGTTTGCTTTTTCGTCGAACACTTTGATTTAATCTAAGCTCAGGAAGGTATAATAATAAAATCACCATCTAAGCTTCACAGTAAAAGAGATAGAATGACGTTGTAGATAACGTTCGCTTGAAAATCACTGATGTCATGTGGAAAAGTTGAATATCGAGTGATCTTCTAAGGTGTGAATACTTAAAATGTCTCATGATTTCATTCATTCCACTATTTCTGGAAGCAAATCTGTTTGGAGCAGAGAATCCTAGGTTTAAGATAAAGATACTGCGAAAAATGTGAACTTGTTATTATGAACGCCGAGAATGAGAAAGACGAAAAATCAGTGTAAATTGATAACGAAAAAAAATTAATACCTTCTCAATTCGATGCAGTGACAGTTTGATTCTCTTATGGAAACGATTCTGGAAGAGAAAAGGCACATAGAGATGGGAAGAAGATTCCATATAATTTTTATCGCATTTTGATGAAATAGACCACAATCATTCCATAATGTTTATATTAAGTAATAATAAAAAACAAAAAAAGTAACGCTGTAAAAAGTAGTCGTTTCGTATTTGTCCATCGAATAACGTTGTCATAGATGGACGTTAAAATGAACATAGGTCGATAACTTTTCGAGTAACAACAATCTACCGGGTCTTTTTTTTCTCCCGTATAGAATTTCTCGTAATGTTATTACAGCTGAAAAAAGGTCGAATATGAAGCACAAGCCGTATTTCCACACAATTTACCAAAATGAAGTCAAAATTTTTTGACATGTTATAAAGCATCTGCCTATTGTACTGCCTTATACGCTAAAATCGATTTAAAGTCGCTGATTCTGTTGTTGATAGGACATGAATTAGCGTCCAGTTTCCTGTCACTATTTACAAAATATCCACATCGCTTTATATCTATACGATGTACAGTAGTGCCAAAGTTCAGGATACATTACACAAAGGCAAATATTCAACTAACTTATATATATAATACTCGTGATTTCTAATGTTCTCATAGCATTTTCGCAGTGTTACGATGTTTCCAAGACACGTAAGAGGATTGAGTGGTGAGCAAAAACACGACCTCAGACGGGAGTTGAACCCGCGCTTCATTCATACCGGGGGCGTGTGCTACCACTGCACCACAGAGGCGCATTTGTGCCACTACTCATTCTTCAATATCTCTATGATAACTATCAGCCAACTAACTGAATAAAATATACCTAAAAAAGGCTGTGTATCTGCGTTTTTGAAAATGCCAGGTCTACTGTATGAAGGGCGATGCGCGCCATTTCATCACTTTTCCAACAAACAGTAATTTCTATTAGAAGTATTTTACAGATGCGTACGATACCCAGCAAATTGTCATTCGTTGGCATGAACCAAATCCAATCGAGGTAAACTCGGAGATTCGCATGCCGGATATGCGATTGCGAAATATACAGCATTTCTTACGAAACGACACCTATGCTACAGGTACTGCTCTTTCAATGCCGATTAGCAGACCTAACGCGAAATGTTGGACTGTGCGCACTGACATCATTGCATTTTGCTTCTTAATGCTTTCTAGATAAAATTTATGATAAACTCCATTTTGAGCTGATTCATTTCAACCAAAGAACATTGTCGCTGGTTATTGGACTGATTTCAGTACTCAATTAGTAAATGCTAGTCACTTTGTGAACTAAATTCTTGAGATAGTCATTCTGTTACTCCGTTCACAAATTGGTAAAAGGCTTAAAAGTAGCTTAAAAGGCTTATGAAATGGTTCTATATTATATATTAATTTACACTACCCGCCATCACAATTTTTATCGTGCGGATCCCAGTGCTTCTGGCATTCGATTCGTTTTTTGTTTTCTTTTGGAATGACGTAGAATACTGGTCGAGCATATTTCCTCGCAATCTGATGGGGTTCGCCTGGCTATGGCGTTTTGTAGAGCGTTCTTGTTGACTGTGGGGCACTGTTGGGGTTAAGGGAGGAGAGGGTGGTGGAGGCTCCACGCGCACTGGTACGAACATCACAACCACTTGGCCACGGCGCCCCGGAATGGTTTTTAAAGGAGCATATTCAAGGACTCTATCCCTGGAGAATCTATTTCAACGTAGGCCATAGTTCTTGCAAGATCTCTACACCATGATGGACAATTTATCGCAAGTCTTTCATAATATGCAAAGAAAATTGCTGAGCGAAAAGTTTTTCGTTTATTAGGACCCCTACGAATGATTTTTACTTGTTTGAAGATTTGATTTTGAATACATTTTCACATGTACAGGCGTAGCAGTAGTACAGTGGCTAGCACACGCCCCTGTAAAGAAGAAGACGCGCGTTTAACTCCCGCCCAAGGTTCAACGCTTTGCGTATCCCTCAACATTCTTAGATGTATAGTTCAAAAATCACAACAGTGCTACTAAAGCGGTGAACTAAAAGAATCCTTGTACAAATTAACATATTTCAATTGCAGGAGTTTGGTCTTGTGCTCTGGCTGAATTCCATGTGGATCGTGAAATTATGCATCACATTATTCAAGTAAGTTAGTTGCTGCAAAAAACCTATTTCGCAAAGTTTTTCTCAAGCAAAATTTACGCAATAACATGATACTTATTTGGTGTTGCACATAAATTTGTACTTTTCTATACTTCTTACTGAGCTGACATAAAATTACAAAACTGGTAAACGTAAACTAATCACTATTCCCTGTTGTAGAAAGTTTTTGAGGAAAGAGGCGTTTTCCAAGTTGTGTACTGTTATGAGATTTTTGTTACAATCCTTAAAGCTGCTTTTTTTAAGAATACTAGTTAAGTGAAATTAGTTTTTCGCGCCCAGTGACGTTGCACACCGGAAGGCATTTCAAAGAAAAGAATCTATTCTAAAAACTTTTCAATGTATCTAAAATATGTAACCCTATTATTAATGCATCAAAAATCGTGTAATTGACGATGAAAAGAGTACTATAGTCGGCCATGCATTCTAAATCCAAAAATTATTGCAAATGTTATTGATCCATTAAATTATAGTCGTACGTTCCAACCACTCTCATCGTTGTGATTTCATGGTTTTCATTTTGGCTGGATGTTGAGGCAGTTCCTGCGCGGGTAAGACAATTTTTATGCAATTTTTGATACAGCAGTTATGTTGCTAATCCTCTCTGAAAGCATGAAATTAAATGAAATTTGCTTGTCTCAAAAAACTGATCACTGTCTTTCTATTCGTTAAGTAGAATCAGGACCAGTTCGTTTCAGAATCTTATAGGAATCATCAAATACTCGACCTCACTCTTGTGTTTTGCAAATAATCATATTCTTGACATCTTATCTACACACCCTACTTTTCCGTGAAAATCAACGAAATGTCAGACGAAAAAAGTGTGCCCGAATGGAGATGTAGAGCTGGATTTACCGAGCGCCTTTGCTGTACAGTCGACTTACACTTTATCACACGCTTGAGTGATTTGATTTTTTATTTATATTATCCAACACAGCACCTTGTATGTATTCCAGAAATTTGCCATTTGACTCAATGTCTCGCATCATACACATACAACTTCGAGTAACATTTGAGCAGTTCAGTCACTCCACGAATGCCGTTGAATGCTTGTCAAAAGATTTTTCCTTTTCAATTCCTTCTTCGCTCTAGTAGATTGTTCCAGAGATCTTTACCATTAATATTTAATGGCCTATTTGGGCTAAAAAGGAGTTTTCATAGAGATGTCTATTACGTAATTGACAAACGTGGAAAATGGTGGGCGCCGTTAGCTTCACTTTGAGTGAACAAAGAAAATTCATGCAGTTGTCCTACTCATTTTGATGAGCTTTTACCTTGATTTAGTGCCTTGAAAGAGATAAAGACGTGTATGACAAAAGGTTGCTAAAATATTGAGACATCTCAAAATGCTCACTTTGGTCCAAAACGGTACCGTGTCGAATGGTCATTCGATGTGAGAACGTCCTTTTTTGACAATTCCTAGAGATTTATACCCACGTAAAGCATGCCGAACGTCACCGCTACTCTTGGGACTGTTACGGCATTTTAACTTACAGGAAGTATAACCGAACAGCAAAATCTTTCACTGAGAAACTGATGGTGTAACATAGGATTTCGTCTTGAAATCATTCATTATGAAAAATCCCAATCAGTGCAACATTTTCACCAAAAGACTTCTTCTTTAGTCGTTTTCGTTTGATACACTCGGATGACTTGCTAAGATAGAGGCGAACAAACGTCACTTAGAAAAATCTCCATGCATGGAACTCGTATAAAAGCAGTGTTACTCTACACAAGCCTATGACACGAAAAATTGCACATTAAATTTCATAGCCTGATTGCACTAGATGGCATCGTAGTTTCTTCCAAACACCGAATTAGATTGTAGTAGTATTTGAAAATAGTACAATATAAGAATACTACATGTACAGTACATTTTTGATATTAGATAGTATAGTGACTGTTATCGAAACTTACTTGGATATTTGGACGGTCTATCTTCACTGATAATGGGGACCTTCACCAGAGGGAAACAATGCTGGTTCGGCTGCTTTGTACCCTGGAGTCCTGTGGTAAGCCTAGCTGGCGTTTCCTAGGGCTGTCACTACACTACAGCAGTCTCTAGCCCTTGTGGATCAGACGGAGATCACCGCCTCATGACTAGTAGCTACCATGACGGCGGTCACTCTTGATGCGGTTTACCCTTAGGTGGGCTTTACCGAAGTAAGCGTCCGACTCTTTCTCAGCTCGAATAGACGTTGTTGAGGAGTTGAATTACCTGCTGTACTTCGCAGTCCGGCATCCGGGAACACCTCCCACCCACGATGAAGCGGCAAACTATCTGAGAGTGTTATCAAAACTACAGAACAAAAACTCAGCTTTTCATCGGCCCCTCTACGTGCCACCATGACAAAGTATAGTTTACATTCATGAAATACCGGATAAATCTCATAGCTTTTGAAGATGTTGAACTCGTTTTTGCCCTCTTTCAAAACTTTATTTTCCTTAAGGTTTCACTGTCTATAACCACTCTGCTGACTTTGGCAACACAAAGCGGTGCAGCTAGAATGGCCTTACCTCAGGTATAGCATTACTGACTATTTAAATTTTCTTTCACAAGTCTTGTATGTCTTCTTCAAAACTAAAGAGTTCTTGATAATAACTTCGATAGCTTACTTTCTTTAAAAAATTTTTCTAAAAAATTTTTCCAATAATCCCAGAATGCCCAGCTTTTTCATGAGCAGCAACGAACCCTGGAGCACTAACTATATGGCTTATTACTTTTTTTGTTTCTTAATTGTTGTTTTGTACAATTTTTTATGATTTACGTAGCTATGTGTCACCGTTTTTGATACCAATATTGTGATAAATTCTCTACTTAGCATATTCACTCTTGGACGTTAGAGAAAAAAGTTTCCAAAACAATTTTCTATCAAGATTGTTATATATCAGAGTCGTCTCGACATCAGTCCTTATCTCAAGCTTGTTTCTAGAATTTCCTTGCACTTTTTGTTTTATAACCATATTCAATCAACATGACTGGCTGTTTCAGGCGTCTTATGTGAAAGCGATTGACGTTTGGATGGGCGCCTGTATGACTTTTGTCTTTTCGGCAATGATCGAGTTTACTGTAAGTATAAATAATTTTTGATGAGTGTCATAGAGAGAGCTAAATATAATGCAAGAAGAGAAGTGCTGGGATCTGTACAGTGTCCTGAACGTGATGTCAGTTACGTGGTAGTAATAATAATTGTAATGATAGTACTTAGGAAAATGTTTCTTAACAGCTGCGAAAAATTCAGATTTCATGCCTGTTTCACACAGTATCGGTCAATGTAAATTCATGGAAATAACTTTGGAATATTTCCAAAATAAAACAGCTAGACCGAGTCTACGATGCGTTGATGGAAAGTGCGTGGCACTAATTCGCAAAAAGCTCGCGCCGTTTCAGCAAGACAATGCCAAACCTCACACTGCAGAGGACAAAAAAAATTTGTTAACTGGAGGGAGTCGAGGTCTTGCCGCATCCCAGCCTACAGTCCAGATGCTGCTCAGCCCATCTGTCGTCTTTTCCGCTCAATTTAACATTTCCTGCATGGACGCGGATTCAAAGCATTTGATCAAGTTGAAGAGGCATGTCAGGAAATTCTTGTTTTGAAACCCAAGGAATGTTATTATGAGCAGATCCGCAAGCTTGCAGATCCTTGGCAGAAAATTGTGGACAATGATAGTCTATATTTGGAAAAACAGTTACTGTTGTATTTAATTAGATTATATGTAAACTTTGGATTTTTGAACTTTTTCTCAACCCAATAATAAACGAGCCATAACAAAAACTAATGAAATGATGATAAGTAGAGATAATTATAGACCGTATTTGGCAAATAAATGATCATAATAAACTCCGTGGATTTTGTCACAGAGGGATTTATTACTGATTCATTGCTCGGACACTGCGCGCCCATAGGAGGAGAATAAACAGGTTATACGAGGACCAAAAGTGGCTTTGTGTTTTCTTAAGACGAAGGTGAATCCAGGAGATGGACTCCTTGTTTTCGCCAAGCCGATGTGATACATTCACCTCTATGTTTGAATTATGCATGTACGTGCGTGTATGTTCTCGTCAAAGCGAATAGTACTAGCAGGTTAATTCGGCTAAGACCTGAAATTAAGAGAATGAAAAGTACAACTGAGGTGGTTAGAAGCCTCTCCACTCAATAAGTTTCACATCTATTCTAGGACAGAGCGACAAGATATTCGCGCGCGTATCAAACCTTCACGTTGAGATCTCAGTAAGCTATATGAGGGTATCAGAAAATAAACAAAAAATATGCTCTGGACCTTCTGCCCCATTTGAACCTTTATACGGCAATGTCGAGTAGGACTATTATTAAGAGGTTGCTAATTATCAGCGCCATTTTGGCCCAACATCTCGAGGGAGTAAGGTGACGATATGTAGCTACAATCCACGTTCACTTAAATGCGAATCCTCTATTGAGAACTAAATAGTAAAGACAAGAAGAATATGGGAAGAAGTCATCGCCCTGGTTGAGACGACAAGACCCCCACCCATTTCAGGCGGTCTATGAAACCGGAATAGAATTGTCCCTTGAGACATGCGTCATTAGAGGAGCCAACGACGCTGGCGTTTCCATCAGCACGAGTTTGATCATTAACATCGGTCAATTTGAACAACTAAGATTCTGAATTAAACGCTCGGGGTTGAAACGGTGTGGATTAGTGCCGGCTTCGTCCATCTTCGTTGTTTACACACCAACATGAAGCTATGAAGCGACGAGTCAAAGTGTTTCAAATGGACTTGGCAACGTTCTACATTTGCATTTCTTATGGTCATCACAAACGAGATTCGCTTTCAGAACTGCGTTTGCCTCTTCAGTAGAGTGTGGCATGACGAAATAGATGTTCTTACAATTCTACACGTTTACAGACTTTTGCTCAATATTCTACTTCACGCGATAAGAAGAGAAAGTTGCTAGGTACAGGAATAACATCCCAAATCTGCCATAAACTGGAGCTCGTTCAAATCATAAATCGACTCGTGCAAAGCTATTTCCACTAACAATATCAACAAAGAATACTACCGGCTAAATAACGTCTTCGCGTTAGGAAGAAACAGGATCCTAAATCTCACCGAAAGAGGTATGCCACCAGAAATACTCGAGTGGATAATCCAATGTGGAATTACGCGACTTAGAGGCAACTGCTACCTCATGGTCAAAATTGCAAAATGCTGCAGAAAAGCGGTGAAAGAAGATCTTAAAAAGAAAGAGCGGCGATATTGCCGAAGTAGTGAAGACTGAGAAGAACATTTTCAATGCTCGTCGAAACTTTTCCGTTTATAAGAGCGAGACGACGTCATGTCGGCGAAACGGTTAGTATTTTAGAAAAAAAAGGAATCTTTTGCAGATTACTACGCAGATTTGCTCAATACCCGCATCGTTTTGCTTTATTTGAGATAAGAGAAAATGCTTTTGTTGTCCTCGATTCTTCCTTTTCCAGATCCTACACGTTATTTCGCCAATAAAGAATCGAGCACACATGGCTCGAAAAGTATAAGACCTGGTCACCTCGAAATCCTTTCTTCACTCCTCTCTAACACAATGATTCCGCTCTTCAAACACTGCCTGTTAAGATGCAGGTTTTAATCGATGAAATGCCGATATGACCATAATTTTGTTCAAAAAGGAAGACCTCCTCGATATCAGCTCTATCACCCAATTTGCTTGCTTTCTCTCGCCTAACTCCTTACTCAAGCCATTGACAGTACACTATACGAAGCAAAACCATGACAGCAAGCAGGCCCCGAAAAAAATTTGAATAACGGATTTAGTAAGACAGAGTACATCCACTCGCTAATAGAGTTCAATAAAGTATCGCAAGAACACAAAAGGACGCTCTGTCTTACTTTCTTCAAGGATGTAGAAGATAGCAGAAAATAGCTCACTCCATACCCAACTTTTCGAGACAACAATTGTTTCTGTTCTAAGAAATACCTGAGGAATCAGAACTCTTAACGTAAGCAGGGTTGAAAGATTAATTAGCTTTATCGTACGTGCAATCAAATTATGGAGTATTCTGTGTCTCGTAAGTGAGAGAAAGAATGCAATGTTTCCTTATGTGTCGATGATCAAAATCAGAGACGCCATTATACACAATCGAAATTCGAAAATTAGGTGGACCGAACAGGTAATGCGTTTCAACAGCAAGTGGTAGGCGGGAACTGTTACCTGATTATTTAAGATATCGAAGGCGCAGCACGAAGGACATTGGCGCAATGGTTGAATGTCTTCACGGAAGCTCTATGAGAAAGATGCTCTGCTCAGTGATTCCCTACAGTGAAAATAACCCCTGGGATCTCTCACGTACGTTGAGAAAAAATAGATGTTTTACTACCGCTCGCTCGACTCTCTCAACGATCAACGGAACGACATACACGTGTAAAGTAGAGAGTGCTCAATTCTGATGATTCCGTGCATTCGACTTCATTCGTTATATTGTAGAGGTGAATGCTTGCATGTCAGGCCTATACAATGACTTGCAAATGCCTACCGTTGTCATACTTTTTGACGATAGTGGTGGTGTACCACTTTTTTGACCAAAGAGTGATAGAGCACTTGGTTTGCTTGAGGTACGGGATTGAACCAAAGACAAAGTGTTTTCTGAAGTGCGCTCTAACTACTGTCCTGTACGAACCCATGTAGCATGCATTGCGCATTTTCCCTCGTCAGTTATCTCTTCGTATTTGATCGTATAGGTACTCTGAGTGCACATTTATGATGCATGGAACGATTCATCACACAGCAGCGCGATTTTGAAAGTTTGAAGTGGTGCCTATTTTGTCGACAAAAATTCCGCTAAGGATAAAGCTCATGCCATAGCAAAGACCGCTAAAGATAAACAGTGAAACGGAAGAACCATATAAAGAAGGAATGATCTTCGTTGTAAATCCCATCGCCGACTTTTCATAAGCTTCGGTACAGGTTAATAAAATACTACTCTTAATGAGCAGATACGAGGCTTTCTATTAAAATAATTATTCACATTCAATGGCGTATCGGCAGTTCCGGCTTTCTCAAAGCATAAAAAGGCCAAATTACCATAACATGTACGCAAATCAAGCATTCTGAGAACTTTATCGTGTAGAAATTATATGTGAATTTTAATCGCGCACTGAACATCTTCTTTTGAACTTTTTCGTGCGTCCCTCGAACGAGGGGAACCCATTTGGCAGCTATGAAATTAGAGAGATGGCACATAAGGTAAAACACTGATGATGACTAGTCGAGTTATTCGATGACTAATTAAGACAGTATTTTGAAGGTCGTCAACTATTGCACTCGTCGAAAAGTCAGAAAAGATGTGAACTCAGCCAATGGTCTCCACAAACAGGTGCACAGTATTGTAGCGCAATATAAAGAAAAGCACCCGGTGCGTCGTGATTTTACAGAAAACTTCGTGATACTTCGAAGTAGAGCGATTTAGTCGGCCAGACTTCATTTTCACATTTGGTGGATGACATTGTAGTTCGCAATGAATTTGTTTGATAATGGTTACACTTTATATCCATGATTTTTTAACGACCTCTCTAGAGCACTAATCTTGTTGATCAGACTATTTTCTCGTCATTCCAAAAACATATGTCGAAAATGAACTTCCAGAGACTCATGATTGACAACCTTATCTACCGATCAACTTGCTGTGTCCATCGTTGTTTCATTATTCGGCACTTGAATGCAGATCCAGCGGAATTCTTGATTTTAGAAACTTTCCGAAGGCCACTGAAAATGGCGCAATGGATTAAGCGCCAAAGCGCGAGGCGTAAATCAATTCCTCAGGGATGTACCGTGCATTCAACCCCGTTCGCAGAATTGTAAACGTTATTCGTTGCATATTTGACTTACGCATCAAAAAGGTAGCTACGTGTATTAAGTCAGTATTTCTACTCTCCCAGACAATGATGAAAACAATGTTCTGACTTCGCAAAATCAAAGGGCATAATTTTATTGGGGCATGGGATTGAATAAGCGATTGATAAGGTATGCATTGTAAAACACCTCTAGCACGATATGAATCCGATGAGTATGGTTTAAACTGCTTCAAATCCGATAGAACGAGGGGACTACGATGAATCTGCGCTTGTTGTCCAACCACAAAACTTCGCTCTAACTTATGTTTTTTATGTTTTCTGTTTTGTTTGAGTTTTCTAGTTTAGCTTCAAGAGTTCCTATCATTATTTTCTAGATAGGCAGAGTTGTAGGTGTTTTCGCCACATAAATGAGATTATTTTAGAAAGTTTAGAACTCGTAAACGTACGTGATGACCAGTCGATATCTATATTTTTAGCTCCAAAACTGTATTATCTACGAAGTAGCGGCATGTGATGATAATACAAATGATAAAAATCCAGAGAAGGAACAAATACGTGATTTAAACCAACCATCATTGCTATGGAGACAACGTTATCTGCCCGAAAAGAAGCGCGAAGTCGTCGAGGAGCGGTATGATTATTCTCTAATTTCTTCGACCTAGTTACAGTTCCATAAAAAAGCACCCTTAATTTTCATAAACTTGATAGTTTATTGATCCGTCTTCACAGTATTTCTTTTTTCATTGTGCAGACTCCGGTAATCTTGGCATTCAAGTCCTTTTTTCTCGTGAACGTTGTAAAATGGCGGCTGAGTACGTCACCTTGAAACCTCGAGGATAGCCTGGGGACGTTTACCATAGGACGCTCGTTGTTGACTGCCGAAGAGTGTTAGGGTACGGGGCTAAGCTCGATCACGCCGCGGCGAGCACCACAACCACTCGGCCAAAACACGCAATCTCCATGAACTGTCCATGCAAGATTCTACAACCTGTGGAATCGCCAGGTCTAATTTTAGTATTGGATTACTAGATCTAATGTGAGTATCGTGTATCAAAATCCATTTTATAAACTATTTCAAATAAAAAACTGCTGCTGAAAATTGAGAAGTATGAATCGAAAGTAGAGCTTAAAAAAAGGGTTACCGATATTTTCATTATTATTTGAGCCAACTTGTCATGTGGTCTGGTAAGGGTTTTTGTACAGCCCGATACACGTGTTTCGTCCTTACAGACTCGTCAGCCGAGCAGAACTCCTCGTCTTTCGATCTTTTCATAGTCAGTTCTCTCTGGAGCCTCACACTCCTTATAGAGAGTCATTGAAGACGAACGCTTTAAACTCCAAGTCAAGTGAAACCTTCACCCAACACATAGTGTTGCGCACTCGATTGCTCCTTGGCTGGTACTTTTATCATTATTATACCTTATTTCGAGTGCTTCGTTTAGATCACGCTCAAATTTCAATAGATCCTTTCATTATTATTTGAGCCAACTTGTTATGTGGTCTGGTAAGGGCTCTTGTACAGCTGTAAGGACGAAACACGTGTATCGGGCTGTACAAGAGCCCTTACCAGACCACATGACAAGTTGGCTTAAATGATAATGAAAGGATCTATTGAAATTTGAGCGTGGTCTAAACGAAGCACTCGAAATAAACGTTACCGATCAATCATATTTATTTATCAGCTTCTCCATAAAGCTGATAATCCGCTTGAGTACCAACTAACAGAAGCGGAATTTTCAATAAATGTTTGAACCTCCTTTAGAAAGCAGTAGCAGTGTTGGTAGTTTCTAGGTGAATTCAACAGCGGTTGATAATACAAAACATGGTGTCATTTCTCTTTGTGCTTTCCGGCCAATATATGCTTTGAGATGAAACAAATGACATGATAATTATTGTTAAACGTCTTCATACACGTCTGAAGCTCGACGCCATCGCTATCAAAGTAAACTAATGTAGATTTGTACTTCTATATTTCAGAATGAAGCGAGTGGAGGAAAATCGCAAATATGCTCAAATGATTGATCGACACAGCCGAATCTACTTTCCCTAGTATTCATCATATTCAACCTTTTTTACTGGCTTTACTATATCAAGTATGCCATAGATATTTTAGAATAAAAGTTTTGAGCAAAAAATATATGTAAAAGAGGCATGCAACGAAGAAAATACAAAAGTGGCAAAAAAGGTGGCTTCGCGCTTCCAAAAGTGCAACTGTTTTCATTTAAGACCTCAGCGACCGATCTTTTATCATGCCCAGTGGCAGACTTGAGCTCTAATATCATTGATTTCTTTCATGAAATCCACGTGATATGACTATGTAGTAAGTAGAATCGGACAACAGAGGCACATTATATTACACATGACCCACACTTCGCAGACATTCCCTAACACAACATATCTTCAACTAGAGACAGGCATATCTCAGTTCATTTTGAATTTTGTTGACTAGAAGGAAAACATTAGGTTTTACAGGTTTTCACAAACAAGCTACCATTCCTCTCAATCCATATTAGTAAGATTCTGATTTTCAGGAGCACACCGTTATTTTCCCTCTTTGTTTTCGTGATTTGCAATCCGAAAATTGAAGCGAATGAACAATAGAAATTTTCTAAAAAAAAAAGCAAGAGTACGCAAGCCAATGTGTCTTGACCTTTACGGCTACCGTGCTCGCGTCACATTTTCAGGACATGAATCTCTCTACAATTCTAATCCATTTCAATTTTTGAAGTGGATTAAACTGAGATAAAAATTTTACAGAATCTCTTAAATTCCTAAAACGATATGCTAAGGCTCACTTTATAGGTTTTGACACCTCAACTATTCTCGTTATGAGGACTTTCGTTGCATTTATTGTTACACAAGTCGACATTACATGCATGCGCATCCAAGCGCTTCTAGCATTCGATTCGTTTCGTCGCATCCACCATTCACACTGGCCTTCCTATCATTTATAGATGGCTTATGCTGTGCTTGAGGATGTTCGTCTTTGTCATGGACACTGTTGAATATTGGCTGAGTCAAACCTTCTTGGATATCTGAAATAGCCGTGTCGTTCGCACATCGATAGCAGGGCGGGACCTCTCCTCAGACAAGGTTAGTACCCAATTTACCGACCTTGAATGGATGAGAGATATGGTCGGCGTGGAGAAGTTCCAGCCAGCGCCTGAGTTGGTTGGACCACTTACATAATTCAGGATGTTCTCAGAAAAGCTGCCATCTCTCATAGAAAAAATAATATCAAACGTTATGAGCAAAGGCATTATATAGTACGTGCTTCATTGTGGATATTCGCTGATTCTTCGAAATTCTAGGTTTTATTGCCCACCTTAGAAGACATCGAGGAATACAGCACAAGTTTCCTCTCGTCTTAGTTTACACTAGAAACAGATCTCTCAGTTAGTCCCGCCACATTTTTCTGCTCACTTAAATCCTGCCTTTATCAATAGAGTAAATTGTTCAGCGATATATATATATATATATATATATATATATATATATTAAGGTGAAAATTGAGATTATAAGTTCTGCGGCGCAGCAAATTACCACATTCTTTGACCATTTTTAGATTTTCAAATTGTTGTCAAAGCAGAAAACAAAAGAAAAAATCTTTTAAGTGCACATTACTAATCTACATCTTGAACAAGACATGTAGGATCAAAACGACAAACAAAAACTGGATGTTCGAAAACTGAAAGAATAGCGTTTGTTTCGAGTGTTTCTTAAAATCACGCTCAAAATTGAAATTATTAAGATTAATTATCAAATTAAATATATTTCATAAATATTATTACAATATCATAAAGTTATTAATATTGTTTATCAAAATTAAATATATCTCATAAATATTATTTGAGTCAACATGGCCTGTGGTCTGTTATGGGCTCCTGCACAGCCCCATACACGTGTTTCGACTTTGCAACCTCGTCAATCGGACAGGCCCATCATATTTAGCCTATCCTCGCAGGGGCCTTTGCATCCCCTTGTAAAGTGTAGGCGACGACGATCGATTCACACTTGCCGTCAAGTGAAAAACCACTATAACGGCAATTTAGATTCACTTGACGGCGAATGTGTAAATCGTTCGTCGTCGTCTACTCTTTATAGGAGGGTGGAGGACCCCCAAGAGGATTAGCTAAAGACGAAGCTGCAAGGCGAAAACACGTGTATCGTGCTATACAAGAGTCCATAGCAGGCCACATGACATATTGACTCAAATGATAATTATGAAACGATAGCCTCACAACAGTTTACACTGGGTAAATATGATTTTTGATGACCTAGGAATGAACTCGTTAGTTTTCACCCCCACATCGGATCTGGTGGCAATTCGTCGATCAAGATAGGATGGAAAGTTTGATTAGCCGCGGTTGAGAACCAATGACCAAATATGAAGAGGAACTACTAGATGTATTGCAGAGAAACTTTAACTACTGCGATAGACAACTTTTTTGATACTATGAAGGGCACTGCATTGCCCCTTCCTTTCTCTTTATACTCGCACCATTGCTCACTTAAGGTTCCGTCACCTTAAGTGCATTCTATATGCATTAGAACATTAGATATCTGTGGATACCACAATCAACTACATATATGATTCATTCCACTATGAATAACTTGATTTAATCGATAACTAATGTCATGGAGGCATTTCGATTTCGAACTCCGTAGAAAATTCTATGAACACAAAGAATAAACATAAAAGTACTTGTGCACTCGATTAGTCTCTTCTTTCACCAATAATTTCAAGTTGCCTAAGAAAAATTGCTTTCGGAATCACACCTACGTAGCGTTGAAGTTCTAATTTTGACTTCTGTTTTCTAGCAACGCATTTAACGAAAAAAATGGCAAACGATTTGAAGAAAAAGCATCAAGAAATGCATTATGCACTAATATTTTGG
>JAHQIW010004988.1:0-22614 GCA_019055375.1 Parelaphostrongylus tenuis
AGTCCCCACAATTAGAGTTAGCGACGACGTATGTTTTACACTCTGTGTTCAGTGAAGAACTCACCAAACACAGAGTTTTTACACTCGAATGCTCGTGGCTAGTATATTTAATATAACATATCCTTCATTCGAGTGTTTCAAATAATGATTATCAGGCATATTGTAAATCTCTCTTAATTTGTAAAGTGCGACAGCAAAACATTCAGCCGCGTAGGGAACTTGAAACCCTCACCGTTAGATTAAAAGTCTCCACGCTCTACCAAGTGAGCCAACGAGGCCCACAGAACAGTTCACTTTCACACTCAACACAACCTAGAACCTTATGACGCTATTAATGCATGAGTGTGTTAATTGCATTAGTTTTAACTCATTAAATGCTTTTGTAGTGATAAAATTGAAAGCCAGTGCGCGCTAAAGTCATTAAGAGTCACCATGTCGCTGCCGTATAGCCTGCATTCACTCTTAGATTTACACTCAGTCATTCAATCAAGAAATTATTCCTTGCAGGATTGCGTGTAGTCTACATGAGTTCAAAATCAAATGCATTACAAGGATGAGCTAGAAAGGTTAGATAATGAAGAGCAAAGAGGGGTACTACTGCTAATTCCATTTCCGCGAGCTTTCTTTATTGAACAACAACCAAATGACGAAAACCACTTTGTCATTTATCTTCGAACATAATTATCTCAATATTTAATCATTATCGAAATAAGAGATTACGCTCCAATTTTAAACATACTTTCTTGGAGGTGAAGGCGGAAGCTACTTCTCTAGTTCATCGGTCCTTGTACTGGCTACCTTGTACTGTACTGGATATGTGGCTGTTTTTCCAAAACACCCTTTCATAACATTGTAAAATTTATTATGGATTTATGTTTTACACCGGTTGCGCAATATTGCTATTATTTCCCTGGAAGAACGAAAAGCATATGATGTGGAGGGAATCTTGGAGTATCAGAGTCATACGTTCAATGTGTAGTTTTTTCAAAACGGAGAAACAATTTTTACTTTAATAACAAAAATCGCATTTCACATAATTATTAATGGTGTGAAGGAAGAGATCTGTACTGCGAGAAATTTGCACATGTGTAACACAAATGTTTTTCCATCGCTGAAACGTTTTAAAGAGACTTTTAAAAAAAAGTTCATGTACCGCGCTAGCCAAAGATATAAGCTTTCGAATGTTTACTAAATCTTTCAAAAAATTTTTTTGTCCAGCGAAAGGGATTGCTTTTCATCTTGTGCTAGCAAACGCAAAAGTACCGGAAAATCGTATTTGGGATGTCTTGCATTACCGACAGTACTTGAAAGGAAGTATAAGGACCGATGAGCTAGAGAAGTAGCTTCCGCCTTCACCTTCAAGAAAGTATGTTCAAAGTTGGAGCGTAATCTTTCATTTCGATAGTGATTAAATATTCAGATAATTATGTTCTGAGGATAATTGACAAAGTGGTTCTCGTCATTTGGTTGTTATTCATCGCAGAAAGCTGTCGGAAATGGAATTAGCAGTAGTACTCCTCTTTGGTCTTCATTACCTAAGCTTTCTAGCTCATCCTTGTAATGCATTTGATTTTGAACTCATGTGGACTACACACAATCCTGCAAGGAATAATTTCTTGATTGAATGACTAGCGCAAATCTAAGAGTGAATGCAGACTATCCGGCAGCGCTATGGTGACTCTTGATCACTTTTGCGCGCGCTGGCTTTCAGTGTTATCACAAATGCGTTTAACGAGTCAAAACTATTGCAATGAACACACTTATGCATTAATAGCGTCATAAGGCTCTACGTTATGTTGAGTGTGAAATTCAAACAGCGTGTGGGCCTCGTTAGCTCAGTTGGTAGAGCGTTAGACTTTTAATCTAACGGTCAGGGGTTCGAGTCCCCTACGGGCTGAGCGTTTTGCAGTCACACTTTACAAATCAAAAGAGAGAATTGTTTCGTATTAGTCACGGCATACGGCGGTGCTGTATTCCTTTTGATACCAAAATCATAAACCCAAAAACGAAGTAAATGAAAAGACTTTGAAAGTTTCAAATGAACAGCCAAGGCATGTGGAATTTACGCGAGAAAGTTTAGACGGAAACTGACTTCCATTCTCTGACACTCAAATAAAACTTGTAGAAATTGGCTACAGCACAAAATGGGACCGGTAAGCATACAGCAAAATGCACTAGTCCATTTCCTCTCCTCTTATAGTTCACTCATGAAAAACTTCAAAAACATGTACCGAACGACTGAAATGTATGCCTAGGAGAAGAGGGGAGGAATAGCTAAACCTGGCACGAAAAATAGCCATCTCAAATGCCTACTAAACATCAACCACTAGGATTACTTTAGAGGGTGGGTTCCGATCCCCATATTAATACCTTGCGCATGAATAAGATCCCGTAAGCTACACTTTATATCAAATGAAGTTAATAGCGCTACTGAGAGGTGCGTATGAAGGAGTAGTCTAAAAAGTTGTGTATTATTCACTGAACTCCAACCTAGCATCCTGCGCCGTGAACTAGACGGCAATCACCTCTCTGATCAATTGTACAACTCAGAAAATTGTATAATCTGCCCAATGAAGAGAGGAGCATTGCATGAGTTTGGGCTTAATCTATTCAACATCATGTAGGACATGTGTGGATGAATATTACATTGGTAAAACAGGGTGAAGCACTTTGTGCTCACATAAAAGAGCATATAAATGTCAAATTCAAAAATTGAAAAAGTACACTTCAAGGCGCACAAAGGGGCAAAAGCACAATGGTAGTGATTTGAAAGTGATTGCCACAATCCAGGTGCGAGAATCAAAAACATCAAGGAGCAAAATCTCAGAGCACCTTGCTTAAACGCTAAAAATCTACATGTAACGGAAGTACGATTGCGCTACTACAGCGCTTAAAAAGGCTCCTCTCCGCCTGATTTTTTTGACTTGCCGCAAGGTCGATGAAATAGGTATCAAATCCATCTCAACATTCGGATAGTTTAATACAACGTACGTTACAAGGCTCTGAAGAAGACAGTGCTACCGAGGCAATGTGCATCGAAATGCCATTTCTACTATTCCTACTACTACTACTAATAGCACAACTAGTGATATAACCAACCTCGCGTCGGTTTAAACAACATAGGTCTCAAGAAATCATTCTAAATCATTCAAGTGATCGGCTTTACTAGTGGTCAAGTGATAAATGTAAGCTTGGTTAGCCCAGGACGCGTGATCGAACCAGCGAATATGTGCACTAGGAGAGCTAGTTATTACGCTTCACCAACCTCCTTGCTCTGGTAAATTCTGTGTTCTTCGCTAACACGCACAGTATATAACCAGCAATGTCTTCTAGTATCAGTGCATGCTATAACACCGTAGTTACTCTTTCACATCACATGACCGTCCACTAGCATGCAAGCACTTTACTTAACACGCGATGTAACGCGTTCGTCGACGCTCACTCTTTTTAAGAGGAGTTCTCTCCCGAGAGGATTGGCACAGGCGATGGGCAATGTGCAACCGACGAAAGCTGCAAGGCCGAAACGTGTGTATTGCAGTGTATAAGTGCCGTAAGAGGCCTCATGAAAGTTTAAAATAGGCTGTCAGGATGTATTAATTTCAAACTAGTTCTTAAGAAACATTTGAATATGATGGTACTTTGATTTATACATTTCCACTAAGGTCATCAGTTTGTACTCAATTTAGTAATCAAGTGTTCACATGTGTTACAAATACATGTAGTCACTACCGTGGGTTCAATCTTTGGAATAGAAACTAAGAAATGAGTCATTGCTTTTAGCAGAGAGTATTTAAACTTCGCCGACCGCGTTGTTGATAACGTCGCCGAAATGCTCACCACAAATCTGTTCAACTGGCAAAAGCAAGCTTTTTCTACAATTTTTGGATTAAATAGAATTTGTTTTTTCAAAATGAAGGATGTAAGCTAATATTCAGATGTGCACTTAAGTAGCTCTATAGACTTTTTGAGCCTCATTCATCTTGCTCAAAAAACGCCTTACAGAGTATCAACGTTTACTGCTAAAATTTGGCGT
Organism: Parelaphostrongylus tenuis; assembly: GCA_019055375.1. NCBI lineage: Eukaryota > Metazoa > Nematoda > Chromadorea > Rhabditida > Metastrongylidae > Parelaphostrongylus > Parelaphostrongylus tenuis. Next base: position 4,034 of record JAHQIW010004988.1, read on the forward strand.
CAAATTCTTGATTTTCGCATGTGAGAATTACAGCAATAACACCAACAAAGAACAATATGGACCAGGTGCACATTCTTCAGTAAGTAAACGCATCGTTCAAATCGGCATTTTGGGACTATCGTGGAGATTATGAGAGCGCGAGTTTATAAGTCTATCGAATAAGAAACCCACTATATCTATGTCAAGATGTTACTGGAGAGCATAAAGAGAGCCACCATAGCTGCATAAGAAATTGTGAGAGCTTTTGAAGCAGAATTCATAGGAGAGCAAAAGCCTTCCAATAGGAACTAGAAGGTGAGGTCAGGCCTGTTCTTTCGGAACGAAACCCTGGGATGCGATAAAAGACGATGAAATATTATGTATTCTATCGACAAATCAATAATTAGTACATATGATTTTGCGTCGTACACGAGGTCAATGGTTCGATCTCGCGCTCATGGCTCACCGAGCCATCCATCCTTCGAGGTCGATTAATCGGTACCAGACTGGTCTCAGGCTTGTCTAGGAGGATAAGCAGCACTGACTCGATACAACGGTAGGTCACTGCGAGTCATTGTAAAGGTCAGATATGCATTCAGTTACCTCAAACGAAGTTAAAAATTAAAGATGAATGCGTGGTCCATCCCTCAGGGACTGATAATCGCCGAGAGCTTTATCTTTTATCCTTTATGATTTTGCGTTGTACAATACTTGTCCCAGGCTCAATACCTCATTCAAAATACGGCTTCATGAGAGAAACCGGAAGCAGGGCCCAACAGTACTGCTCACTAAGTATTTATATTACCCTATGGTGTTAGGATAACGACAGAAATTTTACAGTTTCATCATATTTTGATGGTAAAATGAAGAGAGACCAACCATACTAGTCCAATAGACAAGTGGAAATGAGGGGTGACACGTTGACAAAAGGAAGTAATAAATGATTTTGACACTAACTTTTTGATGAGACATGAAAATGTGTTCGTTGTTCAAAGATTATTATCTTAGTCAAGAAGAAATTTCTACTACCGCTAAAATGTTTATTTACATACTAAATCCTGATGATATTAGTTCGAATTTCAGGGCAACCTGGATATTTAACAATTTTTTTACCATAATGAGATCCATGCATTAGTAAGGTTTCCGGTGGCGCATCCACTGCTTCCGTTACCGTTTCCTCTACTGGGGTTTTTCAAAAGAGACCTATCAAACTCCGTGAATTTCAGGATCGGCTATAGTTGATCTCGACGATGGTGTTGAATGTAGTTGTATTGCACGAAGACGAGAAGCAACAGGATGTCCAGACGGAGGATGTGTTGGGGGGAGGGGGGGAATCGCTGCAACTGGTGTAGTGTGCTATGCCAACGCTGGTTCTAAGTCAGTCTCTAAAGCAAGCCCGCCATAATAAAGCATAGATCACTCACTTTTGCTACCTAAGACAGTAAATTGTATTACAACATATTATCGCATCTATTGCCTACTTGGCAACATGAGATACCTTTTTACCAGAAAGAGTGAGACTGGCAATCAAAGAAGTTACTGAGGTCATTTTTGAGCTGGTTGTAGTTTTAAAATTGTCTCTCCCTCGTATTCTGATGATACAATACTAGGGCTATACGGTGAAAATGGTACCGTGATCCACCCCAGTTTCCTCAAAAATTTGACAAGTTGACTTTCCAATGTAATGTCGAGCGTTATCCTGGAGAAAGATGAAACGCTGAATCGTTTCCGACGCTTCTCTCTCACACTGCTGCGACCAACTTTCGAAGCCATTCTCCGTGGACCTCCTTTTTGATTATCTGTTTGTTGCCGGGCAGTTTCCAAAAAAAGCATGTTCTGCCACCGCCCACAGAGCCGAGAACATAACCTTTCAAGCGTAGAATTATTAGAACACTACTAGCCCCCAGTCATCCGTTCATCAGCAGAATATGTTCTTCATGAACTAAATTACGTTATAAATAGATCACATAGCATTATAAACAAAAGTAAAGATTCTATAAAAAAAACCAGTGCACATTTTTTATTATCATAAGGCCCGTCATTATAATATTCTGTCCATCCCAGCACTTATTGCGTTTGATTAAATTCGCTTATCCCAGTTCATCCTCTATTCTGAAATTTCGCTAATTTCTTAGCAATTTAACTCAAATGCTATCATATTTTCAGAAGAACTACGCTCCCTGGTGGGCTCGAACCACCAACTTTTCGGTTAACAGCCGAACGCGCTGCCTATTGCGCCACGGAAACATGGGTGGTGATTACTGTCCCGAGATTTTCGAAATTTCTAGCAAAGAAACTCAAATACTGACCTTTTCCGGAAAAGTTGCGCTCCCGGGTGGGCTCGAACCACCAACCTTTCGTTTAACAGTCGAACGCGCTGCCCATTGCGCCACGGAAGCATGGGTGCTGGTGATTACTGTCCCGAGATTTTCGAAATTTCTAGCAAATAACCTCAAGGGCTGACATGCTTTCGAATAAGGTTCCGCTCCCGGGTGTGCTCGCACCACCGAAGTTTCGGTTAGACCAAAGGCATGCATTACGAAATTGAAGTCCGATGGCTGACGTGTTGCTAACTTCACCTTCTTCAAGCCTCGCCGCGCGTTGTATTGGACCACTCAAATGATTCAGTGGAATATCAATGCCCTTTATATCGCCTTCGTGTCAATTTAAAAGATCAAAGGAAGAGGAAGCGCCATGTGCTGCATGGTAGTCTGACGCATTCGTCTTTCCAGTTAAGTTTCCGAATTTCAACGTTCACCGTTATGCTTTGTGCCCATCTGCATGTCTTACCTTGAAGTGTACTCTCTCAAATATTGAATTAACCATTCAAGATATGCTGACATAATGTACCTAGTCGTTCTTCCAATGTATTCATCCCCGCTTACCTTACATGATATTACACATATTGCACCCGAACTCATATTTTCCCTCTCCCTCGTTAGGGCAAATTGTATAATTTTCTGAGATGCACAAATGATCGTAGAGGAGATTGCAGAGCAGTTCACGTCGTAACGTGTCAGGTGAGTGTTCAATAACTGCCGAAAGCCTCACTGGACGCATCTTTCTAAGCACCTTCAAATGGCGCTACTTACTTCGTTTGATTTGATGGACAGCATGGAAGGTATTTAATCTGGGTGTATAATATTATTTTGAGGCCTAATTCGATCGTTTGAGCTAGCCCAGTGGTCCATGTTTCATAGCCACAAAAAAAGGGCTATTTTTCGCGCCGATTCGTTCCTCTCCTCTTTTCATGCGCACATATTTTTAACCGTTCGAGACATGTTTATGACAGTGACTTTCCATGTGAGAAGGATGAGAAAAAGGGATTTGGAACAGTGTATCTTTGCTGTTTGGTTTCCGGTAACATTTTAGATTATAGTCGATTTTTAAAAAACTTCATCTGAATGTTCGAGAATAGGAGTCAGTTCCTGTTTGAAATTTCTCGTCCAAATTCCGAATACTCAGAGTGTCCATTTGAAATTTCGAAACATTTGTCTATTCATCCCTTGTTGGGATTCTGCATTATGGTGATATAAACAGCGCAATGCTGCAATTGGCATGATGAATAAAAAAAGATCTTTCTTAAAATTCTTTTTATTCAAAGGCTTCTAGCGGTGGTATGATGTTTCAAATAGACACTCATTAATGTAGAGTGATGTGCAAAACTTTTGCGTCAGGCGGAACTAGAAGCCGCATCTCACCCTATCCGGGAGCGCGTGCTCTATCCGTTACCATACTGACGCCCATATTGGACATTAATCTTTCTACACTACAGCGATCTATCTGTCAGCCGCCAGCCTTCAACGGTCTGGTCCGGGTAGTCGGTTTCGACATTGAACTCAGTCACGCTGACAGATCAAGGTATTAAAGATAAATAAACCGACTACCCGGACCATGCCGTTGACGGCTGGCGGCTGAAAGATAGATGCGCTGTAGCGTAGAAAGATTAATGTGCAAAATGGGCGTCAGTAGTGTAGCGGATAGAGCACGCGCTCCCGGAAAGAGTGAGGTGCGGGTTCTGGTTCCGCCTGACGCGAAAGTTTTGTACATCACTCTACCTATGAGTATAAATCTCTCTTGAATTGTAAGTGAGATGGCAAAGCACCCAGCCCCGTAGGAAAGTGGGAAGCAATGACCGTTAGATCAAAAATCTACCGCTCTGCCAACTGAGACCACGAAGCGCATGATGCCCATCACTTTTACATTAAATACAGCATTACCTTATGGAACCATTAACCCCCTTGAGTCTTATATGGCGCATGTATGTATCACGTTCTCAACGTTTCGCGTCAAACGCCAGGTTTTTTACGGTGCATTCAACAGTTGAAATGTGGAAAACTATCTGGTAAATTTAGGTTTTGAGAAGACATAACAGCGATATGATGGATATCACAGGAAGAGACTTCCGTGAAGGTCCTCGTATAAACAGCGCCCATATGTCGAAAAAACTTCCAAAAAGTAAAGCGCATCCATCCAAAAAGGAACGTACTTTCCTACGACATCTTGAGCACCTCTGATACTAAACTGGTTTGTGAAACGACTGTTATCCACGTTTTAATTACGAATAAAAGATTGCCTTTCAATTTCAGAGGCGTCGTTTGAACTTCACAGTGGATTTTGTGATCGCCATGAAAAAATGGATTGTTCTTGGATGAACTCGCGTAAATGTATTCTTAGTGCGAAGAACGCTCAATTTTCCGAGAATTTTCCACGTTTTTACTGCAAATTATGAGCTGTAGTCGCATTACGCGAATTATACTCGATTTCTTTGGCTTTTTTCGGAGAGGAACTTTCTCGCTAGACTATTGGTAATCATTTGATAGCTTTAGAAATGCTCTTTTTTTGACATTGAGCTTGGCTTGTGAGGAGGCATATAAAGGAAGCACTGAGTAGATCGCTCAAAATTAATGCGCATAACCACTGACAAGAATTGCAACAATACGTATTGTTCATATCAGAGTATAAGCCCTTGAAGACCATGAGAATCTTTTTGATGCTCAACGCGCGACGTCAAATCTCACTCATCTACTGTAATGGCGACGCCCCATCCCATGGTAAAGCAGGCAGACAGCCAGGCGTGCATGCACAGACTCTCAGACGTCGCCCGCCTAATTATCGCGTAAGCGAAGGTGCGACGCCGCCTACCAACGCTGGTCCTTAAAGGGATAAGTGGATAACGTAAGAAGTTTATCACCTATAATACAAAAGAGTAAAGCAAATTTTGCAATTCTATAGAGGTTTCCTCTTTTGAAGTCCACTGATGACGAAAAGTTGCTTCGAATTATTGACGAAGTGGAATCGTGTAGTAATGTTCAGTTTGTTTTTTGATTTTGTATTTTTTTTTTTGATGAACCATTCATTAATTTGTAGTTGGTTTGGCAATTTTGGCAAAAAAATGGCCTTATTGAAGTATCTTCGCTTGCATTTACCCATTAACTGACGATTGCACGTTCTCTGTTGGTGATAAAATTTCAAATTCATCACATAACTACCACACTGTCTTTCCACCGTACCGCACTCACCGCACAACTCCTCCGCCTGCCGTGTGAAAAGTCAACGCGAAGCCTGAGGGGGCAATACATAATGAGTTACCCTTAATATGCAAAACGAGAGAGCAAAAGTTCAAGCCCCTTAGGGGACTCGAACCTCTGACCGTTAGATTAAGTCTAACGCTCTACCAACTGAGCTAACGAGGCCCACACCATTTTCCAAGTTCATACTCAGCATGACCTAATAATTTATGACGTTATTAATGCATAAGTGTGTTAGTTTTAGCTCATTAGATGCATTTGTAGTGATAACATTGAAAGCCAGTGCGCGCTAAAGTCATCAAAAGTCACCATGTCGCTGCCGTATAGCCTGCATTCACTCTTAGATAAGCGCTCAGTCATTCAATAAAGAAATTATTCCTTATAGGATTGTGTGTAGTTTACATGAGTTTGAAATCAAATGCATTACAAGGATGAGCTAGAAAGCTTAGGTAATGAAGAGCGAAGAGGGGTACTACTGCTAATTCCATTTCCGACAGCTTTCTGCGATGAATAACAACCAAATGACGAGAACCACTTTGTCATTTATCCTCGAACATAATTATCTGAATATTTAATCACTATCGAAATGAAAGATTACGCTCCAACTTTGAACATGCTTTCTTGAAGGTGAAGGTGGAAGCTACTTCTCTAACTCATCGGTCCTTATACTTCTTTTCAAGGACTGTTGGTAATGCAAAACATAACAAATACGATTTTGCGCTGCTTTTCCGTTTGCTAGCACAAGATGAAAAGCGATCCCTCTCGCTGTTCAAGAAATTTTTATGAAAGAGTTAGTAATCATTTGAAAGCTTAAATCTTTGGCGAGCGCGGTACGTAAACATTTTTAGAAGTCTCTCTATAACATTTCAGCGATGAAAAAACATTTGGGTTTCACATGTGCAAAATTCTCGCCAGTGCAGAGCTCTTCCTTTACACCATTAATAATAATGTGAAGTGCGACTTTTATTAGTAAAATAAAAATTATTTCTCCTCTTCGAAGGAGTTTCCACTTCGAACGTATGACTCTGATACTAAAAGATTTCCTCCATAAGTCATATGCTTTTCGTTCTTCCAGCGAAATAATAGTAATAACGCGCAACCGATGTATAACATGAATTCATTTTGAATTTTACAATGTTATGAAAGGCTGTTTTGGAAAAACAGCCACGTACCGCGATAGCGAAAGATATATGCTTTCGAATTATTACTAACTCTTTCATAAAAATATCTTGTACAGCAGAAGGATCGCTTTTCATCTTGTGCTAGCAAACAAAAAAGTAGCGCAAAATCGTATTTGTTATGTTTTGCATTACCGACAGTCCTTAAAAGAAGTACAAAGGCCAATGAACTAGGGAAGTAGCTTCCGCCTTCATCTTCAAGGAAGTATGTTCAGAGTTAGAGCGTAATCCTTGATTTCGACAGTGATTAAGTATCCAGAGAATTATGTTCGAGGATAAATGATAAAGTAGTTTCTTCTTTTGGTTATTGTTCATCAAAGAAAGCTCGCGGAAATAGAATTAGCGGTAGTACCTCTCTTTGCTCTTCATTATCTAACCTTTCTAGCTCATCCTTGTAATACATTTGATTTTGAACTCATGTAGACTACACGCAATCCTGCAAGGAATAATTTCTTGATTGAATGACTGAGCGCAAATCTAAGAGTGAATGCAGGCTATACGGCAGCGACATGGTGACTCTTGATGACTTTAGCGCGCACTGGCTTTCAATGTTATCTTTACAAATGCATCTAATGAGCTAAAACTAACACACTTATGCATTAATGGCGTCATCAGTTTTTAGGTCATGTTGTATATAAAATCCCAACGCTGTGTGGGCCTCGTTAGCTCAGTTGGTAGAGCATTAAACTTTCAATCTAACGGTCAGGGGTTCGAGTCCCCTACGGGCTGGCAGTTTTGCAGTCACACTTTACAAATCAAGAGAGATTTATTCCGTATTAGTCACGACATACGGCAGTGCTGTGCTCCTTTTGATACCACAAATCATAAACCCAATAGCGAGTAAATGGAAAGACTTTCAAAGTTTCAAATGAACAGCCAAGGCATGTGAAATTTACGCGAAAAAGTTTAGACGGAAACTGATCTTGACATTCAAATGAAACTTGTAGAAATTGGCTACAGTACAAAATGGGACCGGAAAGCGTGAAGCAGAATGCACTAGTCCACTTCCTCTCCTCTTATACTTCACTCATGAAAAAACACTTGTCAAAAACATATGCCGAACGATTAAAATGTATGCATAGGAGAAGAGGGGAGGAATAGCTAAACCTGACACGAAAAACAACCATCTCACATGCCTACTAGACATCAACCACTAGGGTTACTTTAGAGGGTGGTTTCAGATCCCAATATAACACCTTGCGCATAAATAAGATCCCGTGCAAGCTATATTAAGTGAAGTTGATAGCGCTACTAAGAGGTGTGTAAGAAGTGGTCTAAAAAGTTATGTATTATTTATTGAACTCCAACATAGCATCCTGCGCCGTGAACTAGACGGCAATCACCTCTTTGATCAAATGCACAACTCAGAAAATTATATAACCTGCCCTAGTGAAGAGAGAAGAAATGCATGAGTTTGGGCTCGATCTATTCAACATCATGTAAGACATGTGTGGATGAAAATCACATTGGTAAAAACGGGTAGAGCACTTTGTGCTCACATAAGAGAGCATCTAAATGTCAAATTCAAACATTGAGAAAGTACACTTCTAGGCGCACAAAGGGAAGAAAAGCACAATGGTAGTTATTTGAAAGTGGCTGTCACAATCCAAGTGCAAGAATCAAAAACATCAAGGAGCAAAATCTCAAAGCATCTTGCTTAAACGCTAAAAATCTACAAGAATGGAGCGGAAGGACGATTGCGTTACTATAGCGCTCCAAAAGGCTCCTTTCTTCGCTTGATTTTTTTGACTTGCCGCAAGGGCGATGTAACAGGCATCAATCCATCTCATCATTCGGATAGTCTAATACAACGTACGTTGCAAGGCTCTGAAGAAGACGATGCTACCGAATCATTGGCCATTGAAGTGCTGTAACTACTACCACTATTATCACTACTAATAGTACAATAGTGATATAACCAACCTCGCGTCGGCTAAGCAACATGAGTTCCAAAAATCGCTCTAAATCATTCAAATGGTCGGCTTTACTAGCGGTTAAGTGATAAATGGAAGCTTGGTTAGACCAGGACGCGTGATGGAACCAGCGACTATGTGCCGTAGGAGAGCAAGTTATTATGCTTCACCAACTTCCTTGCTTTGGTAAATTCTGAGTTCTTTGCTAACACGCACAGTATATAACCAGCAATGTCTTCTAGTATCACTGCATGCTCTAACAACGTATTTACTCTTCCACATCACATTACCGTCCAGTAGCATGCAAGCAATTTACTTAACACGCAATGTAACACGTTTGTGGACGTTTCCTCTTTGCAAAAGGAGTTCTCTCCCGTGGGGGATTGGCACAGGCGATGGGCAGTGTGCAACTTACGAAGCTGCATGGCCGAAACATGTGGTTTAAAACAGGCTGTCAGGATGTATTAAATTCAAGCGAGTTCTTAAGAAACATTTGAATATGAGGGTACTTTGATTTATACTTTTCCACTAAAGTCATCAGTTTGTACCCAAGTTAGTAATCAAGTGTTCACCTGTGAATTACAAATACATGTAGTCACTACGTGGTTTCAAACGTTGAAATAGGAACTAAGAAATGAGTCACTGCTTCTAACAGAACAGTATCTAAACTTCGCCAACTTCCTGTTGATAACGTCGCTGAACTCCTCACTACAAATGTGTTCAGCTGGCAACAGCAAGCTTTTTCTACAATTTTTGGCATTTAATCGGATTCATTTTCAAGACGAAGAGGTCACGAAGGAAAACGTTACTTGACTTCTTGTTCGCCACGCAACTATCATGTCATCGATATGAGCTAATATTTAGATGTGCACTTAAGTAGTTTTATAGACTTTTTGAGCCTTATTCATCTTGCTCAAAAAACGCCTTACAGAGTACCAACGTTTACTGCTCAAAATTTGGTGTCAAATTCTTGATTTTCGCATGTAAGAATTACAGCAATAACACCAACACAGAAGAATATGAACCAAGTGCACATTCTTCAGTAAGTAAACGCATCGTTCAATCGGCATTTTGGGACTATCGTGGAGATTATGAGAGCGCGAGTTTATAAGTCTTAGAATAAGAAACCTACAATATCTATTCATTATTATTTGAGCCAACTTGTCATGTGGTCTGGTAAGGGCTCTTGTACAGCCCGATACACGTGTTTCGTTGATAAAAGTACCAGCCAAAGAGCAATCGAGCGTGCAACACTCTGTGATAGGTGAAAATTTCGCTTGACATAGGTGTAAAACGTTCGTCTTCGATGACTCTCTATAAAGAATGTAAGGCTCCCGAGAGAACTGACTATGAAAAGATTGAAAGACGACGTGTTCTGCCCGGCTGACGAGTCTGTAAGGACGAAACACGTGTCTCGGGCTGCACAAGAGCCTTACCAGACCACGTGACAAGTTGGCTCAAATAATGATGAAAGGATCTATTGAAATTTGAGCGTGGTCTAAATAAAGCACTCGAAACAAAGGTATATCTATAATATCTATGTCAAGAAGTTGCGGGAGAGCATGAGGAGAGCCACCTTAGCTCCAAGAGAAATTATGAGAGTCGTTGAAGCAGAGTTCATAGAAAAGCCAAAGCCTTCCAATATTTTTGGGACGAAACCCTAAGATGTGATAAAAGACGATGAAATATTACGTATGCTATCGACAAATCAATAATTGGTACATATGATTTTGCGTCGCACACGAGGTTAATGGTTCGATCTCGCGCTCATGGCTCACCAAGCCATCCATCCCTTCGAGGTCGATTAATCGGTACCAGACTAGTCTCAGGCTTGTCTGGGAGGATAAGCAGCACTGACTCGATAGAGCAGGAGGCCACCACGACTCGTTGTAAAGGCCAGATATGCATTCAATCACCTCAAACGAAGTTAAAAATTAAAGATGAATGCATGGTGCATCCCTCAGGGATTGATCAACGCCGAGAGCTTTATCCTTTATCCTTTCTGATTTTGCGTTGTACAAAATTTGTCCCAGGCTCAAATACCCTATTCAAAATACGGCTTCATGAGAGAAATTGAAAGCAGGGCTCAATAATATCGTTCACTAAGTATTTTCATTATCCTATGGTGTTAGGATATCGACAGAAATATTACAGTTTCATCATATTTTGATGGTAAAATGAAGAGAGACCAACCATACGAATGCTACAGACAAGTGGAAATGAGGGTTGACACGTTGACAAAAGGAAGTAATAAATGATTTTAGCACTAACGTTTTGATGAGACATGAAAAATATGTTCGTTGTTCAAAGACACCGTTTAAATGTTTATTTACATATATCATATCCTGATGAGATATTAAATCAAGGCAACCTGGATATTCAAATCCGACTATCAATATGTGAGCCAGATAAAAGCACTCAATAGGAAGAATTTCTTACAATGATGAGATCCATGCATTAGTAATGTTTCCGGTGGCGCATCCACTGCTTCCGTTACCGTTTCCTCTACAGGGGTATGGAAATAGATCTATCAAACTCCGTAAACTCCGTGAATTTCGGAATCGGCTATTGTTGATCTCGACGATGGTGTTGAATGCAGTTGTACTGCACGAAGACGAGAAGCAACAGGATGTCCGGACGGTGGGTGTGTTGGGGTCGTTGGCACTGCTGGAGTGTTATATGCCAACGCTGGTTTTAAGTCAGTCTCTAAAGCAAGCCCGCGATAATAAAGCATAGGTCATTCACTTTGCTACTTAAGACATGAAAAGTATAACAACATATTATCCCATCTATTGCCTACTTGGCATAGATTAGATACCTTTTCCCAAAAAGATTGAGACTGGCAATCAAAGAAGTTGATGAGGTTATTTTTGAGTTGGTTGTAGTTCTGAATTGTGTTCTACCCACGTATTCCCATGGAGCAATACCATGGCTATACGGTGAAAATGAAACCGTGATCCACCCCAGTATTCACAAAAATATGACAAGTCGATTTGAAATGTAATGTCGAGCGTTATCTTGAAAAAAGGTGAGACACTGAGTCGTTTCCGACGATTCTCTCGCACAGCTACGACCAAATTTCGGAGCTATTCACAGTGGACTTTTTTTGATTGTCTGCTTGTTGCCGAGCAGTGCTCAAGAAAGCATGTGCTGCCAGCCCCTACAAAGCCGAGAGCATAATCTTTCAAGCGTAGAACTACTAAAACACTACTAACCCACAGTCATCCGTTCATCAGTAGAATATGTTCTGCATGAACTAAATTAAGTTGTAAATGAATCGCATAGCATCATAAACATAAGTAAAGAGTCTTAAAAAAAGAACAAGTGCACATTTTTCATTTTTCTACAACCCGTCATTATAATATTCTGTCCGAATGCCAGCAATTGTTGCGTTCGATTAAATTCGCTTATTCCAGTTCATCCTCTACTAAGGTCTCCAAACATCCAGCGTGTTGCTTTGGCGGCTGCTTGAGATGTTTTCTTTACGAATTTCTAAGAATGCTGATCGATCCGATTTTCCTTCCGATCGCGGAGGTAGTCGAGCTAAAGCGTTCGCTAAGACATTCGCTAATTAATTGCATTAGATTGTTGTGAAGGTGATTCAACTGGTGCACCTCTGATCACCTCACTTTGTGATATAGTGCATCATTCACCACCGCGATACCGCGCACCCGTTATAGTATCACAACTCATAAGAATAATAAGCGACACACTGAATTTGTCGGTATAAGTGGCAATATCTCCATTCAAATGATTTCGCTTAACTTAATAGTACTTGCCACATCGAGTTGCAAAATTGCGTTTCGTGGATAGTTTGTACTCTAATTAACTTTCTATTTTAATTGTATTCTGACACATATTCCACGACATAGTCTCCAGAGGAGTCATTTGATCGATTAGGAGCTGCTGTGCGTATTCGGTCTGTTTTCGTCAAAATTATCCTTTGGAGACCATGACGATCTTTTTGATGCTCACCACGCGGCGTCAACTATCACTCAGCTACTGTAATGGCAGCGTCGCGTTTCGTTGGAAAGCGGGCAGACTTCTATAAATTTAGGAGACGTCTGCCTGACTGCCGCACAAGCGACGGTGCGACGCCGCCCGCCCATCAGCGCTGGTCCTTAGAGGGTTAAGGTTGTCAAGCTTTAACAAATGGACTTTCTATCCTTATATTAATAAAGTTCCTAGCATAAATGTGAAAGACTGACATGTTTCAAAAACGTTTTCCTTCTAGTGGAGCTCGGACCGCTAACCTTTCGATTAACAGCCAAACGGGCTAACTACTGTGCTATGGAAGCATCGGTGCGCGGCAACTCTATCCTAGAACTTCTTCGACTATCAAGTGACTATCCTCGCTGACTAAAAGCTTTATAATTCAACTACGCCTCCCTCGGGAGCTAGAGCCAACGGTCTTTGTGTTAACGACCGAACACGCTGCCTTATAGCGTCTCAAAACCGCTCGAGCTACGCGCATAAATGATTTAATATACGTTGGACGCCTCCTTGCATGAGTTCTAATAATACGAGTGACTAGAACATTCAAAGAAATGCTTCTGCTTTACATTGACACTAATTCTAATGCTGAATAGACTTTAATTGAGCTGAATCGTAATCACCTGCGCAGGTAATTCAACGCGTCTTGTGCTCAGTCTTCTCACTTAGTCACTCAAGACGAGGTACAGATTTTTGTATGCTAACATGAGTTTAATCTGAGGTATTTCAAATCGTATCTATTGAAACTTTAAAAAATGATAAGGGCAGAGGTTGTTCATGTTTGAATCCGGTTTGCTCTTGCGTTACACTGAATTACACTCGCGATTATACAGGATTATATCGAATATTAAATGAACAAAGAGGTGGTAAAGATGAACGATGTCAAGCGTGGAAGCAATAGTTGGAGCTCTAACTGTGGTGTGCTTGACAAGGAATATAGACGGACGCCAAACGAAGAATTTCGTCTAGTGAAACGTTATTTCGCTACAGTAGCTGAATTAGAGCACATACATGCTACAGCTGCGTATTTAGTCAGAACATAAAAAGAAGTCTACCAACCTTCGGTTAATAGCCGAAAGCGCTTTCTATTACGGCAGGGAAGCATGAGAAAATGGGTTTCCTACTCTAAAATCTTATTAATTCCTAGCAACTAACTCAACATTTAACATGTCATAGAAAAGATTCCGCTTCCCGTTAGACTCGAACTATGAACCTTTTGCTAACAGCAGCAAGCGCTGCCTTTTGTGCCACGGAAATGGGCAGCTGAGAATCCTGCCCTGAAGTTTTCGAACTTCCCAGAAAATATAGCCAAGATTTACCTATTCCAAATAAGAGATTGCGCTCCCAATTGGGCTCGAACAACAAACCTTTCGGTTAACAGCCGAACGCGCTGCCTATTGCGCCACGGAAGCATGTGCGAGAGTGATTCCTATCCCAAAATTTCCGAGATTTCCTGCACATAAACTCAAAGACTGACATTTTCCGGAAAAGGTTGCGCTCCCGGGTGGGCTCGAACCACCAACATTTCGGTTTGACCAAAGGCTTGATCACGAAATTGAAGTTCGATGGCTGACGTTTTGCTAACTTCACCTTCTTCAAGCCTCGACGCTCGTTGTATTAGACCACTTAAATGATTCAGTGGAATATCAGTGCCCTTTATATCACCTTTGTGTCGATTTAAAAGATAAAACGAAGAAAAAGCGCCATGTGTTGCGCGGTAGTGCGACGCATTCGTCTTTCCAGTTTATTTTTCGAATTTCAACGTTTATAAAAAGGCTTCAGCGCTTTGATGCCCTTGACTCCAGCGCCAGGGTCATGACATTCACTTCAAAATCACTCCCATTGTGCTCTGTGCCCATCTGCATGCCTTACCTCGAGGTGTACTTTCTCGAATTTTGAATTTACCATCCAGATATGCGGACACAAAGTACCTAGTCATTCTTCAAATAAACTCATCCCCGCTTGCCTTACAAGATAGTACACATATTGTACCCAAACTCATGTTTTCCCTCTCTTTCTTTGGGGCAGTTTGTATAATTTTCTGAGATGCACAAATGATCGTAGAGGTGATTGCAGCGTAGTTCACGACGCAAGGTGTTAGGTGATTGTTCAATAACTGCCGAAAGCCTTACTGGACCGCATCTTTCTAAGCACCTTGAAATGGCGCTATTACTTCGCTTGATCTAAAGGACAGCTTGGAAGGGATCTAATTAGGGCGTGTAAATATTTTTTTTTGAGGCCTAATTCGATCTTTTGAGCTGACCCAGTGGCCGATGTGCCATTAGAGATGGCTATTTTCCGCGCCGATTCCTAATTCTTCTCTTTTCGTGTGCACACAATTTCAGCCCTTCGACGCATGTTCATGGCAGTGATTTTTCTAAATGGAAAAAAATGAGAAGAAAGGAATTGGAGTAGTGTATCTTTGCAGTTTGATTCCGGTAGCATTTTGTACAGTCGATTTCTAAAAACTCCATTCAAATGTTCGAGAATAAGAGTCAGTTCCCGTTTGAACTTTCTCGCGCAAATTCCGAATACTCAGGGTGCCCGTTTGAAACTTTGAAACATCGGTCTATTCACTCTTCGTTGGGACACTGCTTTATAGCAATTAAAACAGCGCAACGCTACCACTGACGTCATTAATAAAAAATAAATCTTTCTTGAAATTCTTTTTATTTAGCCGCTTCTAGCGGTGGTATAATGTTTCAAATGAACACTCATTGATGTAGAGTGATGTGCAAAACTTTCGCGTCAGGCGGGACTAGAACCCGCACCTCACTCTAACCGGGAGCGCGTGCTCTATCCGTTACACTACTGAAGCCCATTTTGGAAACTCTTTCTACGCTACAGCGCATTCATCTGTCAGCCGCCAGCCGTCAACGACTTGGTCCGGGTAGTCGGTTTCAACATTGAACCCAGTTACGGTGACAGTTAATGGGTATTAAAGATAAAGAAACCGACTACACGGGCCAGGTCGTTGACGGCTGGCGACTGACACATAGATGCGCTGTAGCGTGAAAAGGGTAGAGTGCAAATTGGGCGTCACCAGTGTAACGGATAGAACACGCGCTCCCGGAAAGAGTGAGGTACGGGTTCTGGTCTCGCCTGGCGCGGAAGTCTTGCACATCACTCTACATCAATGGGTAAAAATCTCTCTTGACGTGTAAGTGAGATGGCAAAGCACCCAGCCCCGTAGAAAACTGGGAACCAGTGACCGTTAGATCAAAAATCTACCGTTCCACCAACTGGGACCACGAGGCCCAAGGGGCCCATCACTTTTACATCAAATACAGCATTACCTTGTGGAACGATTAGCCCTTGGAGTCCTATATGACACTTGAATGTACCACGCTTCCAACGTTTCGCGTCGAACGCCAGGTTTTTTACGAAGCACTCAGCAATTGAAATGTGAGAAGCTATCTAGTAAATTTAGGTTTTGAGAAGACATCAAAACTAAATGATGGATTATCACAGGAAGAGACTCCCGTGAAGGTCCTCGTATAAACAGTGCTCATATGTCGAAAAAATTTCCAAGTAAACCACATCCATCCAAAAACTAACGTACTTTCCTACGTCATCTTGAGAAATGGCGCTTCTGATACTAAGTTTGGCTTGTGAAACGTTTGTCATCTACGTTTTAATTACGATTAAATGATTATCTTTTGATTTCAGTGGCGTCGTTTCAACTTCGCAGTGGATTTTGTGATACTATGTAATGAGATTTTGGTGCTAAGCAAACTTTGTCGCCATGAAAAAATGGATTGTTTTTGCATGAACTCGTGTAAACGTATTCCTAGTGGGAAGAACGCTCAATTTTCCAAGAACTTTCCACGTTTTACTACAAATTATGAGCTGTAGTCACATTATGTGAATTATACTCGTGTTTCCTAGGCTTTTTTCGGAAAGGAACTTTCTCACTAGACTATTAGTAACTATTCGATAGCTTGAGAAATGCTCTTTTTAGATACTGAGCTTGTTTTGTGAAGAGGCATACAAAAGAAGTATTGAGAAGATCACGTAAAATCAATGCGCATAACTACTGACAAAGATTGCAACGATGATTATTGTTCATATGGGGAGCATAATCCCTTGAAGACCATGAGAGTCTTTTTGATGCTCAACGCGCGACGTCAAATCTCACTCATCTACTGTAAGGGCGACGCCCCTTCCCGTGGTAAAGCAGACAGACAGTCAGGCATGTATGCACAGACACTCAGAAGTTGGCCGCCCAACTGCTGCGTAAGCGAAGGTGAGACGCCGCCGCCAACGCTGGTTCTTAAAGGGATAAGTGGATAACATAAGAAGTTATCACCTATACTACAAAAGAACAAAACGTATTCTGCAATTCTTCAGAATTCTCTACATTGAAGTTTATTAATGATGAAAAGTTGCTTCGAATTATTGATGAAGTGGAATCGTGTTGCAATGTACAGTTTCTTTTTTGCTTTTGTATTTTTTTTTTGATGAACCATTCATTAATTTGTAATTGGTTTAGCAAGTTTTGGCAAAAAATAGCCTTATTGAAGTCTCTTTGCTTGTATTTACTCATTGACTGACGATTGAACCTTCTCTGTTGGTAATAAAATTTTAAACTCATCAGAAAACTACCACACTGTCTTTCCACCGTATTGCACTTCCTGCATAGTCCCGCCTGTCCGCCGTGTGAAAAGTCAAAGTGAGGCTTGAGGGGTTAATACATATTAAGTTACCCTTGACATGCAAAACGAGAGAGCAAAACATCCAGCCCCGTAGGGGACTCGAACCCCTGACCGTTAGATTAAAAGTGTAACGCTCTACCAACTGAGCTAACGAGGCTTGCAGATACTTCAGTGTTTTACAACATAATGTTACTTTCAAAAATCATCGACATATAACAAATTACGCTTCTACTGATAACTCTGAAGACCAGTTCACCCCAGAGTTATCAAAAACTGCTTCAAATGGCTCAACGCTTCCGGATAGTGCGCAATTTTCAATCAAAATCAGACACGAGTTTTGCGCCTAGTTAACTCATTTAGATATTAACCCTGGCAGGATAGCGTGTGGTCTTCATGTACTTCGGAATCAACTGCGTTACAAGGATATGTCAGAAAGACTTGGTAAAGAAGGGCAAGAAAGGGCGCTACCACTATATCTCTTCCCGTTAGTTCGCTTCGATGAGGAACCGCCAAATGACGAAATCGACTTTGATGTTTATTTTAGAAGTGATTCCTCAAATAATTTATTACTATCGAAACTAGAATAGACCCAACCCTACACATGTACGGAAACTGGGTTTACACCGGGCCAGGAAACCTTATGGAACCAAAATCTAGCCAACTATCTGATAGTGATTTAGGTAGGTAATTTGTACTTTTTTCAGGTCTGCCGAATGTTTAATTAACAAAAACTTCTTCAAGATGTTTCCCTCTATCGAGCATCCTCTGGAAAGGAGTATGGAATCCAATACCGAAACATCAAAGACAGAATGGGTCAAAACGGAAAACGCTGCGGGTCTGGAAGCCTCCGTTGCTTCTCGGCTCAAAAACAGTCCAATTTGTCCGATCCTAAACATATTTATCGAAGCACCTGTGAACATCTATTGATGCTTGTCGACTCATACATCAGCACTCAAGGTTAGACTTATCATCAGGTGTACAGGAGAAAAAACGAATAGAATAATACGGCTTCTAAACCTCTTCCTCACTCAGGTGGCTGAATTCTTACCGACTCATCTACCAAACGCCGAAAATGTTCCTGAACTATCTACGCTGCCCGCAACCAAACAACACATGTAGTTAAGTCATTGAAGTTACTTCGCTTTATACAAATCTATCAAATGACACTGCAAAGCAAATAGCTATTCACGAGTTTCTCATGAAAAATGAGAGAATATAAATATGTATTGCTTATAGATCTAATAATGTTGAGTGATATGCCAAACTTCGAACCTCACACGGGAATGGAACACACATTTTATGTAGTGATCGGACTCCGAAAGTGGTAGGCCG
>JAHQIW010004989.1:0-26519 GCA_019055375.1 Parelaphostrongylus tenuis
GAGGACCAACTTCCGGTGCTACAGTCATGCTTTGAATTTTGATGGATCAGTAGACGTAAAATCAGCAGTGCATATCAGCTTATGTAATAAGTACAAGACGGGACATGATGTGGATCGAGTTTTAGCTGCGAAGTAACGGAAAGCTTTGAACCGGCCGAGCCTGCTATTTATTACCCATTCACTACTTAACTTTCTATAATGCTTTTGGAATTCCTTATCAGACGATGGAAGTTAGACTGTAATAACCTCTAGGTGTTTTTTCGTTATTTCAACATCCAATTGATGGGAAATTATCACGAACATCCACCCTATCACTAACTGATACTATAATGGTCTTGCACTTCATTTAGCTCCCTTATCTGTCGTATGCCGTTTTTTGACGTTGATGTTAAACTGGAGTTAAACTTTTTCATGCGAAAGTGATTAAGGATTCTAAGAGTCTCGTTTGAAAATATGCGAAAATTGGCATATACAATGCTATTAGGGCTATGCTGCCTAAAGAACGCTCGAGGGAAGGGCGGGTTAGCATTGCCCTTATAATTTATTGTTCATGCCTGTTAGATTATTAAAGTCCGGCTCTATAGCGGAGTCGATCTTGAAGCTCTTGTAAATTGCACGCGATGGTACACAGGGCTTCCTTATAAATAGGTTGCGCGGGTGAGAAACTTGTGTCCATTTCCAAGAGTGATCGCGCATAATCGGAGAGAGTCATTCTTGCTCACACGGTGACACTTGATTTTTCTGCCACATTACTCTTGATAGGTTGACACTTATGGCTTTTGTTGACGGTGTTACAGTGCTTTGTTGAAGTTTGTTTATGCGATTTACTCAAAAGAATTTCAAATTTCCTGCGTAAGGTTACTCTAGCTGTTGCCCTAATAGATTCGCAAATCATAATTGACCCACTTTTGATTCACCTCCAAAGGCAATCCTCTCAATACTGAATACAACAAAAAAAATTGCAGTATTTGTTTACACTTGCTTTTCTATATTCTGTAGTCGTTCGATAGCTTGAGAAAAGTTGATTCTGATGCCATGCTTGGTAATGGATCGACCTTCATACCACGTTTTACCGTCCAATGAAAGGTACCGTTTTGCAATCACAGACCATTTTTCCAACTTATCAGCGGACATCGGTATTATAAAGGGCAAACTTAGGTAGCCTAGATAAAGTATCACTGAAGAGACATGCGATAAAGTATTTTTAATGAAAAGGCAGTCCCTATTTTCACAAAAAAGTCCACTACTCTATACCAACTCAATGCTATGAAGCCGCATCGTGTGAAATGTATTAATATTTTCACTACTTTTTCACTCAGTAAAGGTTTTTCAAGAGAAAATCTGTAATTTTTTAACAGCTAGAAAACGAAAATATAGTGCTAAACCTAATTTGTGAGGAGATCTTCATAGCAAGCCATGCAACCAAGAAAAAAAAAAGACTTTCTGCCCAAGAGCGAACTTTGCCTACTGATCAGATGTGCTCGGTACCGTACGCAAGATCATTAGTCAACCACTTCGTTGTTTTAACTACCACAATTTCTTAGCCACATTATACCCCAAGCAGCACCAATTCTCAGCCACATTATACCCTAGGTAGCACAATGTCTAAACCACATTATACCCCATGAAGCACAATTTCTAAACCATTTGAAATCCAGGTAGGGCAATTTCTTAATCACCCTGTACATCAATTAGCACAATTTCCTAGCCGCTTTATAACCCAAGTAGTACAATTTCTAAACCACATTACACCCCAAGTAGCACAATATCTTAACCACTTTATACCCCAAGCAGTGAAGCTTCTTGACCACATTATACCCCAAATAGCACAATTTCTTAACCTCATTATACCCAACATAGCAGAATTTCTTGACCACTTTATACCTCAAGCAGTAAATCTTCTCAACCACATTATACAACAAGTAGCATAACTTCTAACCACATTGTACCCCCAGTAGCACAAATTCTCAACCACTTTATACCCCAGTGACCAGAATTTCTTAACCACTTTATTTTCTAAGTGGTAAATCTTTGACAACTTTATAACCCAAGTAGCACAATTTTTTAAATACTTTATACCCAAATTAACACAATCTCTTAACCACTTTATACCCCAATTAGCACAGTTTCTTAACCACTTTATAGCAAAAGTAGCACAATTTCTTAACCACCTTATATCCCAAGCAGTAAATCTTCTCAACCACATTATACAACAAGTAGCATAAATTCTAACCACATTATACCCCCAGTAGCACAAATTCTTAACCACTTTATACCCCAGTAACCAGAATTTCTTAACCACTTTATTTTCTAAGTGGTAAAATTTTTGACAACTTTATAACCCAAGTAGCACAATTTTTTAAATACTTTATACCCAAATTAGCACAATCTCTTAACCACTTTATACCCAATTAGCACAGTTTTTTAACCACTTTATAGCAAAAGTAGCACAATTTCTTAACCACCTTATACCCCAAGCAGTGAATCTTCTTAACCACATTACACTCCAAGTAGCAGAATTTCTTATCCCTTCATACCCCAGTGACCGGAATTTCTTAACCACTTTATTCCCCGAGAGGCACAATTTCTTAACCACTTTGTATCCCAAGTAGCACAATTTCTTAATCATTTCATACCCAAAGCAGTAAAATTTGTTAACCACAATACACCCCAAGTAGCACAAATTCTTAACCACTTTATACCCCAAGCAGTAAAATTTCTTAAACACACCATACCCCAAGTAGCACAATTTCTCAACCACTTTAACACCCAGGTAGCGTAATTTCTTGAGCACATTTTACCCCAAGTAGGAAAATTTCTTAACCACATAGCACCATTGACACAATCTCTTAACCACTTTTAACCCCAAGTAGCATAATTTCCTAACCACTTTATACCCCATTTCGTAACATTTCATGATCACTTTATAATCCAAGTAGCACAATTTCTAAGCCACATTATACCCCAAGTAGCACAAATTCTTAACCACTTTATACTCCTAGCAGTAAAATTTCTTAACCACATTGTGTCCCATGCGCACGATTTCTTAACCACTTTATAACTCAATTAGCGCAATTTCTTAGCCACTTTATATCCCAAGAAGTAAAATTTCCTATTTACGCTACAGCTTATGTAGCACAGTTTCTTAATCACATAATACCCCAATTCGCAACATTTCTTAACCACTTTATACCCAGTAATCAGAATTTCTCAACCACTTTATAACCCACTTAGCACAATTTCTCAGCGACATTGTGCCCCAAGTAGAGCCATTATTTAATGACTTTGTACCCCAATTAGCAACATTTCTCAACCACTTTATACCCCAAGCACCAGAATTTCCTATCCACTTTATAACGCAACTAGCACAATTTCTTTACCACATTATAAGCAAGCAGCACAGTTTCTTAACCACTTTATACCCTAAGCAGTAAAATCTCTTTACCACATTATACCCCAAGTAGCACAATTCGTTAACCATTTATAACGCAGCTAGGACAATTTGTCAACCACTATTTACCCCGAGCACCAGTATTTCTTGACCACTTTATAACCCAAGTAGCACAATTTCTTAACATCATTGTACCCCAAGTAGCGCAATTTCTTGACGGCTTTACACCCCAAGCAGTAAAAGTTCTTACACTTTATACCTCACCCACCAGAATTTCTTAACCACTTTATTTCCCAAGCAGTAAAATTCCTTGACCACATGATACCCCGAACCACAATTTCTTAGCGACATTTTACCACCAGTAGCACAACTTCTTGACAACTTTATACCTCAGTAACCAGAATTTCTTAACCGCTTGATTTCCTAAGTGGTACAATTTCTTAACCACTTTATAACCCAAGCAGTAAACTTTCCTAACCACACTATAACCCATGTAGCACAATTCCTTAACCACGTCATACCCCATGTAGCACAGCTTCTTGTCCACTTTATACCCCAAGCAGTTAAATTTCTCAACCATATTATCCCCCAATTGGCAGCATTTCTTAACCACTTTACACACCAGTAACCAGAATTTTTTAACCACTTTATTCCCCAAGTATCACAATTTCGTATCCACTATGTATCCCAATTAGCACAATTTATTAACCACTTTATACCCCATGTAGCACAAGCTTTATGCCTCAATATCACAATTTCTCAATCCTTTATACCTCGAGTAGCATTATTACCTAATTATTTTGTATTTCAAGCAACACCGTTACATAACCCCTTTAAACTCCACCTAGCACAATGTCTTAACCACTTTATACCCAGTGTGGCACTATATCATAATACTTTCATTGTTAGATGAGCCAACTTGTCATGTGGTCTGGTAAGGGCTCTTGTACAGCCCGATGCACGTGTTTCGTCCTTACAGACTCTTCAGTCGGGCAGAACCCGTCGTCTTTCGAACGTTTTATAGTCAGATCCTTCGGAGCCTTACTCTCCTTACAGAGAGTTATCGAAGACGAACGATTTACACTGTATGTCAAGTGAAATTTTCACCTAATAGAGAGTGTTGTACACTCGATTGCTCTTTGGCGTGTATATCATCATATTATACCTTTATTTCAAGTGTTTTGCTAAGACAACGCTCAAGTAACATAGATCCTTTCATTATTATTTGAGCCAACTTGTTACATGGTCTGGTATGGGCTATTGTACAGCCCGATACACGTATTTCGTCCTTACAGACTAACAAGTTGGCTCAAATAATAATGAAACGATTTATTGAGATTTGGATGTAGTCTTAACAAAACACTCAAAATAAAGGTATAATACTTCGTGATCGTTTTACTAAATCTTAATAGTGTTACTTGTTGTATAAAATAGCTAGGATATTGTGCTAGGTGGGTTATAAAAGAGTTATGCAATAGTGCTGCTTGGGATACAGATTCATTAGATAACAATGGTACATGAAGTATGAAGTTTTAATGAAATGCTGTTACCTGGGGTGTGAAGCGGTTAAATATTTGTTCTTCTTGGGTTCTGAAGTATTTTTGAGATAGTGCTATATGTGATATAGAGTAGTTAAGAAATTGCACTGTTTGGGGTTAAAAGTGTTGAAGAAATGGTGCTACTTGGGGTACAATGTATTTTTTACGTAGTACTACTTGGGGTATGGAGTGGTTAAGAACTTGTGCTATTTCAGGTATTGAGTGGTTATGAGATAGAGCGAAGCTGTATCAAGTGGTTAGGAAATCATGCTACTTGGGATACGAAGTATTAGGAGAATACGCCACTGAGGAATGAGGTGGTCAAGAAATTGTGCACTTGGTTCTTAGGTTGGTTATGATATAGTGCTACTTGGGGTATAAAGTGGCTAAGATATTGTACTTCTTGTGGTATAAAGTGGTTATGATATTGTGCTACTGCTTTATAATGTTGTTATGGAATTTTGCTTCATGACTTGTAAAGTGGTTAATAAATGAACTTTTGGGATCATGAAGTGGCTACGCAATTGTGCCACTTGTTTTATAAAGTTGTTATGGGAACTGTGCTACATGGGGTATAAACTGGTTAAGAAATTGTACTTCTTGGGGCATGAAGTGATTATGAAATTGTTCTAGTTGTTGTATAAAGTTGTTATCTAACTGTGGTACTTGAGGTGTAAAATGGTTGAAGAAATGTGCTACTTGGGGTATAAAATGGTTATGAAATAGTACTCCGTTTGGTATATAGTGGTTACGATATTGTGCTGCTAGAATACAAAGCCGTTGACAAATTTTGCTACTTGCTGGTGGCACCGTTACTTTTCGAAAAGTGCCAGTGAGGAGAGGCAATGCCCAAGTAAGTCAACGAAACTTTAAAAAGTATTGTGTGGCGCACAAAGAGGTCCCTGACTCAGTTCTGAAAATATCGTGGTAAGAGGGTGAGCAAATCGCTTTGGATGATTTTCTGATCGAGAGGCTACCTCGTTCGGGTGCTTTGGACGTAAATGAACAGGGCACTCAATATGGAGGAGGAACTTGGCACAAAAAGGGGAGAAGCATGGGCCTCATTTGAACATATCGAAGAAGCCACCGACTGGATATATGACCACAAAGTCCATGTTCACCATTTTGATTCGACAGTCCTCCCAGCGCCTTTTATGCAACGGATACGTGGGCTGATACTGCAACCACGTCAAGAAATTTGCGTACTACTCTTAAGGCGCTTGAGTGAAGTCTTCTGAAGGTTATTACCGGCACTCATGACGGCTGGCGGGTTTGCGCAGCTTCGATCTTCGATAGCTATCTCATAAATACGCATCGATATCTAAGCACGAATGGCCATGGCATGTGATAAGAAGAATAGATGACAGATGGACAAAGAGAAAAGTGGAGTGGACTCCCAGAGTATGCAAACGCCCTCTAAGAAGATCAGCCAAACAATGGATGGACGTGCTTGTAACTAACTGCAACCATGTCCGCAGATGGCAAAGAGTTTGAATTCACGAAATGGGCCTCGTGCGCGTCACCATGCTAAAGCATACCAACACTATGGACGACAGATACGTGAGAACTAAATGAATAGAAAATATACTGGGGCCCTCACCATCAGTTAGGACGGCCCTTCAAGTATCAAGTAATAAGTATTCACTGTTATTGAGATTTCTAGGCAAAAGCAAAAGAAGCCGCAGGATTCATAGACAGAGTCCGTTAATAGTTTTTGCAGCGACCAAAATACAGAGTTCACTTACAGTGGAAGTTCGGCACAGAAACATTGGAGACCGTAGTTTGCATAGACAGAGGGTTCTCCAATATAAATATAATATAAAGTCCTTTACTAACTCTTCATCGTTCACTGGTTGTTCGTAAAACAGCGTGGAAATACGAGAGCGAGAGCTAGAACATTGAAATCTTAGACATACCGAAATAAGTTATGATATATATCTATAGCCATTGGTGTCTCAGATCGAAATTGTTTTACTGATTGATGTTTCAACACAATGTCTTGTGCTAAATGAAGCGCTCAATGTTTAATCGTAAAACAGCGTGGAATACGAGAACCACGCCTAGACATCGGTATCCCTCTGGCATTTGATTAAAAAATAGTATGTAAATACTGGTGAGGCAGAAAGCAACTGTTTCGTTATTTAAAGCTTCTACGCACTGTCTTCTTGGAAACCAAGCTTCAATTTACGCTCAGTTCACATTCTATTCGTAGAACGGGATGGAAACACAAAAACCTTTACTTGAACATCGGTATCCTCCACACATTGAAATATAAATTTATCTAAAGTGATAGGGGAGTCGGATCAAAGTTGTTTCGTTCTTTGATGCTTTTACACACTGTCTCTTCCAAAATGAAGTGTGTACTAGCGTTTTATCGTCCACTGGTTATTCGTAAAACAGCGTCGAAATACGAGAACCACATCAACAACATTGGTATAGTGCACACATTGAAATGAATCGTCATATAGAGTCCTTAGTGAATCAGATCGAAGTCGCTTTATTTGTTCTTTCTACTCACAGGCTTCTGTAAAATGAAATGCTTACCAATGCTCCATCGTTCTCTAACTGATCGTGAAAGAGCGTGGAAATACGAGAACCACACTTAGAGAATCAGAATCGTGCACACATCGAAGTAAAGGTCATATAAAATCACAGGTGAGATGGTTGGAAATGTTTTGTTATTTGATATTTCTACACAATGCGTTATTTGAAATAAAGCATTTTATAAGGCTTCATCGATCCTCTCCTTGCGATCGCTTTTTTCTATTAGCCTCGCTCGAAACATTAATAGTCTGATAGTGATGTAACATGTTTTGAGTCGTTTGTGAGGTCTAAGTGCTAGACAGCCGCCTGTTTCGTCCTTCAGGACTCTTCAGTAGCACAGTCCCTCCGTTCAGCCGATCTCTTGGGACTATACTCCTCTATGAAGGGATCGACGCCAAGTAACAAATCACCGGAAGTCAGGTCAATAAAACTCAATAATAAATTCAGTGAATAAAACTTGACTGCTGGTCTCTGTAATGTCTAGGGATTCTATCACCTGACTATCAACTGACTTGATTCACTACTCGGCACCGAAACCTTCATAGAGGAGTATAGCTTCAAGGATCGGCTAAACCTGGGAGTTGTGCCACTGAAGAGTCCTGGAGGACGGAACAGGGGCCTGTCTAGCTTTTAGACCTCACAAACGGTTCAAAAGATGTTATATCATTATCAGGCTTTATTGTTCACTAGTTATTCGTAAGAGACCGACTCTTAGTAGAGGATCGCATAAGCGCACGTAGTGGAATAAAAAATCATATGAAATCATTAGTGAGTCGCTAGGCATTGTTTTGTTATTTTGAGTTTCTACACAATTCCTTCCTCAAAAACGAAGCGTTTACCAATGCTTTACAGTTCACTGGTTTATCGTAGAAGAGCGTGGGAATATGAGATGCACACCAAGAACATAGCCAATCCGGACAAACTCTAACAATAAATTATAAGATCATTAGTGACTCACACGAGACTGCTTCGTTATTCGACGTTTCGACTGATAGTCTTACTCAAAGTGAAATGCTCACAATCGCTTCATTACTGGTTATACCCAGTGATGTAGAGTGATGTGCAAAACTTTTCTATCAGGCAGGAATCGCACCCACATCTCACTCTATTCGGGAGCGCATGCTCTCACCCATTGCACTATTAACTTTCGTTAGCCATCACGCTTGCTACGTTATAATGCACCCATTACTGGCTACTGATAAAAAAGCGTAGAATTACGAGAACCACACTTTGAATATTGGTATCTCTTGTATAGTAAAATGAAAAATTATATAAACAATACTTTTGTACTTTTTATGTTAATACTCTTCGTTCTCTTTGTCTGTCATAAAAGCAATAACTTTTATACAACAGCCCTTCGTGGTCGGAAAAGAGGACTCAATCTATTCATTGAGTGAAATCATAAATAAATCACATTGTAACTGAAATATAATGCTTGTTTTAACTGTACTATAAGCCAAAAGTCCTTGTAACTGGTCAAGAATATTCTTCATACCCCTAAAGTGCGATATCAGTAAATGGCCACTTTTTTGATTAGTAGAGGTTTCCAATAGCTCCCTTTCTCTAATTTTTTGCTTCATTTCGGCCTTTTAAAGATCAATTCACATGATGCTTCGGGTGGTGCTTGAAGATTTTGTCTTTTCTTAATATCATGAAATGTTGGTTTGGACAATTCTTCTTGTAGTCTATAAGGAAGTCGAGCTAGGGCATCGCTATGGCGTTCGTTGATTTGTAGCAAGAGAGTATTGAAATAGGGGTTTGAACCATTGCCTTGCTCTTTGTTAGCTGAGAGTAGCTCAATCTGGGGCGTTTAGTAAGGCATTCTCTTATCGATATGATAACGTGGTGTTGAGAAAGTAACGAATCAGTACCTTGTTTTCTGAGAGTCTGATCACTCTGCAACAGCACACAGTACACAGTACGTTAATCAATAAAAATAAATCGTGATTCACTGAGAATTAGATGAATATTCTACACTTATTTTTTATTACAGAGAATACAATTCGATTTCATGAAAAATGCTGGCAAAAAACCATATGAGAGTTGAATAGGACACTAAGGTTTTATCATGGAATTTGTTTAATATTGGAATGCAACATTATTTTCTTCTCTTCATTCACTTAACGATAACGTTTTTTGTTCTTTGGCAAGTTTTGTTGGCGAAGAACGCTTTTAAACAGGAGTTGGCTTGGCCGGTATCGCTGCACCAACAAGATTTTTTGTTTCCTTAATAGGAGTAATGGCCTCTATTGCTGCAGTGGTCCCCGGAGTTTTCTGAATTTCCTTGGCATTCTTTGCCTCGTCTGGATTCGTCTGAACACCTTGAGCTTTAGTGCTGATAGTTTTCAAGAAAAATCCTAATTAGGAAAGAAAGTCTAAGGATGAGCTATTATTTGTTTAACACTCTACTGCGATTTCACTAGAATCGAATTGTTTTTTTCTGTTATCACCGGCAGGATGGAAGTGGAGTAGTCTGTTAAATTGACTCAGCTTTTTGGATATCTACCTCCGATTTGTAATCGCATCTTCATTATCTTCTGCTCACCTCTCCAAACTCCTTTTCGAGACCTTCCACCATGTCTTTGTACTGAAATATGATTTCTTACTAAAAATTCAGTTTTCGTTATGTTTGAATAAGCCGGAAAAGCCTATTAAGAATAAGAAATCCTATAAAAGACTTTCTTCTTAAAAAATTTAAAACGAGTCGTTTTTGTAAGAAATGACGGTGATGTAATTTTCTGGTGTATATTGTTACATTTGCCAACCAGGTGTAAAGAGCACTCACTTGTTGTGCTGTTATGAACATTGCAGGATAACATTTCTTGAGATCCACTTTTGTGTCGCCTTTTGGTAGATGTTTTTCAAAAAGCAATCTTTTTCTCCTTCCTTTGAAGAAAACCATGGCGATTATTAACTTCACATTACCATTCCTTTTTCCAATTTAGTTCTACTTATACGAATAGTTCTATTCCATTATTACTATAACTACTGCTTTCGCTAACGCTATTGGGAGGACCTAGTGTACAGACACCTTACGCTCAAAATATTAAAAGTTTGGTCCGTGCTAAAAAGTTGAAGAATTTGCCAAAGTGCTTTCATTTTACAAAAAACCTTTTTCCAAGAAAGCTCATTGACGGATGATTTGATTAACAAATATCATTCATTTTATTTCAAACGCTATAATGAATTATGGTCACTGTATATAATGTTCGACAAGTACCGAAATACGACATACCCTGCAAAGCAATTCCAAATGCTGGCAGCATTGGCTTTGATTTTTGAGCTATAGTAACACATGGTGAATAAAACCGGGCATGATATATTTATACACATATACAAACATATATATATATATATATATGACTATAGAACAAAGTTTTTTTACTGTTCTCTTCTTTCACAATTCGTGAATACCTTTGATAATCGGTTATTTTTCTGTCGTGCGCGCACAAATGAAAGACGACACTTTTGCTAGACAAGAAAATTTTATAAGAATGTTAGTAATTATTCCAAAGCCCTAATCTCCAACTAGTGCGCTTCGCGTTCTTTTTTTTTCGAAACGACCTTTCTATAACGCTGCAGCACTCAAAATAAAATTATGGGTACAATTCGGTTAGACGGCGACAAATTTATAAAACGATCTCAGTCCCTCGACAATAACTGATCATAGGGGTGTTAGCAGTCATTCAAAAGCTTGAATCTCTGGCTAGGGCCCTACATTGTCAATTTTCAAAACACCTTCTCATAGCGCAGCAAAATCTGAATTAAATTTGTTTTACTCGATCACACGTTTTCTTGTCTTATTTCGCTTATAATTCGCTGGACAAAACTCCTTTACTGGACTGCTAGTAGTCATTTTATAACACAAGCTTCGAGGAACTCAAAAATTTGTTTGCTTTTGAGAAAGTTCTTGTGATCTTTGATCTCCTTTGGTACTACGAAATGTGCTTTAGAACTCATTGGACAGAACTCTTTTGCGAGATTACTTATTAGCAATCATTCGATAGCATGATGTTTCTGCATTCTGATTCCACCGATGTTCTTAATTTCTGGAAACACGGATTATCAGGGTAAATAACACGGAGTTTTACATTTTTGGTAAGGTCGCTCACAGACTAATCCACAAGGCTGAGGTCGCAACACAGACGTGGAAGAGGTGGGGCGACGCGGGACGATCGTTATGTTGGTATTCAAGGAAATTTTTCCTCCACTTTGTAACGAACTCCAGATGAAGCAATTTATTAAAAAACTGCTAAAATTTCTCTACACATTGATATGCTTCTCGACTTCCAGTGAATAATAGCGAGTCATATAAGTGAAGGTAAAAGGCGACGTGAAACAAAATTCTATTCACATGTTACAGCGTTATAAAGAGGTGATTTGGAAAGTCAGCTATGTGAAGCTGTAGCTAGAGAATTGAGCTTTCGAATAATTACTAATACTCTACGAAAGAAATTCCTGTCCACTGAGTGAGATCGGTTCAAATATTTATAGTCGTCTCACGGAATTGTATCAAATTGTACTTAACGATAGAGAGTGATATGCAACAATATTCCCGTCAGGGGGATTCGAACCTATGATTCAACCTATCCGTGGACGCGTGCTCAACTGTTGCACTATATAGAGTCGTTAGGACAATGGTTCAGCACGCTCCCCCACCGGATGGAGTGAAATGTGGGTTCGAATCCCAGCTGACGCTAATCACATCACTCTTTATCGCTGGGTATGTTAAAACATCTTACCATCGCTAGAAGCGGTCAAATAAGAAGAAATCTATTTATATATATATATATATATATAAATAAATAAATAAATAAATATATATATATACATATATATAACCCGTGTTGCACTCATATCGATGAAATGTGCCCCAGTACATCACTAGGGCCACCACCTGATGTAACACTATATTCAATATAACCTATAGTAGCTATAGATAATCTTTAGCCCGCTGGGTACAACAGATTCACGACGCTGGCCCCCTTCGATATACGTGGCGGTGAACACTTCATTGTAACGAGTAGATGCCAGCCATCGGGTGGAATATTTATGGTTCGTTTTCCTACGACGACGCTCTGCAGAAGATTTCTTTAGTGTCATTTTTCTCTTTTCACTTCAATATGCATCATATCACTAACACGCCTCATTACATCATATCTCATATCGTAACTCTGTAACATAAGTGATTGACTGAATTATTTATCTATCACCAAACACTTAACAACCCAACTGATAACGATACTGATGACTTGTCATTTCTACTTATGAAATAACATCGAAATAGAATTCAAATTTTAGAGTGATACAAAAAATACAGTGCAGGTGCAATAAAAACTCCTATGTATCTATTTGTTGATAGCGCACAGCAAAAAAAATTCCATAAACAGCCTCAAGTACTAATGGATGCCAAAAAATAACAGCAAAGAAGCCGATCTGAAGCGTCCTAGGGCGAGGATCAAGCCAGCAACCTTGTTCTCGATAGCCAACTCTACTAACCAGTCGGCACTACAGACTGCTCGTAGCCGTCCACGGCAGCAGGGTGGCTAGCGTCGTGGATAAGTCGTATACAAAGGGTTAATGGGCTTTACTCCACAGGTATGGGTGAGACGCGTATTCAACTTCCTTAAAGTCGAATGCTTTACATACCACTCAGTAATCTGAGATTTTTTATATTTTTTACTGCAATTATAATTATATTTACTGTCTGTGCACTTATTGCCATTATGATTTTCAATTCAACATAATGATAACAGAAGATAGAACAAAATTCTTTTACTTACGACTGGCCGGCTACATGGTCATAGCAAAAGCATATTAATAACAAAGCAGTCGTCATTGCGGCAATTGGTGAATAAAAAAATAACTCGTACACAGTGGCTCCGTAGACAAGTTCTAGAATTGAGAGAATTAGCGCTTCGAGCTGCTGAAAAACATTTTTGTTAAACCTTGAAAAAGTTAACAAACTGGTTTTCTACAACTCGTAAAGAAAACGTGGGCGGAACATTTCTTATGGAACAAGATGAAGTTTGAAACGTCAGGAATTAATGAAATATGTTGGGATACGCCGTGTATCTGATTTCGTTAATGCATTATGGAAGGGACTAAATGGGCAATTGGTTTCTACAGTCGCAAGATTTTATCGAAACATGAACTCTATGTTTTCATCCTTTCAGAAAAGTCTGTTAGCATTTTGTCGACCTCCGACACGATTGATAGAAGCCTTCTTTAATCAGGCGGGATGAAACGAAAGAACACGTTTGCATTAAAAGGCATCTCTAACCACTATATTGCATGTGTTTATTATGCAAAAGCAAAAACCAGTTATTCCAAAAATATAAGCACCATCTTGATGAATGCCATATAACGATTTACTGAGCAAAGGTTGGATGTTCTCCTCACGCAGATGCTGTTCCAGGGTGTGAAGAGAAGGAAATCCGATGGAGCAATACCACGGCTATACGGTGAACGTGGTACCGTGATCCAGCACAGTTTCTATAGCATGGGCGAGCATTTTGCAGCGTGAGATCGAACGTGAACCTAGAGAAGGGCGACACCGAGCCGTTTCGGGCACTTTTCCTTGACTGCTGCAACCAGCTTCCGGAATTGTTTTTTGTAGACGTCGAAATTGATTATTTGCTTGTTGTCGAACTGTTTTCAAGACAGTGTGCCTTGCCATTGTCAGAAAACAGAGAATAATAGAGTGTGATCTTCCGAGCACGGAAGTTGGGCTTTAGCCGAGCTGGGTGGTCTTTGTCACAAGGCAGCCAGTAATCGTAGCATGTGTTGTATTCGCACTAGATCCGGTACTAATCTCAGTAATGATCGATATGAGAAAGTCTGTGCTATAGCAGCACAATATTTTCGCAGATGGTAGACGTGCAGCGCGGTCGTGGTTGTTCACTGCATGAGGTGTCCATGGAGACACTTAACGTAGCCCACTTCAGTAAATGACAAGCGATGGTGCTACGGTCATATCCAAATGTCTGCTCCAATACTCTCAAACTAGCATCCAGATGCAACTTCAGTTCGTGGGCTCAAAGCGTCTTTGTTGAAGGTGACTGGCCGACCAGAGCAAGATTGAGTTTGACAGCTCATACCGCCTTCGTCGAGGCTCTTGAACTTGTAGCTCCCAGTTCGATCGTTAGTAATGCCTGGCCCAAGACGGTGCTGATCTTCTCGGTCGTTTTCCCTGCAGTGGTGTCTACTTATATTCGTAGAGCGTCATCGAGCGTAACTGGCCCTGATCCATCTTGATTCTCACTTAGTTAGCCCTTAGCAAGCGCGCACATTTATAGTCCCTGGCTAGAGATACTAGGACATTCGCCAACATAACTCTGCCTTTCGGAAAACCGATTTCGATTTGGAAAAGAGAATTTAACAATGCGTTTATGTGAGTGTGCTAATGGAAGAACTCAGTGCAAATATAATTATTAACAAGTTCTATTGAAAAGACATGGTTTTCATACTGCTGAACCCATTTCATAAAAAAGATATCCCTTTAATTACCATTGATCAATATATTTAGCTACAATTTTTAAGAGTGTCTAAAGCCTTATCCAAGGTTGGTGCGCCAGAGCCATACACGCGTGTTTCGCAGGTCTCGCCCTCCTCGTCAGTGGCCCATGCCACACATTAAGCCCTGCATTGTAGCAAGGAGGGAGGCGTATGTGGCGACAGCACAATGTACAATGGCGTCATGCTATCACCACTTTTCGGCTATCGACTGAAAGTTTTCCTTATGCCGCGATCCACCGACTGGAAAGTGGTGATAGCACAATGTCCTTGTACAATATGCTGTCAATACATACACCTCTCTCCTTGCTACAATGCAGGACTTAATGTGTGGTGTGGGCCACTGACGAGGAGGGCGAGACTTCCAAGACACACGTGTACGGCTCTAGCGTACCAACCTCGATTAAGGCTTTAGACACTCCTAAAAATTATATTGAATGTTTATTGCGAGGTTTCGAAAACAGTCGATGCCATGAATCTATTTAGCTGTAATTTTTTAGACCATATTTAATGTTTTGAGAACATCATGAGCGTTGCAAAATCTTACTATCGCAGTAAATCCCGGTATACTGTTCCATACAACGACATTCTAACAAATGAAAATTGTAACTGCTGCGAACTCGACATGAACCATAACGACATCTGAAAGGAATTTTCTTATGCGACTGGTTCGGCCAAATATGCAAATGAATTGTTTTTCTTTGTAAGTGGACCAACATCACAAAGTGGTAAGCATCATTGGATCATAATCAGTTCGAACATCATTTAAATCTGAAAATCCTCGAAAAAACACTGATATGCACAGAAAAAAGGCATTGATTGGGTTGATTAATAAGGTTAC
The DNA here is from genome assembly GCA_019055375.1 of Parelaphostrongylus tenuis. NCBI lineage: Eukaryota > Metazoa > Nematoda > Chromadorea > Rhabditida > Metastrongylidae > Parelaphostrongylus > Parelaphostrongylus tenuis. The sequence goes on from JAHQIW010004989.1 coordinate 15,830, forward strand.
GCACACGATGACAATGACAGCAGTCCATACATGCCTTATTTCATACTCTTTACACTGTCTATTTCTTAAATATTTTACTTGGGAAGGTTAAGGAAAGTTTACTAGTTTGTTAGTTACATTCATATAGTAATAATTCAGCCACTATAGCAATTCCACTTTGTAAAGAGAAAACGGATATTTACGTTGTCATAGAACGATCATATTTGTGACATCCAGTGTTTAAGGAACGCAAACTCGTCAGAACTTCTTAGATATCAACCTTTTGTGTATCGCGCGTGACGAGGCGAGCTTTGCGGCGTGTCCCTGTCGTACCCAAGAGGTCATTCACCAACACCAACAATTACTAAGCTATTATTACCAACTTCGCGCCAGTTAGACGTGAAAGTTTTTCAAATCCTCATATGTGAATTATTAATGCTGAGGGTTCTAGAAAGTCGGCCTTTTTATACTAAGCAAGTATTTCAATAGTGCCTATTAAAGTGGAAATCACACATAAAGAAGTAATCTTCAGAGAATACTGACACGAATTTAAGCTGTCCATACGCTGCATTTTTGTTTGCTAAGGGAAGACTTAACTTACGGATTGAGTTTATTTATCCATGGTGTTCTAAGTTCAGTGGCTGATCCACAATCTTGAGCAACTTAAAGAAATTCTTAGGTTTAGCTCACTCATTTTCCAGATGCTATGTAAATCACCTAGGATCGTTCGCGACACTAGTGTAATTCCACTGGATCGATTCGCTGAAATATTACGCCATTTTCAATAGAAACGTCGTAAAAATCTAACTTTACGATTTTCTATAAAGTAAAACTAAGTTATGCACTACAGAAAACTGCTGAGTTCGATTTCCACTATTGCTCTAATATCAGAGTATGCAAACATTCATTTTTTTGGAAATACTATCTTTATAATTGTGCCAAAAGGTAGATTGTCTTATTAGAGACGTATATAATAATTCGTCTTCCATACTTTACCTTATATTTTCTAATGCTTTGAGTAGTCAACAAAAAAAGCAGTGTTTTTACTGCCTGAATACACAGAGAAAAGCATCTATGTTCAGGCTGTTACAAGCTTTCGAAGGTGTGATGTGCTAAGAAACACTTTTTTAATGCGAGAAATTCTTTCCATTTATGAGCTTGTTAAAAAATGGAGCTTTCGAAAAGTAACACTCTAATTGTCTTTTTATGTCGCTCTTCAAGAATATATATCTAGCTGCGCAAACCAGATCATCATGAAAATGTCTTCACGGATTATTTAATTTTTCTGTCCAGTCAAAAAAAAAGTGGAAAAAGTAAGCTGAGTAACTGAAGCGGGAACCTCCATTTTTCCCTATTGCGTGAAACAGAAGCGTAACAGGTCTTTTCTGCTTTATAAATTCGCTGAGCATCATATTTTTCTTAAAAGTTTTTCGTGACGAAATCGCACTATCGAGTCGGTAGTTTTGCTGCACTTGCGTCCGAGAAATCTAGTAACCCCTCTCATCTATCGGATTTCATTAGACGCATTACTTGTTCGGCCCCTCTTCGTCGGCAGCCTGGCGCGTGGAACTCCATCTTCAACTTTCAATCGTTGACGTGGCCCAAAACTTAGGATCCCTTCTCTTATTTGAAAAAATACAGGATACTTCTAGCACTAACGTTTCTACTGCGCGTTTAATAAGGCCAGTCAGTCCTCAATTCTGTCTACCTGGCGACCAGATTTCTGAGTCACACGTTGAAATGACGATAACCATTGAGTCGATAAGGTAGGCACCAGGTGAGCTGTTCTTTGTTCTCCTCACTATGCACTCGATGCTTTTGAACGCTTCCCGAGTCACTCCCTTCGCCCTTCTCAGTTAGATCGTTTACTTTGTTAAACGTGAATAGGGCATTGAATTCCAAGGCATTTTTCATCATTTCGTTGGAAAATGTAGGTGACCAATGTTTTCACAAGTGTTGTCAAGACCGGTCAGCATTCGTTCCGTCTGGTTAGTGTTTGGTGTTATATAAATAATGTCGTTAGCGAAGCGAAGATGGTTTCACTGTACACATTCCACTTCAACTCCCATGTTGCCCCATTCTAATTTTGATATGACGTTTTGTAGAGTAATAGTGAATAAATTTGGCGACATTGTGTTGCCTTGTCGCACCCCCTTTCTTGCGTCCACAGTAATATCGTTATATAATGCTGACACTTTAGTTGCGAGATCTTTAAACAGCTTACGAAGAATCCTCATGCTCAGTGGTAATGCTCTGGTCGTCTAGAGCTTTTATGACTGCTGCTGTTCTAAATGAATCAGAAGCCTTCTCTTAGTTGATGAAACTGAGACAGAGCACAAATATTTATTTGCATAAAGGCAATAAATCAGTTTGTGGCAGCTGCATGAGTCAGTATCACCTGTATCACCTGTCGTCCCGTTGATCGTCGAGTGACTCGAGCGGGTACCAGCAACTCTTCCATTTTTCCCTATCGCGTGCAAGAGTAGCCCAGTGGGTCCTCCTCGCTCTAGGGATTCGCTGAGCATCATATCTTTCTTCTATCGCTTTCGTGAAGAAATCGGACCAACGGGTCAGTGGTCTTCCTTTAGAGCGCTTGACGTCCCGAGGAATCCAGTCGGTAACGGCTCTCGTCCATCGGTTGTCGTTGAAGCGCATCACGTGTCCGGCCCACCTTATTTTCGATATCCTGGCGTGTAGAACGGCGTCTTTAATTTTCGATCGTTGACGTAGGTCGGAATTCGGATCCTTTCTCTCATTTGCGAGATACGGGATACTCCTAGTATCGACCTTTCGACTGCGCGTTCATAACGCCAAGTGATCTTTCATCCTGCTTACGTAGCGACCAGGTTTCTGCTGCATACGTTAGGGCAGGGATAATTGTCGAGTCGAAAAGGTGGGCACGGCAGTCGGATGTTCTTTGTCCTCTTCACTACATCTTCGATGCTCTTAAACGTTCCCCAAGCCGCTCGTTTCCTCCTGCTCAACTCTGGGGCTAGGTCGTTCATCATGTTGATTTCACGACCTAGATAGATGTAACTGGAGCATTCGGAGATTGTCGTTCCGTTGAGCGTGAATGGGGCATTAGAAACCCATCCGTTCCTCATGAACATCGTTTTCGTTAGATTCAGTTGAAGACCAATCTTTCCACAGCCGTTATCGAAATCGGTCAACATTCGTTCCGCTTGGCTGATGTTTGGTGTTATGAGGACGATATCGTCGGCAAAGCGAAGATGGTTTCAATTGTTCGACCGTCAATTTTCACTCCCATATCGTCCCATTCTAATGTTCGCATGACGTTTTGTAGGGTGGCATTGGATAGTTTTGGCGAATATGTATCGCCTTGTCGAACCCCTCTCTACGTCAATGGTGATATTGTTGTAGAATGGAGATATTTGGATCGTGAAATCTTTATAAAGCTCACGAAGGATCTATATGTACCGAGTAGGGACGCCCTGGTTATCCAGAGCCTCTATAACCGCTTCTGCTTCCACTGAATCAAAGGCTTTCTTCAGATCGATGAAAGTGAGACAGAGTGGTTGTTTGTACTCTAGTGAAGCTTCAGTGAGTCTTGTAATCGTGTTGATGTGGTCTATGGTACTAAATCCTTTTCGAAACCCTGCTTGTTAGCATGGCTGCCCTTCTCCAGTGTTCTGTCAATCCTGTTTAGGATGACTCGAGTGAAGAGTTTATAGACAACGGACAGCAAGCAGATTGGGCCATATTGCCTATGTCGTGAAGGTGTCCCTTTTTGAACAACAATACGGTCTTGCTGGTTTTCCATTGAATGAAGACCTTGCATTCTGACAGGTGACGAGTGAAGAGCCGAGCCAGGGTGTTGATGAGAACTGGCGGCAGATTCTTCAGATGTTCTGGTCTAATCCTGTCTGGACCGGGTGTTGTTCTGTTCTTCACCGACGATACAGCATGTCGGATTTCGGAAGGGAGGACCGGTGGGACGACATATTCGTCCTCTTTCAATTTATATGACGGTAAGAGGACATGGCTAGCGAAGAGATCCGAGTAGTATTGGTAATGATTTTTTTCTCCATAGCCCTTCTCGAAGCTGTAAGTGTCCCGTCAGGGTATCGGAGTGCAATCATCTTGGTCTTATAGTTGGTGAAGCCTCGCTGGGCTTTGCGAATGCTCTTCCCAGCTTCTGTAGCTTCTGCCATAACTGCTACTCTTCTCTCTTTAAGGTCTTCTTTTATCGCTTCTCTGCAGCGCTTCGCAAGTTCGCAAGTAAGGTTTCGGTTGCCTTTAGCTAGCGCGATTCCACGTTCAGGTAGCAGCTCGAGTGTCTGCGTAGGCAAGCGTATCTTCGTGACCTTAGGACTCTCGGCTTTCATACCGCTAACGTGGAGATATTCAACAAGCCAATCGTATTCTTCGTCAATGTTGCCGACAACGGTATCTTTCCAAGAGCTGGCCGATGATTTGAATACATCCCAGTTTATGATAGTTCTGGGGCTTCGTTGTTTCACTTAGCGGCTTTCTCTCCTATCCGCTGAAAACGGAACGTTGCGCAAAGGAGGCGATGGTCTGAACCCGTATAGAACTACGGAACAACAGCAACATCGACCAGGCAAAACCTCCGATTTACTAAGATGTGGTCTATTTCGTTATAGTACTCTCCATTGGGAGACTCCCACGTCCATCGCTGAGAGTGAGGTTTTTGGAGTTACCATGGATGGTTTGGATCGTCTTGATATTCCCACATAGCTTTCACCCTGTTTATTCCATTCTAATCCGTGGGTCCCAGTGAGACGTTCTTTAGACGTTCTTCTAGGACCAATTTCGCATTGAAATCTCCGATGATGATCTCAGAAAATATATGATCTCCTCTGAAGAACTTTTCGAGATCCATATGAAACGCTTCGCCTTCGCCTCCGTCATAGCTCGATGTTGGTGCGTAAGCAACGAAATGGTCAAAGCCGACATAAAATCACATCGTTTAAACCGCAATCGTCCGATGAGATTGTTGGTTGTTCAAACGAATCGATCTTCACATGTTCACGGTCAAATTCGATTTAACGAAGACACCAACGCCGCCGACACCTCTATTATCGCATGTTCCAAGAAACAGTTCTTCTCCGGTGTCATAAACAGCGTAAAAAGAATGGCGTCTTTTCGTCTCAGCCAGGCCAATGACGTCGTGCCTTATCCTTCTTGCTTGAATCAATAGATCTTCTACAGCGCATTCGTGAGCAAGGGTTCTTGCATCGTAGGTACAGACCGTGATTTTGGTCCGCTTCATTCTTCGCAGCCTAGTCTGGTCCTAAGATTTTAGCAACCTCTCCGTACTCATCCTACCGGCGCTGCCGTACCAGGGGCTCTTTCGGGGTCAGGTGAATGAGGCCCGTATTTGTTAGTGTTTTTGGCATTTTGATACCCAACGTATAGCTTGCCAGGCTCTAAACCTAGGGGCTGAGTACTCACAAGTAGCTTACCAGTCTCTCTTGGAGGAGCCGAAGGAGATTATTTGTTGGAGACGACTCGTAAGCTCCTCCCAGGTACTGATCAGTCGCTTGATTGCAGGCTCTTGGCCGACTTGACTCGTGGAATTAGAGTTTTGTCAATTCGGCGCTGCAGAAGCAGAGAGTTCACACCCTAAATCCACCTGCGTCTCTGGGAAGCACACGGTCGCTTTTGGTTCTTGATTGTTTCCTTATCCACCACCTGGGAACGCTCCACGTTCCCTTGCGAATAAGCGGGCGGGATCCCTCAAAGAGGGAGGTCCGTGGATGAGCCAGTATGTGCTTCCTATTACAGCAAAAAAACTGCCATTAGCCAAGTGTAGGCACCTCCTTCAAAACGCTTAGTTTCACAGTGGGCGGAATTCCTGTCTGTAGGGTCGCCCTTGTACGACTGCAGAGTATACAGTCCATTAGCAACTGAACTACAAATAACAACATTCATCAAGCAATGCCGAGTCCTTAGGCAAGACCTCCAAAATCCCGCGCGGATGATGAATATAGTGTAAGGGAATTGAATGTGTAAGGTGATGGGTTTGTTTTCGCAAGCAATTATCGTATCACTTTTTCAATTCTTTGAGCCCATATGGCACGTATGGCACGCATATCTGCCATTGCTCACAACGCCGCGCCCCGCGCGTCAGGATTTTCTACGACGCGGTAACTATAGGTTTTAAGAGGACATTAACACTACTCAATGATGAGATATCATAAAAGATACTCTTATGAAGGTTTTTTTATTAGTATAGAGAACGCTAAATAAATAAAAGTTGAAGTCTCGGCGTTGACCAATCCCTGAGAGATGCGCCATGCATTTGATTCAATTCTTAACTTCGTTCGAGGTGATTGAATGCATATCTGGCCTTTTTACAATGACCCGTGGTGGCCTCCAGTTGAACCGAGTCAGTGCTGCTTATCCTCCCACATAAGTCTGAGACCTGTCTGGTACCAATTTACCGACCTCAGAGGGATGGATGGCTTGGTGAGCATGAGCGCGAGATCAAAACCATAGACCTCGTGTGCAAACGCAAGAACACCCTCTGACCACTGCGCCACATGCGCTGCCACGTATACGTCGCATAAAAGGCGTTCAATTACCCAAGCTTGAGATTAATCCTGAAATTGCGGACGAGTTGAGATGGGTATTGACATCAACCATAAGCACGACCGCAAGGTTCGTAGGACTGCGCAAAGGAGTGAAGATCCGTGCCTTAGGATCCTAGCCAAGCCCTATGCGTTCCTGGCGGGCGGACCGATGAGAAATTTATAATATCATCATGAGAAAGAATGCTGATGTCAAGGCGATTCCGTGTTCTTCTATCTATTGCTCGTATCAGTCTATACTGAGGAAGAGTAACAACGCGAATAAGATTGTGGTCACATGTAGTACCGTTACTGATGACGCTCGACTCTACGAAGTGCCGAAGTTTACGCTTGCTGCTCTCAAAGTCACGGAGTCGGCTCGTGCTCGTATACTGAAGACTGGAGGATTGGTGATCACTCTCGATCACCTTGCCTTACGTGCCCCCAAAGGAGAAAAACACTCTTCTTCTTCAAGGCCCTCGTAAATCTCGTGAGACACAGAAGCACTTTGGTCTTGCTCCGAAGTCCCGCACAGTCACACGAAGCGTAAGTCCGTTCAGAGGGACGCAAGTTTGAGCGTGCTCGTGGAAGACGAGCTTCCCGTGGATACAAAAGCTGAGAGAACGCTTAAAAGGATTAAATAAAGGATAAAGCTCTTGGCGTTGATCAATCGCTGAGGAATGCGCCATGCATTCGTCTTCAATTTCTAACTTCGTTTGAGGTGTTGAATGCATATCTGGCCTCTACAATGACTCGCGGTGACCTCCCGGTTAACCGAGTCAGTGCTGCTTATACTCCCAGACAGGTCTGAGACCAGTCTGGTACCAATCTACCGACCTCGGAGTGATGGATGGCCTGGTGAGCCATGAGAGCGAGATCGGAGCATTGACCTCGTGTGCGACGCAGAGCACCTCTAACCACTGCGCCACATGCGCGAGAGAACGCTTATGTGTTGGAAAATTTGAAAAAAAATGTTCCAACGAGAAAACCACATCCTTCCAAAAACAACAACTCTCCAATTGCCATATAACCATTTGTTTACGTGTTTTTCCTTGATCTATACCTTTGTTGTTGCCCGATAGCACGAAAAATATCGATTTTGATATTAAGCGTGATTTGTGAGACGACTTTCATACTATAATTACTAATTAAAAGATGACGCTTTGCAACCACAACCACGTTCCAGCGAATTTTTGACATTATTTAGTTCAATTGCTGTCGTTATAATAACAGATTATTATTGAAAGGACTTAAAATTGTGCTTTTATTGGGAGAAGACTGCCCGGTTTTCCAGATTTCACTGTTCACTATGAAGTGCGTGGAATGCAGTCGGCTTGTGTGAAATTTACTCATGTTTCCTTAGCTTTTTTTCGGGAAAGGAGTCTTTGAATCTTACTAATCACTTGTAATCGATAGTTTTGAGAAAACACTGAGTTTGCTTTGTGAAGGGGCTCGTAAAGAAAAAATAAGTAGAGCACGTAAAATCAATGCGTATCAATACCCTACAGTACTGGTATGACGAAGCTTGAAGCGATAGATAATTTCATATCGGAATAAAAAGTTATCACCCATAGTACAACAGAAGAAAGCCTCTTTTAGTGAAAACCAATGCGTATTAATACCTCATAGTACTGGTATGACGAAGTTTGAAGCGATGAATAATTCCATTTCGGAGTAAAAAGTTTCAAACATAATACAACAGAACAAAAACTCCAATACAATTCTATAGAAGTATCGCCTACTAAAGTCCACTGATGATGAAATTTTGTTGTCGAATTATCGATGAAATTGCATCGTATTGTAATATGTAGCCTGGTTTTTGACGAACAATTCTTTGTTTTGTAATTGCAATGACAGGTTTACAACAAGGATAGTCCATTCATATTTTTCTTACTATATTTTTCCATATATTGGCGATGAAATATTTTAGTGGTGATAAAAATCTAAATAATAAGAAATCTACCACATTGTCACCGCAACGCGCTGTGCTCCTCGCGCGAGCCCGCTGTCTGCCGTGTGTTTGATCAACGTGGGGACCTGAGGGTTTAACCTCGAAAGAATAGAAAGCTTGATTTGCTCAATTATAAATCATATATGCTCGAGGACGCATTTACCCGCTCGCTGCATTCAACAAAGTTATTACTTAGTTACTATAGAAAGAATACTTTCTTTCATTCTTTCATACCGTTCGAAGAGACGTAGCAGATAATCATTGATCCATTGAGAATGGTTGGCATCCCATACAAGTATGCAACGTTTTCCAACAAACTCTCACTCGTCCTGTTCCATTACTAGAATATGAAATATATAAAAAAAGTATATTACTGCTTCCTATCAATTATCAGGATCATAACCAAGCCATGTGCTAATATTTACAAGGAATAGAAAATCACAAAAATATGAGCGTTAGATGAACAAATCGATTCAGCTGACTACCTATTCTGGGTCAGTCTCGAGTTATACATAGTCGATAGAGTCTAAGATCGTTAGAACTACCAACTAGTTTCATTGCTCTCATTCAGTGCAGTACCAATACCGCGTAATTTCATGTTAACTGATTTCAGAATTGATTTTTTCAGTCAGAACATCAAGTGTGGGTAAACACGAAATCATCACTTGCGAGGGCTTCTAACGTCAAACAGAAAAACTAGACTGTTTCAATGTAGAATATTCCCCAGAGGATGATAAGAAATACCTGTTCAGTTCATACGAGACCACTTCGTTATTGTTTTTATGCATCAACCGCCAGACAACAAGCAATCCCTGGTAGTGAAATGTTGATTTTACCAAATATCAAATAATGATCTTGCATTTATCATTGCGAAACTGTTAGTGATAATCATAGGAGATAGAGCATTTTGCATTGATGGATCGATGATGGATACGTTGTGCATTCTGTTCCATTCGTTGCATCATACACGCGGTTTCAAAGGCGTATATGAACTGAGCAATGAGACGCAAAAGCCTATTTGTGTATGAAATCAGCGTTTTTTGACCTCCCAAAGAAGTCCGGCCTCAATTTACTCAACGTAGATGATAGGGAGCAGGGAGCTAATTGGTCCATAGCTTGAGATAAAACCGACTATAAGCGTGTTTGTAGTATATCTTTCATCACTATGCTACACGAAAGCACAAAGTGAAAGTCTTCATTTTTTGAATTATTTGTAGCACACAAATAGATAACAATGTCAATGATTCTTGGGAAATTTTGAAGAAGAACTGTTTATTGAAAGTTTATTTACCTTTTCTGATAGATCTAACGATTTTTCGTACGCTTCACATTTAATGGAGTCATGATGGGCCGAGTGGTATATAAAGCACTTTTTCACTGACTATCCTTTCGTGTCGATTAAATGCTGCAAACAGTTAGTATATAAAAATAGAGCAATCACAAAAGTAAATCGTTTGTCCAATCACACGATGCAAAAGAGAAAATAATGGCTTATATTTGATTAGTGGAAGCCTTGAAACTGCCAGTGAGTGTGTAGAAATCCATCCTATCAACTGTATTTTCAACCTCGTTTCAAACATTCAATGTAATCTGTGGGAATTTTTAGAGCTTATCGAGGTTGGTACGTCAGAGCCATACGTATGTTTCGGCGGTGTCCGCTCGCCTTATCAGTGGCCCACGCCCCACACTGAATCCCACCCGAAGTTCAAAAAACAGTCGACAAGATGGATTTCTACATATTCACTATCAGCAGTAATCCATCAACCGAAATAGTGGTCATAACACGATATCACGTGCTATCATCATAAAAATAACGTCACCCCCTTAATGTTGCATAGTATGGTTCAGTGTGGGGCGTGTGCCACTGGTGAAGCGGGCAACACCGCCTAAACGTGCTTATGGCTCTGATGTACCAACCTCAAATAGGCTCCAAAAATTCTCACAATTATCTTAAAACTGCTCTAATCATAGTTTCCAAAAATGACGTTCTTGTGTTTTACTTTTAATTTCACAACGATAAGTATCAGTGAACAAAGGCAATACTTTTAGCACTTTATATGATGTGTTTCACAGTTTTTTTGTAGTGTGCGGATTCCAGTACTTTTACCTGTCATTTCGCTTTTCACCTTCTTGTTGAGTGTCGTAGAATGTTGGTTGAGCACGTTTCCTTACAATCTCAAGGTTAGCCTGGCTGTGCTGTTTCATA
>JAHQIW010004990.1:0-34193 GCA_019055375.1 Parelaphostrongylus tenuis
ATCGTACAATGACGATTATCGATCGATTAGTCCATCGATCAATCGGTGGATCGATCATCGGTGATCGGTTACTGGCTGTTCATGGAAACGTCAAAAGTCCGAAACTTTTTGTAGTCTGCGCTCTCTCTTTTTCATGTACACTCTCACAAAGTGCACACGACCCATAGTTCCCGCTCGTGACCCCTTTATTATCCGTGCCGCCCCCCGCCCCCCCAACGTGCCATACCGTGACCCTTTTTTTCCGCTTTTTTTGAGTTTTTCTTATTTTCTGATTTCGTTGATCGCCGAGAACTGCTCTTGTAGGAATCAATGAGATTTCCCTTTTCACCTTGTCGAGTGCAAATTGATGCTATCTACTTGAGCAAACACGAGGCTGCTTACGCAATACTCACACATCACGTGGACTGCGATTTCGGTGATTTTACACTCTTGAGAGTCTGGAAAGGTCAAATTGATAAGTAATCGCAGTCCACTCAATCAGACATTTTCGTAAGCTCCGGCGGAAAAACTCAGCGCTATGTCTTGCTAGCGCGGTGAACAGTTTTTTTCTTTCGAAGTAGTAGAAAATTTTCTTGACTTTTTTGTTTTGTCGATTATTTTTTATGCATTTAAGTTCTCGTTTGTACTGTCGTTTAGAGCACCTTTTTTTGGTCATTTTGATATATAACACATGTACATTTACTTTATGATGTAATTATACCAAGAGCAAAAACGATTGCTGAATGCTACACGAGTGTCGTTGCGTGCCACAGCAGCACTTGAACCCGAACGATAATCGTGGACCATCAAGTGATAAAACACCTGTGTATATTCTAAAATGTAAAAGGCAGTTCATGAAGCTACTTAGATACTTAGATGGTCCGTCCTCACTAGTTGTGCGGACCTCAGCACTTATTCCAAAGGGTATATCGCTGATCAAGCAAATGATATTCCTTGATTACCTAACATGACCTTGCAAGGGCGTTTTCAGGTCTTCACGATGTCGTTTTTAAGGAATGGATTTCGGTGATGGATCCTTGGACGGGCTTTCTACTTATTGATTTGGAGATGATGTCAAGCCGAAATCAAAAGCAGAAGTAGGAAAGAAAATCAACCGACCGCTCACGGATGATGTAAAAACTGAATTTTTTTGTAACCGTGTGAATTTTGGTGTATACAGTTACAAAAAATTAAATGGCTTACATGCTCAGAATATCGAGTCCATGAGCTTCCGAATGACATCAAACACGATAAGAAATATCAAGAAATAAAATCACTGTAAATAAATATAAATAACACAATGATAGGGCATAGTTTTATTATAATATTAACAACTCGGATCTGCTTAGCAAGGAAAACACTGAATCATTGAATCCATGACACGGTTTAGAGATAGTCGATCCTGGAATCTAATTCGTTTTCTTTTATTTTTTTGTTAAAAATTTTAGCAAAATTTTTTAATCCTCGAGTATTTCTTTCTTCTGAACATTTTGGTTGGTGCTAACCACCAGTTCTAAAAGGTTCATTGATAAGTGAAACATCTTATCGAACTCTCTTGATATATTCACAACAAAACGCTTCTTTAATGGAATGAAAAATTTCAAGCATTTTTATGTTTAGATTACTGTAATCATTTAAAATTTTCTTTGTATCGCTATATCTGATTACTCATTCGTTGGTACTTCTGTGAACGTAGAAAACAAAATATGAACGTAATTTTTGAGAAATCCACTTTTCGACGTAGTACTAAACGAACATGCTTCCAGTAAGATAGCATATTCGCGACATATGACCTCTATAGAGGTCTATCCGGACACACCTGATATGTACTGATTTCTGTGCACACGACAGTTAACTGGCTTGGAATTCACAGTATGATATTAAATCACAATACAGTTTAGATTATAGTGCAATCGATTGTAGGGATGTAAGAAACATGGACTCAAGGAACCAGTTAACCTCCACTTAACTGATTACTGAGTGGTAGGTTCGGTGACCAGACTCTTCGTGGGTCATGCGGTTGTTAATGGTTAATAGGATCCAGAATTTCTACAAATGCGATAGAAAACTTTGAATGCTACATTTTCTTATTTCCATCTGGTTTTTATTACTGTTCCCAGATAGCTACAATTTCAGTACTCTACTCTTATCCTGTAAAGTTCTTCTGTTACTGTTTTCTTTGCTCTTTCCTTTCCTTATTTTCGTCGACTTTACGTACAGCTCTCAAAATGCATTCTATGCTATTCGTGCTGCGAGGGCAAAGTCAAAGTGGACAAAGTGCTCTCGCTCCTGTCATCATGTTTTCTTTTCAGTGGTTCATTTTGCTACACAGATCGCCTATAACACACCTTTTTGTACTCAGTCAAAGGCTTTTCCAGCTCAAATGTTACGAGCGTGAAACGTGATAAACTGTTCTTCACACCTGCTGCTTTGCAAGAAACCTTTCGCGTCCATTGACCGACTGTTTGGGCTCTAATTGACAGGTTTCTAATCACATGATTAATTGATTGTATCATATGAAATGGGTGGCACAAAAAATGAAAGCGAACATAATATGAAAAACACTGCTAAATTCTGGCAGCGATGCAGTTGAGTTGGACCACATTCAAACATGGAAGTAGTTCCAAACATACCGTACCACCAGTTTTTCTGGAGCAATAGAGCAATGTCGCTTCCATAATTGTGTAGTGTTCCCAATCCTCTAATTCATTTTTATAATCGTGTAATGTTCAGTTTGGGATGATACGTATCTTAAATTGCATGCGATTAGTTAAAGGCCTCTACTGCCGGACAGAACGTTTTACCTTTACCCTCGCAGTGATCATTGGAAAGCTCCGATTCCTGCGATTCCAAAAGAGTGCTTGGTTTCCACTTTCGTTCCCGCTTCGTTCCGTGCGTACAATATGTTAATGTGAATAATTACACTTTTTTCATTTGTTGTAGATGGTATCATGAAGCGATATCGCCTCAACTCGTTTTTCACATACTGAAGTTTATTCTTTTAGCAAAAAGAGCAGTAATCATCAATTTCATTAACCAGAAGTAATTAAATTGATTCAACGCTGTTCTGTTCAAGTATGTGCCTTCAACCTGAACACATTTCTGGCATCCCTCAGGCACAAATCAATATTCGCTTATAGAACTCATAGAACATAGATGAGATTGCGGCGACGTTGACGTCCACTTTTTGCTTCCTGCTTTCAATGTTTTACTGATAGTCGCGTGACCATAGTCAAATTCGTCGGTCAAATTTCGATAGTCAAAATCAGATTCTCTTCAGTTGCATCGACGACAGCCTCTCGGGCAACCTCGTGTGAACGTCCGTAGCGCAGCTGGTCCTTCAGGTTTGTGTTGTGGGTGCGAAACTCAGCAAAGAACCGAAACGTTATTCGCCTAAACAAGGCGGACTGTTCATCGCGTCTCAACTCGTACTCGTAGCGCAGCAAACTGCGACAAAGGCTTCGTTGAGCGCTCATGTTGCAGCAAGTATGGAAAAAATTGGTACCAAAAGAAAGCTCAGAAAATTCTGCACAAAGCAGTATTGATTCCTTGCCTAAGAGATGGCAGAAATGTATTAGGTTGGAAAGAAAATCTTCATCGTTTGATAAAACATTCAAAATTTATGCATATATTTAGACAACAAACAGAAGCAATTATTCTTCAAAACACAGGCCATTATTATCCACCACATTTTGCCATTGGTCCGCCAGGTTTCGGATGTGATCGAAGTACCACTGTTTCGGTTTCGAATCAAAGAACTTTTGACATGCTTCTTCAACTTCATCGAAAGATCCAAATCGGCGACTTTCCAAAAAGTCTTTCGTTTCGAGTGTTTTCTTAAGACACTGCTCAAATCTCAATATGCCTGATAATCGTTATTTGAGCCACGCATGTCAGTGGTCTATCAATGAGTGCTGACTTATAGAGCACGATACACGTGTTTCGATCTTACGATCTCGTCAGTCGCGGGCAGTTACCCTTTCTCGTCTTTTGTCCCACAGAGATTAGCAAAAGACGAGAAAGGGTAGCTGTCCGACTGACGAGATCGCAAGATCGAAACATGTGTATCGGGCTCTATAAGTCTGCCCTCATTGATAGACCACTGACATGGATGGTTCAAGAAATGATGGTTATCAGGCATATTTCCAAAAAGTGTTGCATTGATCGGAAAAGGCCGTAATCACATGGAGCAACGTCCGGACTATAGGCTCGATGCGGTAGAATCTCAACCCCGTCCATTTCCTCAAACTTTGCCTTGGTCTTTTTGGCTGTGTGTGGTTTTGCGTTGTCTTGCCGAAACAAAGACGTTTCTTTCTGACGTTTTTGTTCCATGGACAATTCTGTTCTGCAGCAGATATGGACAGTTTGCATATCAATAGATGCGCAAGAAGTAGACCTTCCAAATAATATGAAAATCGCACACGATTCATACGAAAAAAAAAAAACGAAACTCCCATCCAAATGATGGATATTTTCTTTCCAACCTATTATTTAGGTTGATGGTGCGTGATTTGAATAGTATTGTTAAACAATTTAAATTACTTCTAGTTAATAAATTTGATATTTATCGCTCTAGTGCCAAAACTTACAAAACCCTGTATATTATATATATATATATATATATATATATATATACGCATATATGTACACATGTCCATATTCATGTAAGTGAATATGTGCAATGTTATATATATATATATATATATATATATATTATATATATATATGCATGCTTATGGAAGCGTTTTTATTCCATTTTGGTTTATGAAACCTTTTCCATTTACCTTAATCCGAAGTCCATACTCTTTCGTGTTATCTGTTATAGTAAAATATCCTACGATTTTTCGTTTGTGAGATCATTGAGCAGAAACGTTTTTGAGTACGTTCCTGTTACGCTTATCTATTCAGCCGTCAGTTTCACCACTAATCACTACTCTCAAGCTATCACTGTTTTTCGATTTTTCATTCACATACTTGATTAGTCATCAATGCTGCTGTTATAAATGATTTATTTTTTTTTCCTGTTCATGTCCCTTGGATACTTAGGCCACCTGTCTTCACAGTCAGTACCAACTCCATCAATTTTCCATTATATTCGTTGACTTGCGATCATCGTCCGTAGTGGTGGTCTGATCCGAGCGTGATGGCGAGTGTTAGCCTCATCTCGTGACCTGTAACACAATTTCAGCTGTGAATAGATCTGATTGTTTTTGTACTAACACGTTCCCCGCATTATGTATACGGTTGTATTAAAGGACGTTTGTATCTACATGGAGTTTACAATTCTTTTTCTCGATTCGCCGTTTGTTCTTCTCATCATACGAGCGGCCCTCATGGGTTTCCATAGGACGTCAAAGCTTCACGTTCTTGGATAGATATTATGTGGACTCCATTTTTATCTTGGAAGACATCGTTCCAGTACTCTGTTAGTGGAGTGGAGAATTTCTAACGTGATTGATGTATCAGCGCAAGTCTCTGTTACATAACAGAGTTTTGCTAGGACTTCTGAATCGAGTAATTTAGCGTGTATTTTTAGATCTCTTGGTTGATCCACAGCTTCTTTGAGTGGCTCGAATGTCACACATACTCCTCTCATTCTTTTCTTCGCTGAAAGTTCTACATCATGTTGCTTTGTATGTTCGTTCAACGCCTATTGTACGTTTGCGGTGAGGAGAAGCACCTTATTCTAGGAATTTATCGTTGTACAGTAGTTTCTATGGTCGCATCTCTTATGAGTCGTGACGGTAGGTGATTCCCATGTGTAGTGCAATCTTTTCTGTTCTCCAAAATGAATATGAAGACGTGTTATGGATAGCAACCCAGCAAGACTGTTATCTCAAGTTTCTAACTTTAAAATTTTATTCAGTCTTTCCATGAGTTGTGCTGTTAGATTCCCATCCTATATTCGTGTCGCGCGTTCATTTTCTTCGTCTCTTCTTAGTCAGGTATTGAAATTTTCAAGCAATGGATCTATAGTAAGGTATTTCATTGTGAATTACTTCTTCGAACCACCTGCGTAACACGATTCGCTCTAATCTACTATACAGGTTATGAATAATTAATGATGATAGACCTTTTTTCGGCTCATAGGTCAGAGGCAAAGGTTGCGCAAGGAAAGTGGTAGATCTCGTACGGGACTACCTGATGACTATTGAATGGGTTCACGACAATGCGAACGCCAGCGACATATAAGCAATTTTCTATACACGAATGACAAGTATTCTACTCAATTGGCATATGCAGGTTCTCCTTCTTGTCTTTTATTAGTGATTGTGTGGGATTTTCTGGTTGAGGTACTTGCTGTTTTCTGGCATGCTAGGATATCTTGCCTCGAACTTTCTCAGATTTCAGTTTACTAAGCCTAATTTTTGAGGCGGCGATGACTGCATTACATTGATTGTTGATTCTTGGATTGATTCATTCTGAGCTAGTTTTCTGGATGAAATTGTTGAAATGACGGGATTTATATTGCTTCTGTTTTTTCTCGAGTTATACATTTATAAATTTATACCAACAAGAGTGAGATGTTTACATTTGTTCTATATGTTCATGATGAACCATGTAAGGGATATGCCGACACTGGATGTAAACTTGAAAACAGTCCAGTTCCTCCAGTACGACAATGATTTTTCGCCTGGCACGCGGCGCGATCTGCGTGCGGGTAGGGCGTGTTATCACAATTTTGTAGTTTTGTAAAGAAATTTATAGTCGGATTATGTCATTTTGAGGGGGTCCATAAGAAAAGCGGTCGATAGAGTTTTAGGTCCATTAAAGAGAGTTTAGCAATCAGTAAAAAAAGATTGAGACTGAAGAGAGTTTAATCAGTTTGTCGATAGTAGGAACATGCCTTATTATGAGAAACAAAAATCGTTTGCGAAATGTAATTGTTCATCAAATGAAAATTGTATTCTAAGATGTAATTGTGCAATGTAAAAGTGGTACTCTTCGGTTATTTGGGAACAACTGAATATTCAACCCCATTCGTTGGACATTAACTTTTATAAGAGTGTTAGCAATCATTAGAAAGTTCAAATCTTTGACCAGCGCGGTACATGATCGTTTCTCAACAAATTCTTTGTTATAACGCTCCAACGAATAAAAAATTTTCGTGTCTCATGCGCATTTTTCTTCGCAAGGCAAAACTTTTTTTAGAGTTTTATAACCATTCGATACCGTAAGATTCAAAGATTCCAACACTATACTCATTTTGTGGAAAGACCATTTCACTGCAGTGTAGCATGGAAAATAAGACTGCTTACTCGCATATGCGGCGCATTCGTTGTCGGTTAGTGTATGTGCAGGCCGAGAATTCCATACGGCGAACGATCCATCGCGGTGGCGCGGCTCACATATGGAGTTCAATTTTTGTTATTTAATTTGACATTCTTTTCCTCCTCTTTGATACTATTAGATCTCCTCCTCACGTTCGAATGCTTTTCATGTTCCCAACGATGTAAGAAGAGAAGTAAGTTATAGAAGCCTACAGCTGTTGAAGGAAGGATTAATTTGTGTCTAGTTCTTACCGTATCCTTCACGGTCACCAAACAGTATTCCACGATTTTTAAACATTTCTACCTCCTGAGTGAGGGGAGAATTGTTCACCATCCAGCCACATTAGCCTTACTCCTTGATAGTCGAGTTAGCGTTATATTCATATATATGCACCATACGTTTTGGTTAATTCATAAAGAAGGAAAAATCCGCAACCGTTGAAACATTCATCGCTCTGCTCCTTGTGATGGCGAATGCTTGGCTATCACGAGAGTAATGATTCGAACAATAGCACTGATCGTAAATATTATACTGTTTCCAGTGTTATGTCAAAAGATAGGTTTGCTTGACCAACTCTACTTATCAGATAATATCGAAAGTGATGACTGTCATGTAATATATAAGATAGTTCGATGGTCGGACGTGGCAGCAGAGGTGCTTTGAGAGCTTGTAGACCTGTAAAAAATATTTGAGTTCCTTTCAAATTAAGATCGATATATCAGAGATCACGTGAGACAATCATAGCATCGAGGATTCCTGCTACAGTGGTCGAAAAACTTTCATTTTTCAAAAAACTTTCAATGATTCCAAGGTACAAGCTTGTCTGGATTTAATTTCAACAGATTGGCTATATTTGTCTCTGCACCCTTCGTTACTATGTCCTCGCAGAGTTAGTGAAATGTATATGCCGATTCAGTTGCTGTAAGAAATTTAGTACAAGATAAGACGCCAAATCTGCTAGAGTATATTCACAGGTGTTATGCAGTCGGCACGAGATTGTCAAGAGCACTATTCAATACAATACTGACTATGATGACTGACAATAACTTTGAAGCTGTTTATTATGTGAGCAAAAATTTGCGTATCAAGTTTTTCCTGCTGTCGTTTTGGAAGTGATCGACTCACTAATTCGCCGTAAATTTGACTTGTTTAGGCTCTTAAGAAGGCGAAGTCGCCCAAACATCGGCCACTATCTATTGAATAAATCTTGCAGTCAACAGTCTTATGTTTGTTCATGAATAAAGCAGCCTATTATCTGATAAGTGCCTCGATTAATAGAAAGTCGGTTCGGGGAATTGATAGAAGCACTTCATTTGGGCAAATATCTAGTTTAGAGTTTCAATAATCAATACATGATGGGGTAATTTTAGAAATGGGAAGCTATGAAAATGTAAATGAAAAATTTAAGTTCGAAAGATTATTAGGTTACAATGGTTGTAAATGTTTGTAAACCACGTCTACGATATACCTCAAAAGTCAATCGATTCTGACGATAGAGTGTGTAAAAAATATCAATTGCAAAAATTTTGAATTGTAAAGCAAATCTTCTGAAGTACAACGTCTGCACTATCACCAAAAGGTTGCCAGTAGAGATTATTCAGCTTTATCAATGAGGGCCTTGTGTACATATCTACATAGTCTTATGTAAAACAAGTATGTAAAATCCTTCTAAATGATTTATGATTTGTAGTAATAAAATCTTTTCCCAATCAAAATTGATGTGAAATCACAACACGTATACCACTACCCAGATTCAAATCTAGCGGTTGAACTCGTCCGAGAGTGCAAATTAAAAATGTAGAATTTTTCACAACGTCCACCATGATGTATCTGCTTAAAAAGTTGTCAAATTATCAAAGAAAAAAATTTTCAAAAGAGCTCTGTGCGACAAACTAAGCTGACGAAAAGAAAATGAGTCATATATGGCTCATGTCGTTGCTTATGTTCTCTACATAAGCCTCTAATTTATTTCCCCATCTGGGTCTGTCTGCTCAACATTTTCATCAGCTTGGTAAGGACTTAAACTTAGTCACAGTAGAAAGCAAGAAATTCTACTCATAATCACTTTCTCATCATAAATGCTGAAAAATGATTCATATCAGCATTATCAGTGATTAGGATTTTATCCTTTGGTTGTTTTTCTTGATGAGCAAACACGAGGTTCATATTGTGTTAATCACTTACAGCAGCTGGTATTTTGACGTCTTTCGCTTTCTTCAGACTCTGGAAAGGTCAAGTTGACTGCAACTTAGTAAACCACCTCCATAACCTCAATAGAATAGGAAACTGGCAAGTGGCGTGAATATTTTTTGTACTCTTTGCCCAAATGAAGTTTTTTGTTCATTTTCTGTTCGCTTACTGTTATTATTCAGCTGAATTTGCTAATTTTAGACGATTTTTGCATTCATGTGCACTTCTAACGAAGTTTCTGATGTATAAGTTGAACATAAACAGCTTAGAGATGAGAATTAACAAGTTTTTTCAAATCTATTCTTCGGTGTTCGTTTTGGAGCACGTCTCGTCAAAAGTGCTATTTTTTCCGTCATTGTTAATTAACCTGATTCAATTCTGATATATAATCGGACTCTTCTCGTTCGTCTCTTTTGACTTGTTTTTTATCTGTTAACCCTTTGGACACCGTCTTTGATAGGAAGCGGCGTCGCGCTGAGTTTTCGCCTCGCGGTCGACGCGATCGACCTGCATATGCAGCGCGTTATCATCACTATGTTGTGGTCTCGTAATAAAATTCTAAGTTTTATCGTCACTAGGAGGGTTCGTGGTCAGCAAATAGTACATATGATAGAAGATACCTCAGAACTTTATGTAGTTGAAACAAGACCTAAAACAACTAGAATATTTGAGCCAACATGTCATGTGGTTTGGTAAGGGCTCTTGTACAGCCCGAGACACGTGTTTCGTCCTTAAAGACTCATCAGCCGGGCAGAACCCGTCGTCTGTCGATCTTTTCATAGTCAGTTCTCTCGGGAGCGTCACACTCCTTATATATAGTTATCGACGACCTACGCTTTACACTCTATGTCAGGTGAAACATTCACCTAACACAGAGTGTTTTCGCACTCGATTGCTAGCTGGCTGGTATTTTCATCATATTATACCTTTCCTTCGAGTGCTTTATTAAGACCACGCTTTATGATAGAAATACCAGCCAGCTAGCAATCGAGTGCGAAAACACTCTGTGTTAGGTGAATGTTTCACCTGACATAGAGTGTAAAGCGTAGGTCGTCGATAACTATATATAAGGAGTGTGACGCTCCCGAGAGAACTGACTATGAAAAGATCGACAGAAGACGGGTTCTGCTCGGCTGACGAGTCTGTAAGGACGAAACACGTGTCTCGGGCTGTACAAGAGCCCTTACCAGATCACATGACATGTTGGCTCAAATAATAATGAAAGGATCTATTGAAATTTGAGCGTGTTCTTAATAAAGCACTCGAAGGAAAGGTATAATTAATTGTTAGTCAGAAATGATGCTGCACATTGCATGCGATGCCACTTCATCAATATCCCTCATATTCCCTCATATTTTTTCCGATTAGTGGTTTTGTTCTAGTTGAATCTTCTCAAAACGATCTCTTGTTATTCGTTCAATTCCATCCTCTGCAAATAGCTTCAGTGACACCATCCACAGCTTTTTGGGACTGTCCATCACTATATGAACGACGTAATGTGTCACGTGCTTCCAACGATATCATTATCGAATGTTGAATGCGGACTATGTCAGAGTTTTACTACAAACCAAAATCTCCTCCACATAATACATCTTTCTAGCAGTCCGTCCATTGTACTATAAAATGTATCTTCGAGATACATTATTATAGGATAGGCAATATAAATGTACAATGGACATTTTTAGGATAACTGGGCAACTAACGAGCTTTTGTGGAAGTCTCTTGAGTGATATTCCATCATTAAATAATGATGTTGTCCATTAAACCCTAAACTTAGCACATGAATTCTCTTGCTTCTATTGCAACGCGCACCAATATAGAATTTTCCTTGCGACGCAACGCCGCTCGGTATGATACAACATATACCATACGGTACCCAAAGGGTTAACTGATGCTCATTTTTTTACTCATTTTTTCAAAATTGCCTTGCTTTCATCGTGCCTTCTTTCTAGGTAAGGCCATGTCGCTTTCGACATTATTGCGTGGAACAGCGTATAGGCTGACACTAGCATATCGAAAGATGTCAGCGTATCCGATCCCGGACACAATGTTTGGCCTTAACGAAGACGAAATCGCGGTAAACACTGATGAACCTAAAAGTGCTAAAGGCAACACATTATTTTTGTACACATATTGTTACCACGTGTCTGAATATCACCAAAAATCCCTGCTGTTATTATTTCAATTCTAAGTTTACCTGAGTTTATTGCACAACCTATTATCACTGAGATCTCGTCACCTTCGCCGTTTTCCACATAACCGTAATGATATGAATTGAATGTCCATCGCAATATTTGTTGTTTCTCGTGATATGCGTGCCATTTGTAGTCACATGGTGGTTAAACCATTTAGCCCATTGGGTACGACAATGACACGCGGCTAGCCCAGGCTTGCCGCACGCAGCGAGTCAGAGCTGGCGGCCTGCTCCTGTTGTATCTAGTGAGTTAAATTGTTCTATAGTTGAGGAATAGAGAACGCATGTAGTGCAGTGGATAGAGGTGCTCTGCGTCGCACACGAGGTCAATAGTACGATCTCGCGCTCATGGCTCACCAAGCCATCCATCCCTCCGTGGTCGGTAAATTGTGTAACTTGGTACCAAATTGGTTTCACACTTCTCTGGGTTAACAAACAGCACTGAATCGGTAAGCGGAAGTCCTCCATGAGTCAATGCAAAGGCCAGATATGCATTCCATCACCTCAAACGAAGTTCGAAATTAAACACGAATGCATGGCGCATCCCTCGGAGATTGATCAACTCCAAGAGTTTTGCCTTTTTATAGTTGAAGGCGAAGGCACCGACTTGTTCGATACTGTCGAAGTTTTTGAAACAACCTCATATGTGGTTAGCAGTGCAACAAAATCGGTTATTCGTAGCAAATCTAAGTAGAGGGTAGTTTCCAAAAGCATCTATCCTCCTTATGACATTTATAGAGTCCATCTCTATCAGGCTGTTTTGAGTGAGTTATAGCGATAGTCAAGATGGCTACAAAGCTTTGAAATACACCGGTTGTCATTAGTTCTCTCGAGTACAATACAAATCACGTTGCTACGATTGGCGATTGGTTAAATTGCGTATCATCACACTTGAATCGTCATTTGTAGTCCATTGTCATGTGAAGTAATAGTCACATACCATACAACCCGGTTGCGGTATAGTTTATTCAATTCCGATTATCCACCGGCTTTTTTTCTTCGGAAACATTATTCGTACTATGAGAGAGCTCGGACGATAAACTGGTATTCTAGTATTCTCTAGCATGGTCAGAGTCAAACAGCCGCATTCCAAGTCACGCAGAGTTTAGATTTTCATTGAAACATCAATTTGCTCTAGTGATGGTAAAGGGTTCAATCGTTAATCATTTATTCTAACATCATGACTGGCACCCTCTCTGTTCGGGGCTAATTATTGGTCATCCCATGTGTCAGTGTATACTGTAGGATGACAAGAACGACTTTGCCATTCGACGTGCGTATAAGTGAAGTTAACAATACTTATTCTATCTCAAATACGGCATGATTTCTTCCAAATGCTTCACTGTTAACTATTACTTCGAAGAACTTTGGTAAATTGGACCTTTACTGCCTGCTTTCAGCTTCGAAAGTCCGTCCGCGATTTCGCCGATAAGGAATTGGCCCCTCATGCACATACGATAGACCAAAATAACAATTTTGAAAGCCTCAGGCCATTCTGGAAAAAACTTGGAGAACATGGATTATTAGGTATTACAGCTCCTGGTAAGATGTTTTTAGTCAGTGATCCTTACCGTTTTTCTGATTCTGCGTTGTTTTGTTGACGTTCTGTTATTGATTGCACGATTATTTATAGCTGAATTCGGTGGCTCAGAAATGAACTACTTCTCACATGTACTCGTTATGGAGGAACTATCACGTGCTAGTGGCGCTATCGCACTCTCCTACGGTGCTCATTCGAATCTTTGCGTTAATCAGATCGTACGTAATGGTACCCAGAAACAGAAGGAAAAATACTTACCTAAGTTTAGCAGAATTATTTATCTTGGTTTGTTAATTTATATTCATGTACAACTGAAAGAAAAATCACAGCTGCTTGGTGAACGGTAGGTTCGGGCCCATCGTAGTCGTTTTCGGCAGCCGTTTATCATTGCTTGCAAATGATTCACCGTTTTCTTTTTCGAAGCAAAGCCTGCTTAAGTCGCTTATGCTGGCTGTGAATGTTCATTACAAGGGAAATCATCAGCATTCAAAGTTACATATAGGTTTTCGCGCAGTAGTATGACATCTTTGGCCAGCATAGAATTGCTTAGTAATCTGTGCAGATAAAGAATAGGTGTTTCTCGTTTGGTATCACAAATTTCCGAGCCTATCCCTTATGCTGGACAAGAACTTTTCATAAAGAGTATTAGTAATCATTCGATGGCTAGCGCTTACATGGCCGGTTTTTCAAAAGACCCTTTGATAACGCTGTAAAATTCAAATTAAGATTACGTTCACTATGAGCTGCGCAAATAAACTGTTATTTCGCTGGGAGCACGAAAAAAACGTGAGCGTGTAAAGAAAACCTTTTAGTTTCACAATCAGTCGTTCAATCTGGAGTTTCTTCAAGGCGGAGAAACAATTCCTAATTAAATTATAAAAACCACACTATACATATGCGTCACCGATCGATAACTTGCGGCAACCCCCTTGCCCCGCCCGTACATACCGCATCTCGTGAAGTAGGATTATTTACCCATATGTGAATCATCTTATTTTCCCTTTTACACTGCACAGAAACGGTCTTTCCAGAAAATAAACACAGCTTTGGAATCAACAAGTCTCACGCTATCGAGAGATTGCTAACAGTCTATAGAATGAGCTCTATCTTGCGAGAAAAACGCGTGTGTTAAACACGAATCTCTACCTTTCATTGAAGAGTTATATCAAAGACTTTTCGAAAACCGGTTACGTACAGCGATCGTCAGAGTTTTAGGATTTTGAGTCATTACTAACGCTCTTCATGGAAAGTTCTTATCCCTCGTAAAGGATATATTTAAAGGGGAAGGGGGGGGGGTTGAGTTTGAGTGAACCATCGAGACCCTCGTCTACCTTTATCCCAATCCCTTTTGTGACGTCCAGTCCTTTTACAACCCTTCTGTGACGGAGTGAATTATTTTGATGCGCGATTTTCTGCAGGCCTTTTTCGCCGAGAAAACCCCTTTTTCCAAGCTTTCAGTAGTCAATTAAAAGCTCAAATTCAGCGGTGTCAATAACGTGTTTGATTTAGGAGAAGCTTTCCTCACAACGTTGTACAGCGAAAATAATATAATGATTCACACGCACTTTAGTTTGATTATTTTTGCTGCTACAACGCTATAAGAAAAGCTTCTCATAAACCCAACACATTATTGATATCAATGAGATTTGAGTCTCAGAATGAGTACTACATATTCAAGAAAAAAGTTTTTTTTGGCGAGAGGAAATCTTGTAACAATATGGACACATCCGTCCCAAAAGCGTAATAGTAAATGGTCTCTCTGAGAATTTGTCTTATAACACAATTTATCTGCGTAGTACAGGTCGACTTCAAATTCAGTTATGTTGAATTCGTGCTCGAAATCACAACGTTAATCATACTTGCTACCTGTTTCATCTCTAACGTTTTGGCTTTATCACAGCATTTTGTAACATAATTTGTAAGAGCTTTCCGAATTATTCATTGGTTTTAGTTGATCAGTGGTGAACATATGGGAGCGTTGGCCATGTCAGAAACCAATGCCGGGTCGGATGTGGTCAGTATGAAGTTGAAAGCTGAGAAACGAGGCGATAAGTAGGACTTGTGACTAGTGTTATTGAAATGTGTAGAGATGTTCTCTGGCGAACGTTGCTTGAAGATATGTACTGAATGGCACGAAGTTCTGGATCACCAATGGTCCGGATGCAGATGTTTTGGTAGTGTACGCGAAAACTGATCCAACAGTGCATCAGCGCGGCATCACTTGTTTTCTAGTGGAGAAAGTAAATTCTTTTTTTTTTAGTTTATCAATTGCAGTAATAAATGGGAACATTTCGCAGAGGTGTCCTTTCCTTCATTCAAAACTTGCACGAGGTTGGTATTTTCCTTCCGTTCCTCAAAAGTGGATGGCTAACGATTCGGCGGCAACGCCTTCGTCAGAGCCTAGATGAATAAATCGTATCATATCTGTTTATTCGGTTAATAGTTTGTAAGGTTTTGAATGAAGAGAAGGACAGTTCGTGAGAATTTTGCATTTCTTCTATCATGCCGAGGTTAAAGATAGTCGAACTTTTGAGTTATTTCACAGAAGATTATGGCATAACTGAAGCTTTTTTTGGCAGACTTGAAAGTTTCAAAACATTGGAAGAACGTTGTCAAGATTTCATAGCCTATAAAGAAGCAAATTTCATTCCAAATTAACTCTCAAGTAATTATGTTTTCATATCTTTGGAACGATGGGCGAAAATATTTGTGCAATTTTTTTCAGGGGTGCAAAGGTTTTAGTACCTCACCAAAGCTCGACAAGCTGGGTATGCGCGGTTCAAACACTTGTGAACTGGTGTTTGAGGATTGTGAAATTCCAGGTTAGGATATTTTTTTACTTCGATCTAAAATCCTGTTTGCTAAATCTTTAACACTCTTAGTTCATGGAGCTTTGAACATTTTTATTCTTGAGTAGTTTGCATTTTCTTGTGTATTGCTATCGGGAACACAGTGCACTTCGAGAAAAATTTATCTTTCAACTTCGTAAGCAAAAATTTGTGATTGAGTACAGCAGAGTGCTCTTTGTTCAAGAGCTCTAGACTTTTACGCTATTTTAAAAATATTTCCCATTGATCTGCAATCGTCTTTCGCAGAGATTGTCAGGCTCTGTATTGGTTTGGTTTTAGCGTAGCGATTTGAGAAATTTAATTGACTCTGATTGCAAATACTGGTGGCTTAATCGTCGAGCACACAAATTTGAGGGTTTTCCGGGATCTTTGAGATTCATTGAAGACTCACTCTAATGTTCTCCTTTGACTGCCTTATTATTACATAACGGGTCAAGTGAATTTTTTCATTCTTAAAAGTTTAACACTTAGGTTAACGCTTTTATGTTGTATACACCAGCTTATTGTCAAAAAACATCTCTTGACAGCTCTTGCAATGCCGAAAACTTGCTAATATATCTTCGTAGGTTGTTTTTCAAATTTGTCTTTATTCTTATTTCTCCACCTATTTTGTTGAGTCAGTTTTTGTTATAAAATCTATGAGTTGATTCTCTTTTAGAGGAAGATTTTGTTTTTGTCCCGTCTTTTAAAAATTTGCAAGTCAGTGCGACAAAACCAACAAGAACACTGTAAAAAAAACCGCCCAAACAAACAAACTTATATGTTCTGAAGAAAGAGACCTTCTACGTATATTTTTGATTGTACACATGAAATTATCCCCCCTAGAATAGAACTTAACCAAGCACAATTCTTCCTTATTTTTTTGTGGTTGATATTACTGATCGTTAGTTCAGTGTATACCTCAAAAGATTTCTTGTCACAGCGTTTTCCTAATGTCCTTCTTGAGCTCTATAGTCGTAATTGGTGAACGTTCGTGGTTTATTTGAACCAAAAAATGGCTTTCTTGGCACAGGTATGAGAATTTTCAAAGTATATCACAATCTTCGATGATAATATTGATCACTATCAATTATAAAGTTTTCTGCATAAAAAGCCTTATGTTCTATTATATAATCAAAGCGATCCTCAGCACGAAAAACACGGAAGCATGATCTTATGCAAAAAATGAAGCAGCACTCAAAGCTGGACGGATTTCATCTCCTGGTAACAAGATATGGTAATACGCCGCGCGAAGAGTTCCGTCTAGTGTTTCGTAGGTCAAGGCATGATGGATTACCACCGGTGGATTTCCTGATTGAGAATTTTGTGAAGAGATACAAGAGTGTGATAGCAGTCTCGTAGAGTAACTTGCATCTACGCTTTGTTAGTGTGAAGCAGATTTTGAATCATTCATGATTACTCTTTCACCATTATTATCGTGACATTGATATCGCGCAAAACTTCCAGGAATTGTCTTTTTTACAGATGAGTCTCTAAAGGTTGTATAAACTATATGGTTTTTTATATCATCATATGCGCTGATTATCAACAGATATGAAACCTTCTCATGTCGGGTGACAGATGCACCATAGATTTTTATCAAGAGATGGGCGTTTTTCATGAATACTCGTAAGAGAAAACATTCATTTTGTGTTGTTTTGGGACACCAAGAAGAGCATCACTGTCGCGCTCTGTTCAAATGAATCTTACTGAAGTATCAAACTGAAGATAGTTATGCTTTCGCATTCCCAGATCTTCACCATAAGCATTTTCGGAGTCACATAGGTTGAATTACGAATAGATCTCGCCTGCCACGGTGGCCATTTCTGTGATGTAATTGGACCTGACATTCCCAATATGACGCCCATCTCTTTTTCTTTGCAATACATAAAGACTTTAAATTTCAGAAGAGAACGTCATGGGAGGTGTTGGAAAAGGTGTTTACGTGTTAATGACGGGGCTCGATATTGAACGTCTTGTGCTTTCCGGTGGGCCAATGGGGTGAAGTTATTAAGTTTTTATTACATTTTAATAAGTCTATTTATTTTCTCATTGGTCTATTACTTTTCATTCATGTTATCCATAACGCTCTTTTTTAATTTCGTGGCTTGGCGAACCACCTCAGAAGCGATAAGCTGTTACATCTTACCTAAACTCTCTGAAGCTGTAGTCCACTTGTCCACAAGTGTCCGCTGCATTACCAATTTGAACGCCTTCAAAAGTGATCTTCATGAGAAGGAGAGACATTCACTGCTCTATATCAAATGATCAACTATACTCAAATTTAAAAATATACATTTCATTGAAGTCAACCAATTTTTTTGCTATTTGTTCGTTAAAACTTCCAGTATTATGCAAGCCGCTTGCGACATTGCTTTCGACTACGCGCATCACCGTGAAGCGTTCGGTACCCCAATAGGAACATTTCAGGTGCGGCAGTGCTAAAAGACTTGGTATTTTTGTCTTTCTCTGAATTTTAAATTTGATTCTCTAGATGATTCAAGGAAAAATGGCTGATATGTACACAACGTTAAACGCCTGCAGAGCTTATTTATATACGGTGGCCAAAGCAGCCGACAATGGCCATCTTTCAAATAAGGTGAGAACACCGGGCTCTCTTCATGTGGTTCAGTCATCTTCGATCCAGATTGAACTGTTCATAGTCTCACCGTTCTATTTCGTTCCCTTTTACTCATTTTCTGGGCATTTTATAGAAGAATCACATCAAATTCCTGTTTTTTCGAGTGACAAGTTTGACAATATGTCGTAAACATTGGCGTGATTGCAAAGTTTTTTCACTTTAAATTCACTGAACGTTTTCATTGTAGGATTGTGCTGGAGTTATATTGTATTTGGCAGAGAAATGCACACAAGTATGCTTGGATGCCATTCAAATCCTAGGTTTCTTCGTCCTTTTCATTCTTTATGAATTTCGTCCATTTAATCCATGTTCCAGCTGAATTCTTCTTCATAATTTTATTCTTTTACTGTGCTCAATGTATACTTCAAGGTGGGAATGGCTACATCAATGATTATCCCACTGGGCGTTTATTGCGAGATTCGAAGTTGTACGAAATCGGTGCTGGCACCAGTGAGGTAAGCTATCTCTGTTGGTGAAACCTTTGTACTAATTTCTAAGCTCTTGTTCAGGTTCGACGGTTAATTATCGGTCGTGCGCTTAATAAGGAATACATGCAATAAACTCGTTCTAACCTCCAACACATTTTTGGCTGTGTATGTAACTACTGGTATTCAAAATTTGTATTCATATACTTGAGCCTTTCTAAGTGCTTTTTGTTTTCCTGATGTAGGCTGTACTTTTGAAATAGTGCTCTCATCACATTTCCTATTATTGGACATTGGATTTTTAGATATTTCTCGTAACTTTATTCTATATTTCATTATTCTAAGGAACGAGGTATTATGTTAATGTCGGTTTGAGTTTACTTTTGAGCAGATCCTTCTTCGAATTAACTTACATTCCCATTTTAGCCAATCAACTCATGAAAACTAAGCTTGTATTCTCATATATTCCGTTGAAGATATATACTGTATCCATGAAAAAGAAATCCCTCAATGAGAAACCAGTGCCTTAAAGTGTAATTATGCATGTAATCTGTATGTAAGAGCTGTAAAAACTGTCAGGTGGAAGTTTGCAAATATTGGAATGAAAGTTTCCGAAATGAACATGTGATTGACAGTGGTAGAATAAATGATCACTATGCCGAAAAGGTTGAAATAAGAAAAGTTGCATGTGTCATATGCTCCATACATGCTTTGTTGATTGTTTAGATAGTAATCGCTTTTCTCCCTTTTGTCCGCTATATTCGGCTTCTACATCATCCGTGAGCGGTTGGCTGATTTTCTTCCCTCTTCTGCTTTTGATTTCGCCCTAACATCATCTCTAAATCAACAGGTAGAAAGCCCGTCCAAGGATTCATCGCCGAAATCCATTCCTCGGAGACGACATCGTGGAGACCTAAAAACGCCCTTGCAAGTCTCGTCAGTAAATCAAGGAATTTCATTTGCATGACCAGCGATGTACCATTTAATATGTGCTGAGCTCCGCACAACTAGTGAGGACCGACCATCTAAGTGTGTCTGCCAAGTGAAACTTTTGAGTTTCCTAGCTCGTAATCGCAAACCTGAGTAAATGAATCCATGCAATACCAATGCAGCAATGAAGAACTAGTACGACAAATGATTATAGTGTAGTCGGTAGCGTAGTAGCGCAGTAGCGTAGTCAGCGTTCAAATAAAGTTGAAGAAAGTGCATACTACACGTACTGTCCACGGTAGTGCCGAATAATAGCACAGTGCCTACTACAGCAGACTCGTAGTGCACTGATTTAGGAAGTCATCATAAAATCTTTGAACATAGATCACCGGTTGATCACTCAATATCTGATCAAAAGGTTGAGGTGTAAGCGGTTGGAGTCAACGAAGGAAATGCGAGAAATAAGGATGGAGGTGCACTCGTGATAACCTAGCCTTTTGTCCACTCAATTTTAATGTATGAACCATAAAAATGAGCAGGCTCTGCGAGTAGATAACTCGGGAAATGAACTATGTCATGCGATAAAAAAATAAGTTGATGTGTACAGTGCGAAAACTATCCATGCGAATGATGTGACGCTACTCATGCTTCATTCTGACGGAGGAGATCACCAGGTCGAGCCTTCGATTGATTTTACCTTGTTTAGTGATTATGGGTAAGCTTGGATGCAACAAGAGCACGTAGGTCACGTATTGAGTAATTCAGAATGTTATAGATTGCATAAGTTTTTTCCCTTTTGGAGCTTCACGTGCTGTTTACTTCACCAACGAGCGCTTTGCGTTTTCCTTAGCCTTCTTCTCTGACTCTGTCTGTGCTATTCAGGCCTTTTTTGCATGTTGAATGTTTTATTCCTTTTGCCCTTTTCAATGCCGAGGCCCAAGGAAAGTCTATCTTCAAGCATATATAGTCTGTTATAATTAAAAAATTTACATCATCTTATCTGAATAGCATGCGAATCGTTTCACTCTTTAGAATACGTCCAGGATGTGTAGAAAACATTTCGCCGAAATATTACGTCATTCCATGAGTTTTGGCACTAGAGCAATGAACACCATGTTTATCAACCGAACCGGAAGTAATCAAAATTGCGTGACATTGGTATTGTACAGATGTGCATTTTTTTGCGAACATTTCGCTATGCAACTTGCCTATACTTGCTTGATGGAGCTGTTGTAGGAACACATTCTCTTTCTACTCATGAATGATTGACGCGTAAGGGAAAATGCTAATGAAGCGGCGCGCCAAATCAATGGAGATTCCGGCGGACGGTCCGAGCGCTGCTTATCCTCCAGACTGTTCACTCCAGCTTCGAACTTGTGAACCACTTCACTGCCGTCCTCTCTCTAATTTTATCATCGCCCTAAGTTCTAATAATCTTGTGCACCGTTTCACAGTCATTTTCCTCTGCACTCCATCTGTAGCAAGCCATCTGATGCTAAGACAGCTCCATCTTAAACCAGTTATAGGCACTTTGCATACAAAAATGTTCGCAAGAAAATGTGCAAATGAATAGTACCAGAATCATGCAATTTTGATAACTTATACTAACAAATTTGGTATCTATTTTTCTAACTGCCAAGATTTATGAAAAGACCAAATATTGGAGAATGCAATGTTAGAAGGTTCAGCGCCGATTGATTCCTTAGAGATGCCATGTATTCGTTCTAATCAAGTATTTTTTCACACGATCCGTTACTAACTTTTACTGTGCGGATTACAGAAATTCTAGCAACCAACTCTTTTTCTCGTTTGAATCTTCCGCAAAGATTTCACGTGTTTTCGACTCTTGCTTGAAGTCTTCGTCTTCTTCAAGATTCATATAGAGTCACCTAGTGCTGGTGGGGCAAATTTCCTAAAAATCTCGGAGCGACCCGAGCTGAGCGTCGTGTAGGGCGTTCATCGATTAAAAGTTTTGGCCTGTACAAAGATTTCAGGATTTTTCCTCGTGTATAAAAAGGATTTCTCAAACTAGGTGGTTGACTCAAAACGAGTCGCTATAACTGTTTCACGCCGCGTGTTACATTTTGTAACACGCCGCACAATGTCAAACCTCATTCAGCTACTGTAATCGCGGGGTCGCGTGTCGGCGAATTTGTATTGGCGCACGTCGCAGTAGAACTGAGAAATTTGATTTCGTGAAGTGGGGTTCCCAGGAGAAGTTGTAATCAAGAAATGACGGAATAACATTGAAATAGCTTCTATATGGATGATTTTAAAAAACGCCCATATGCCGAATATTCTGTTTCAATGGTAAACCACATCCGTCCGTAGACGAACATATTTCCAACTATTGTATAACATTTGTTTCCTTTCTTTGTGCCGATTTTGACAATAAGCTTGATTTGTGGACCGGTCGTCATATTACGTTCTACATACGGAAAAAAGGATAATGTCTTGCATTTGGAATACGTATTTTCAACTTCACAGCGGATCTTGTTGGTATTGTATGGTAGAATTTTGATTCTAAGCAAACCTTGTCGTTATGAAAAAAGTACATTATAGTCGGATGGAGGTATATAAACGTTTTTCAGTGAAAAGGACGCCAAGTTGCTCCAAAAATGTTGGTTTTTTCATCAGGAATTGCGTGGAATGCTCACGCATTTTGTAGATTGTACTCCTGTTTCCTTTCCTTTCATACTCAGCAGAGTTTTCTCACTGGAACATGTGTCAACTGATAATTTGAAAGATGGAAATTTTGATACTGAGCTTGTTTTCAGAAAAGAACTTCCATGTTTTGTTCTAGCAGCCAGAAGAATATTAGGTTTTTGCAGTCGGAATGCGTTGTTCTAACTTCACATTGGATTTTCTTGGTGTTAAATTTTAATATAAGCTACTTTTCGGTTACAAAAGAACAAATAAATATGCGGCCTTTTTTGCTGTACAAGAATTTTCTATAGAAGTGGAAGTAAATATTGGAAAACTTAAATCTCTGGCTAGAGCCGGACGTGTCCGGTTGAAAAGTCCCATTCATAGCGCTAAGTTCAAAATAAATTTATGTTTCACACAAGCATATTTCTCGCCGAACGCAGCTCTTTTCTAGATTATTAGTAATCATTCGATAGCGCAAAATTCAAAACAAACCACCGCTCTGCTTATTTTTGAAAAAGACCGTTTTTTTCTAGTGCAGGGGGGATAATGAGATCTAAATTCACACGAGCAAGGAGATTTTGGCTTTTCTACGAGGTGGTACGCAGGACAGATGTGGCTGTTTCAACGCGTCGATCGATCGATTAGCCCTTCCGCAGGCCTTAGGGAAGTACGATTCTTGTTATTCAATTAGGAAGTGTTTCCCGAAGCTCCAGATTATACGACTGACTCACAAAAAGTTTTCTTTGTAGTTTCATGTCTTTTTCGTCCTACCAGCGAGTGATAGTTGAATTGCACGGGCGATATAAAACGAGGTTTTATTCTCAATATAAGAGCATTATAAAAGGGTCTATTTGAAAAAGGCCATGTACGGCTCTAGCCAGAAATTCAAGTTTTGGAATGTTCACTAACATTCCTATACAAAATTCTTGTACAGTGAATGAGGTCAAATATTCAATTGTTCATTCATAACCAAAAAGAACCCAATATATGTATCTAAGTAAACCTTATCGCTATGAAAAAATCTAGTTATTGGAGGGACATAAATGGCATCGTATTGCAATGTGCAGTATCAGTTTTGACGAGCATGTTATAGTTCTGTAATTGTTTTGGCGTATTTTAACCAAAAATAGCTATTCGAAGTTTTATCTTTAAATTCTAACCTCTGCTGTTGGGATGCTAGCCCTAATGGGATGGGTTTGAATTTATCACGAACCACAACATAATGAGGATTAGATGCTTCAATCGTGAAGTGAATCGCCGCCAAATGCCGGCGACACCGCTTTCTACTAACGGCCGGTGTGAAAGCGTTAGCCGACGTACAGCTGAAATATTTTAAGGAAATCTGAGCGCTGCTCAGGTGTGCGGCGATATGGTAATCAGGAAAAGTGATACAAGTTGCATAGAAATCCAAACTCGTTCATTGCTTCATAAAGTCAAAAACGATAATTTAGCTTTTTGGTTCTAACTTGACATTCAGAAATCGTGTCAATGTATTGTTTTCCTTTTGAGGTTTTTTGCCTCCACTGAAAGACTGCAAATATTACTTGCTTTTGACAATATATTTTTTAACCTTTCATGAGGTCTTACAGTGCAATACACGTGTTTCGGCCTAACGGCCTCGTCACTTGCACGGTTCCTTTCCACTGAGCCACCACCTTTCCAGGGAGAACCCCCTTACATAAACGAACAGTCGAAGAACATGCTACATTGTTGCGACTTATGAAAAAACGGTCGAATATGAAAGTATTATCAAAACTAGTAGCCTTGAGCAATCGACTTTTAATCACTGCAATATCCGGCGGTTATATCACTGGACATGCAGTGGTATGTGAAGTGTGCCGTGTGATTTTCACTTTACACATGGGAGCGTAACATGTTGTCGACTTTCCTTCATGTAAGGGGGGTTCTCCCTTATAAGAGATTGGCTCAGACAAAAGGCATCGTGCAACTGACCTGTCTGCATGGCCGAAGCACGTGTATCGCACTGTATCAAGTAGTCATAAAAAACCACTTGAAAGGCTCAAAAAACACATTGTCAGATCATCTTGTTTTGAGCGAAATCTCAAAAAACAGATGAATATGAAGGCATTGCATGATTCATTGATGTACAGGAACCAATTTTTATTGCTTCATTGCTGGTGGAGAAGATTTTTTTAGCTTGGCTAAACGATGCTTGCCTAAGGAATTTATTGTCTGAGATAAGTCAGCTATGTGCGATTCATTTGTCAACGTTCTTTATTGAGTAAATTCGCTGCTTTTTTATGATATGACATGATTGAAATTGGTAAATATAACGCTTTACTCTCTTTTCAACAACATGCGAAGATGGAAGCCTCAAGAAGAAACGAAAGGCCGCAACAATTGGAATTGACGACTCTAGGATGTTGTTGGTGATGTAAGGAGATCAGCAGCAGGAGATCTGCAACATACACCGACTTTACTGCAAAAAAAGAGATTCAGTTCCATGAAAAACCTTATAGGACTTGATGCATGGGATGGGACTAATTCAAAGAATAGCCTTGATTACGAGTGCAGATTATCTAGGCATTGTGTGTGGTATATTGCGTTCTCATATAAAACAACACTTCACTGAAGGATAATCTACTATGATGGTGATCCTCAAGAATAGAGTACACTAATGGATGTACTTTTACTTAGATGACGTCTCTTCACGTGTTGTGCAAATCCCAACACTTCTTTAATTCTGCAGCCCAAACACATCTAAATTATTTGGATTGAGCTACAACTCTTATTCATGCCCCTCTGGACAGTACAGTGGTGGATATTCGCTCATCAGGTGAGCGCACAATCCACCAAGGCGCTGATAGGCCGCTCCACTAGGCTCATCAAGGCACTGTTCCTTTCAAGGACGAAAAATTGGTACCAGCTCTGTCTAACACGAATCCACTACTTATTCACGAGCAAACGCCCTAACACGGATATTCTAGAGTCCAAAAGGATCAACTCGACACGCATTCAATGAGAGTCGTGCGAAAACGGGAATTTATCAAGCAAAATTATACTCACAGGCAAAGAAAAGTTTGAAAAGCTTTGTAGATCGCGGATGTGAGGGAATCAATCAAATAGTAGGAGTGATGGAATCCGCGCAGTGTCACTCCTTATTTCCTCATCGGAGACATTTGTGACCATTGTGAATCGAAGGAAATTTACTACCTCGCAGCAAACTTATATTGATTAGCTGACGTGGTAAAGTAGTCGTAGTAGTTCAGACTAATATTACACACGCCCAGGCTCTGAAGAAGGCGGGTCGCTGAAACGTCAGCCGAGTTACTACGACTACTTTACGAACCTCACGTCAACTAATCAACATAAGTTTTCTCAATTTTCATTTATCAATCAAATATGCCGATTTGTAAAAGTCGAACTTTTGAATTGTTACTATCTCGCAGTTTGGAGTTTGTCAGGATGAAACCGAATCTTGTTATCAACGGACTGACAGACTGGGAACGATGCGAAATCCGAGTATGACCATAAATTAGAAAATCGTAGAAATCAAGTGCTCCAGAGAGCTACTTTTTACGGAATTTCTGATCAACACTCGAGAAGTCTATCAAATGATAAAAATAGATAAGTGGAATGAAAGACTAAAATTGATTTGTGATGATCTATCGAAAAATAGAAAATTTCTGTAACCAGGCCCAATTAAGGAATTCTGGTGTGTATCACTTGTTGGTAGGCCATGGAATCAGAAAATCGCAAGAACTCGATTCAGCATCCTGAGTTCTGTGATTCGTTTTGAAAGGGTGACAAAATTACTAAAGCAGAAGTTCGCAAGCAGGAGATTTGTTCATGAAATGAAGTGTCATAATAAAACGATCCTATCATTAGAATTGATAGGAAAATTCATAGGCTGGAACATAAGAGGCAGTCTCTCCAGATATAACGATGGCATGTCATTGACGCAAAAAGGTAAATTCGGCAGTTGCCTATCGGCTTCGAACAAAAATGAATCCTCGAACTCTGATCAACGTATTTAGGCACTTTTTCGTTGAATGGTACGGGTGAAGAAACGATCCCTCTCTCTCTCTCTCTCTCTCTCTCTCTCTCTCTCTCTCTCTCTCTCTTTCTCTCTTTCTCTCTGGACAAGAAATTTTCATAAGAGTGTGAGTAATTATTCGAAGTTTAGATCTCTGGCTAGACCGAGGAGTGGCCGGTTTCTGAAGTCTTTATTATAATGCTTCAATGAAAGGGGAACAGATGTGTTTCTCACACGCGTTTTCCTGACAAGACACAGGTTTTTTTAAACTACTAGTAATCATTGAATAGCGTAGGATTTGAAGATTCTAATGTTGTACTTATTTCCTGGAAAAACCGCTTTTGTGCGGAAAAGCAGATTGATTCACATGCGCGAGAAAAAGCACTTTGGCCAGTTCACGGGTTGTGGGTTGGGACGGCAGGGGATCGGCGCAATCATCGGCCGACGGCGCCAATGTGAGGTACGACTTTTGCCATTTGATTGAAAATATTTCTGCTCTTTTGAAGAGACTACAGATCAAGCGTCTGCTCCAGACACTAGAAGATTTTCTCCACACGTTCATGTGCTTTTCGTGCTTCCAATGACGTAATAGTTGTATTGCGCCGCCAATGTGAGGCATAATTTTATATAGAATTTTACAGCTTTATTGAAAGATCTCGTCCTACCTATGAGAGTAAAGTATTATATATCAGAATGGGACGAAATGGAGTGAAAATTAACGGTCGGCAATTAAACCATCTTCGCTTTGCTGACGATATCGTTCTCATAACACCAAACATCAGCCCAGCGGAACGAATGTTTACCGATTTCGATAACGCCTGTGGAAAGATTGGTCTTCAACTGAATCTGACGAAAACAATGTCACGAGGAACGGATGGGTTTCGAGTGCCCCATCAAGCTCAACGGAACGACAATCTCCGAATGCTCCAGTTACGTCTATCTAGGTAGTGAAATAACATGATGGACGACCTAGCTCCAGAGCTGAGCAGGAGGAAACGAGCGGCTTGGGGAACGTTCAAAAGCATTGAAGATGTAGTGAAGAGGACAAAGAACATCCGACTCCGTGACATCCTTTTCAACTCGACAATTATCCCTGCCCTAACGTATGCAGCAGAAGCCTGGTCGCTACGTAAGCAGGATGAAAGATGACTTGGCGTTATCGAACGCGCATTCGAAAGGTCCATGCTGGGAGTATCCCGCATCTCGTAAATGAGAGGATGGATCCGAAGTTCCGACCTACGTCAGCGATCGAAAATCAGAGACGCCATTCTACACGCCAGGATATCGAAATTAAGGTGGGCCGGACACGTGATGAGCTTCAACGACAACCGATGGATGAGAGCCGTTACTGACTGCATTCCTCGGGATGTTAAGCGCTCCAAAGGAAGACCACTGACCCGTTCGTCTGATTTCTTCACGAAGCGATAGAATAAAGATATGACGCTCAGAGTATCCCTAGAGCGAGGAGGACCCACTGGGCTACTCTTGCACGCGATAGGGAAAAATGGAGGAGTTGCTGGTACCCGCTCGAGTCACTCCACGACTTTCGGGGCGACAGGTGGCAAGTGACAACCAGCTCAAAGGTGACCTCACCGACTTCTTCGATCGCCACCCTCATTCTATATTCACACAGATTGAGAAAAAAAGATGCCGTGTTTAGCCCTGGTTAGAGAAAAGTTCTAGTTGCACCTAAAAATATTATGAAAATCTGCTTTTGAATGATTACAACAAACTGAAATTTAAGTCGCAATCGACTATCACCTCGAAGAAATTACTATACTGAATTATAATTATCGTGCAGGAGTCATAAAGGAACGTATAGATTGTGCGGGTATAAAAAATACTGAGCGGCACAGTATAAATTGAGGCTTTTTATAGCACTTATAGAGTGCTAGACACGCGTTTCGGCCTTTCAGTCACATCAGTACCACGGTGCCCCTTCACTGTCAGTTTCTCGGGTATATATAATTGACAACGAACATTTACACTATCATACGGTGAAAAGTTCACCGTAGCGTTCTATCAGAGTGATTGGCAGTCCTAATAGCTGTGAACTAAGCAATCGACAGTCGACTATAGAAGTCATTTGACACATAATCGGTTAAAGAATTCTAAAACTTGACGTTAGCGGACATATGGATGGGCGTCGCTCCAACAATACGGCCGCCATAGCTCAGTCGGTCAGAGCGTGGGTCTAATAAGCCGAAGGTCAAAGGTTCGACCCCTGCTGGCGGCAAGTCCTTTTTCGGCCTATTTAATAAACATAATAGGCTTCCAAAAAATAACCATTTCATATATATCTGAAGCTTCTCGTAGTTGGCACATTGGCATGTGAGTTGTGCGAACAACACCCGCCATGACTCAGCGTGTTAGGTCGCAGTCCAATAAGTCTGGGAGCCTCTGGTTCGAACCCTGCTGGCAGTAGATTGTTTTGCATAGCCACAGATTTGAGCTTTCTAATCATTACCTACACTGTTATGAAATGTATTTCTACAGCGACATGGGCCGTTTCTTCATCCAGTGCGACCTCACGGGAAAGAACCCTTATTTACCTTTTCAACCGCTGACTAAGTCATATTTTCTCTTCAGATTGCAACTATACAAATAAACCAAAGTTCTCACCTGAGTATCTACTTCTTACCAAATCTAATTAGCGGTGATACTTCAGGGGAGCGACCGAACCTACAATGCAGATGTATCACAATCAAGTTGGAAAAGAAGAATTTTGTTTCAAACTACAAAAATGACGCTACTAGCTAATACTATTCAAATACTACCACGAGTTCGATTATTATGAGACTAAGTCAAAATTTTAGATTTAGTTGCTTCAGCAGGAACACACCCATTGAGAACTGGTCTCGTACTGAAGATACGTCCTTTTGTAAAACTTAAGTAAATGACTTATTTGATCTAATTATACTCATCATAATACATATGGACAAGGGCCTTGGTTAATGTCTGTCACTACACACTTTAGTTGAGGAATTGGACGATTTAGCGCTCCTATTAGGCTGATCATGGTCAAGCCGGTGATTCATCGATCTACAAGTATACAAAGAACTAGACAAATGTTGCCTTCGATAGTGGCAGTTGGCAATGCACCAAAACTAAGTCGTGCAAAAGCATTATATATAATATGTGTGTATATACATATGTATATATATGTACATATATGTTCATATATAAGTATGCAAATATATGTGTATATATACATTATATATATATATATATATATATATATATATATATATATATATATAATCTGCCTGTCTTAAACATACTTATAATTTATGAATTTATATAATTCAGCTTTATACATACATGTGTATATATGTCTATATACCTGTATATATATACATATATACATATATTTATATTTGTATGAGAAGTCGCAACAGCGCACTTACACTAATTTTATCATCACACACTTCAGCCCCGTGATATTCTTGAGAAGGAAGTCTGAATAAGTTTACATACACATTTATACATGAAAATAGAAAAAATACGAGGTAGAAAGCTGCCTAAATTCACACCAATCAGAAGCGATTCGCGGGAATTAAATTCGAGAAACTTTTCTATGTTCCCACGTAGATTTCTTTAAATGGAAAGTGTCGTAACGAGATTCACCAGGTCGTTGCGAGTCTACGATTGCAAATTTCTCCAAGGAAACGAGAAAGGAATAACACAGCAACAGTATAGCGACTTTTCTAGCTATAGCTTTAGTTTCAGTATAAAACTTTCACTTTCGGCTTTAAAAGTTTCAATACACAGAAGAGCCTTGGAGGCGACAACCAAGAAATCTTACCCCTTCAGTTACATCATGTCCCGTCACCTTTGCAATGAAGCATATGTCGTCTATGATTACTCTATCTCACAAGCTTCAATATTCCATAAGCCATGTAGATGAAGAGTATTACGGCACCTTGTCCTAATGTGAAAACAAAGACAAGTATATAGAGAACCAGTAGCCATTGAATATCAAAGCGCTAGCCCGTAAATCTTCCAGATTCAATAATCGAGGAAATTACAGTGCAACAGAGAACTAGAAAAAAACACAGTCTTTGTACAAAAGAGACGCCCCCTCGACATGAGAAAGTAGAGGCCAATCTGTTTTCTGTGCACAAGCCTCCACTAGTATCATCCTTAGCAATGTTTACGGAAGAAATCACTCGAATAAGAAGATATGGCGTTAAGATATGCAATACTCAAAACCTTAAACGAGAGCTAATCCTGCGTTTCAAACTTATTGTGGCACGTATTATCCACTACCTAATTGAAATTCTTGCTATATCATCACTCCTTTTG
The DNA here is from genome assembly GCA_019055375.1 of Parelaphostrongylus tenuis. NCBI lineage: Eukaryota > Metazoa > Nematoda > Chromadorea > Rhabditida > Metastrongylidae > Parelaphostrongylus > Parelaphostrongylus tenuis. The sequence goes on from JAHQIW010004990.1 coordinate 30,951, forward strand.
CGACAACCACATCCAAGTCTTGTCATGTATCGTCGAAATCTCTCAGGAGTAGCATGTATCTTTTGTCTTACGATTTATCGACTTTGAAAAGCATTTGACATCATCGAAACAAACACAATCCTTTCGGTACTTGTTGGCCAAGGTGTAAAGCCGTTCCATGTACGAGCACTAGCAGGCCCTATCAAAATGGTAACAAAAAAATGTAGCTTTGTCATCAATCTCCTATCGTTAAAATTGGAAAAGAGGTTCCGACTGAGCGACACTGCGAAATGGATGGTTGTCTGGTCGCAGAAGCCACTCTGTAAGCGTACGTGCGAGCTAAGTGAACATGGAGTTGTACAAAAGAAGTGTGGAACGTACAGTTTGACGTCAGCTATCTACATTTGTAGATGGCAACAAGTTAAGAATCGCCATGGACCTCACGGATTTCATGCTTGAAAGAGACAGCCTCCATGGAGCACAGTTGTGCAAAAGAGAAATCAGTGGAAACGGAAATCGAACTTGTAACCAATATTCAAAATAGAAGTTATGTAGGGCCCCTTTTACCAGTAAAGACGGACCATCCAAGTGTCTAAGAATTTAAGTAATATCTGATTCCACTGCTGGCGTTCACCGAAATGACCATGCTTCTTGGTTCATTGCATAATCCAAAACACTTTCAATTTTCAATAGTGGTAAGTCGTCTTGAATTGATGCCACTTAATGACGAAAATCTAGACGCCCATCTAAATGATTTCGTATTCTACATAATTCGGCATACTTAGCGGAGACCACTGGAAATGATAAAAAGGACTAAGACCGTAGAAACACTTCACGGTGCAGTTTGTAAAGTTCTATATGTAGGAAAAGACATTTTTGAGGAATGTTGTAAAGACTTAGAACATTCAGAAGCTACCAAGGCTATAATCAAAAATTACCCGTCATAAACACTCTACTCCTACGAAAGGTCATAGCATTAGCCGCTTAGGTATTCATTACCGATTGGAAGATAGTAGGTCCTCTCATGAGTTTTGCGCTAGAGCAGTCAACACCAAGTTTATTGCCCATAAGTTATAAAAATACTTACCAATACTATTCAAAATATGTGCCATCAGCATGAGCACATATCTGCCTTCCCTCAGGCAACAAATTAGTTTTCCTTTTAGAGCAATTTCTAAGCCTTCTACTAGTATTGAATTTCTTCATGCTTGTCGCATCATGGCCACGCAACGAAGCCTTTATCGGAATTTGCTGCTTCACGAATAGGACGCAATGCACAGACCGACTTCGAAAACATCAATCGTGCAAAGGCTCAAGCATTTGTGTCTTGCAATTAGGTCCTGTCACGTCGACGCCTCCTCAATCTCATTCTGCTTCCAGACAACGTAAAGATGCATATCGTCAAGCTGACAAAGCCTATAGTCCTGACTTGTCACCGTCTGCCTACCACCTCTTCCGGTCGGTGTAGCATTTCCTGAGCAAGAAGAAGTTCCGAGATATCAATCGTTTGTGTCGCCGATTGATAACTTTATCTGAACCAAAGATGACAAGTTCTATGAGCGCGGTGTTGCTTTGTTGTCAGGGAGATGGCAGAAATGTATTCAGGCTGATGGTGCCTAATTTGATTAGTGTTGATGAGCAATTTTAAATACTTCTTATTGATGAATTTGATGCTTATTGCTCTAATGCCAAAGCTTATGAGAAGACCTAATATTAGAACAGAGTGAATACTTGACAAGTGAATGCCCGCAGAATTTCAAGGAAGAACACTACCAGCGAAAGTGTGTGACTTGAGGCCTTCACCAGATAGAATTACCGACTCTTGATGACAATGTAAATTGTGATGATAAGTGATTTTATCTGAGAACTAACAAGTTTAATACAGTGATTAAATAGAAGTGAACTTATAAACTCTTCCAAAAACCATAATCATATAAAAAGAGAGTTGCGAACATTATTGCTAAGCCACTCTCAGGATTAATTGACGTAATTCCTACACCACCAGGTGATATGTCAAAATTCGCCGAGTGAAGTTTCTTTCTTCAACTTTCGTGAACGCTAAAGAAAATTCAGAAACCACTGAATAGCAGAAATATCTTCGTACCTATCCATTTAACATCTTGCCTACCATCATCTTTGGTGATATGCCCATCCCCAAATTATGTTATATTGAATTTGACAAGATAGGTTAGAAGTTTGAATAATTGGATATATTCCGTAAAAGTCGTACCTAATCAGCGGAGCAGCGTATGCTCGCTTACCAAAGCGAATCAATGGTGATGGATCTTGACTCCTACCAAACCTAAAACGGGACTGTTGCGTAAGCTATTTTCGAAAAATTTGAAAATAGTCTTTAAAGGAGAAAACCTAAGCAAGCAAAAGAAAAAGAATCTGTTATTTGACTGCCAACATGTTAGCTGTCTTTTATGGGCAACATATAGAATGAGCAATACACGTGTTCCGGCCTTGGCAGCCTCATCAGTTGGGCAGTACCCTTCTTCTGATCCAATCCTCTCGGGGGCCCCTACATCTCATGAAGTAGGCGATGACGTACAATTTAGACGTACCGTAAAGTGAAATAAATCACTAGATCGGTGGTTTCTGCACTCGATTGCCCTTGGCTGATATTTTTGGAATATTATACAGTTCATTATTAGATTAAATCATTAAGATATCATAATTTTGAGCGTAGTCATAAAGAAAACTCGAAAAGGACGGTTGAATTGACTGTACAAAGAAGACGCGACGACTAATTTCGGGTGTGATTGCTGTCTCACACTGCCTGATAGGAACTATTTTGTAAACTTCTTGTTCTTCAATAACAGGAAGCAGGTTAGAACAGTAGTTAGGGATGTCCTGCGATATCAAGCTAGAGATAGGCAGCTAGACTTAGCGATTCAGATCGGAGACACGGAGGATGTTTGAGCTGGACCGTATGTATATCAGAACAACATATTGATACTGGAAGATTCGAGAGTTTGCTTCACACGAAAACTAGAACTGGAACATAATCATGCTTATTCTGAAACACCTGTAAACAATACGCTGTATGCTCCTTAAATCACGGCAAAAAAACCCTATATAATTTTTCTTTGAGCTAATTCTTCTTTATAAACCTATTTCGCGGATTGTTATGATGGATGATGAAGTACACTGAAGCAAAGAAATATGGATGTTTTAATTTACCACTCTGAATAAATTTTCTGTAACAAAGCGGGGTAGTTGATCTACTCCTTATTTTTCCTGGCTCGTATTGTATTGTCT
>JAHQIW010004992.1:0-29777 GCA_019055375.1 Parelaphostrongylus tenuis
AGCATGTAAATTAGTGCTCTCGACAAGTGGCAATTTGTATCAACAAATAATTTCAATAATAGAGTGTGTGGATTTTGAAAAGTGAGCGCCTGTATTAATAGGGCAAGGTTGCCAGAATTGTGTTAACAACCCATGGCACCTTAAACAAGTGTACTGTAGACGTCCACTTGATTCGAAAGTACGTTCTTCTATAGAACGTACATAACTGACAATCTTTAGATCTTGCTCTATCAATAGCTTGTGAATCAATCCTACAAGCAGCCTAAATACGTTCAGAGAGGCTGAAATTATATAACGTCACCAGTAGTACACAGTGAAATTTTCCCATTTAAAAAATGTGTTCCACCTTTTTTCCGATTGGTGTTTAGGAAAGACATTTTGGCATGAAGTTGATCCATCGTTGCATTGAAGATGCAGTCATGACCTCGGTTCAGTAATAGGATTTTTCATATTCTATCACTAGAATCTCTGTGGACGGCAGTATTTGGAAAACCACAAAAGACCTAATGAAACCTAACTAGAACAAAACATGCCAAGTGTTTCCTTATCTCATGTTAAATTTTTCTTCCAAAAAAGAAGAGTCTAAAAGAAGGAGGAGAAGACAATGCAGTCATTATTGGTACATTCCCATTAGCTTTAGTAAGGATAGTGTCCCTAGCAGCGTACGTTATGCGACAAATGCCAACCTGCGATATGTACACAACTGCCGCTGAGGTGCTTTCCACGTCTGAGCTTATTGTATCTCTGGCTCCAGTGCATTCATCCGAGAAAATCTTTCGCCTTTACTAAAGATTTCCGTGCACTGGAGCAATTATGAGTATTCACCAATTTTTGGGATCCCCTCGAAAGAGCGGGATGCAAAGGGGACAATCGAGAGTGGCTGAGTGGTGCATAATCTATGCCGTAATTTATCGAAATATGTGGGAGCTGGGAGCATGTATTTTCAAGGAAACGTATGATTTTCGTGGAATCATAACTGAAGAGAAACGAGTGGTCTTGGGAGTACATTCGTAATCATCATTTTTAGTCTGAACAATTTTTATATAAAGAAAGTTTGATAAAACATTCAAAACTCATGCGTATATTGAAACAACAAACAACAACGACTATTCTTCAAAAATACAGGCCATATTATCCACCACATTATACCATCGGCCCGCCACGTTTCGGTTCTGATCGAAGTACTGCTCCTTCTGCTTTGAATCAAAGAACTTTTGACGTGCTTCTTCAAATTCATCGAAAGATTCAAATTGGCGACTTTCCAGAAAGTGCTGCATTGATCGGAAAAGGCCGTAATCAGATGGAACGTCCGGACTACAGGGTGGATGCGGTAGAATCTCATCTCCGTCGTCCGTCCAATTCCTCAAACTTTGCCTTAGTCTTTTTGGCTGTGTGTGGTCTTGCGTTGTCTTGCTGAAACAAAGCACTCTATCGACGAACATGTTCTGGGTACATGTCGGTTTCCGTTTCCTGGACAATTCCGTTCAAGCAGATATAGGCAAGTTATATATCAGTAGATGCGCAAGAAGTAGATCTTTCAAATGATATGTAAATCACACACAATTCACGCGAAAAAACGACATTCCCATCCAAACGATGGAGATTTTTTTTCCAACCTAATAAGATGGAATTAGATCTGGGTAAATATTTCCTATATCAGCAGTCGCACAAAAAATTGTTGTAAAGCATTGTTTTTATGAGTTTAACAGTTAATAGAATAACTGATATCACTGATGCTAATAACTGATAGGTACAAAGCGCAGTTGTTATTTGTAATCCATGAATCGGCATGTTGAGTCAAATTTGGTAAGGTATGAACATACGATTACATGAACACACATTCGGATCACTGCGACTTTGAAGAAGGTGAATTCACCGTAGCATTAACTGCGATGAAAAGCCGTTCAAATATGAACCCTTTACGTGAGGTTATCAGCGCGAATATTCGGACTAATCATGTTAAGGTTAAGGAAAATGTGGCATGAATCTCTTCAGTCACCTCAGATAACTGAATAAGCAAACTTGACACAGTACTGGCTATGAATTTCAGAAAAAAAAAACAGTAAGTCTCAAACTAGTGATGAAACGCTTTTCTTTCAGCAATTAGTATGATGGTTATACAACTGCATTATTGAAGTGTCGCATGAACGATTTAGCGTCAACTGACTTTATCCTTTCAACAGGCGGAGTCGTCAATCATCCATGCAGAGATTACAAAAAAAATATGCCTTGATTTCTGAAACACATGCAAATTTTCATATACCAGTCGATTTTCGATCCATAGTGCCAGTGATCGCATGTGGATGATACTTTACAAGCTTAATGTTTAGTGCTCAGTATGTGGTGTTTCTTCAAAAAGATGCAGGCCCTGCTGGGACGTTCAAGAATTTTATTACATGCAATCACGGTTCCTTGTAAAACGGGAGATTTTTTAATACGAAATCCTCATTTTAATGAAAATCAGCAATTTTCAATGGAGAACGATTCCTGAAATTAATCGTTGTATTCCATCCAGGACAGTACCTCACACTAAATACTCAATAAACAACATCGTTAACTCACTGAAGATGCACCACGTATTCGATTCCGTCATGCACAGTAGATCTAAGTTTAGGGCATATCTGACTCACGGAGTAAATTAAGGCTTAGATATATCAATTACAGTTCTTTCATCTTTTTAAACAACTCTGCCAGAAATCTGTCCATCCCCGCGAGAAAGGCTTTTCTAACATTACAATGATAGATTGAACCAAAGATCAAGTGCTATTGCAGAACACCTGCTTACACACCTCAGTTCATTCAAACTTTTTAAAAATTTCTATTCCTAAGTCCTGAACGATACACTGCTTTACCGTTATGTCAAATTATTTGACAAATACATCAAAAAGCCGACTAAAAAAAGTGGTGTTAACACAATATCATGTGCTATACCACATACATCTCCCCATCCCTGCAATGAAATAGGATTTAGCGTGAGGCGTGGGCCACTAATGAGTGAGGCGATACCTCCGAAACTCGTAGGTTCTGACGTAACAAGCCCGCTAGGCTTTAAACATTCTTACAGACTATATTGAATCCAACATCTACTTTCGACCTCTCTTTTGTAGACCCGCTCAAACGATTTTATTAGATAAGGATATAACATGTTTTGGGCCGTTAGGTCTAATGCTATACAGGCGCCTGTTTCTTCCTATTAGGACTCATTAGTAGAACCTCCCCCTATGTTCCGCCGATTCTAAGGTTCACTAGACCTAACGGCTCAAAGCATGCCATATCCTTCTCGGGCTATACTGAATGCTGACAGCGAGGTTGAAAGAAGGTCGATGAGATGCATCAAACAGCTGATGGAAATAAATGTTCAGAAAATTTGATTATTATGCCTGCAAAACAAAAAATGTCGCCTAAGACTTTTCAAAGGTTCATCCAAGAAAAGCAATAATACTGACGACATTCGTAAAATGTTGTTCATCATTGGTAAGCACCTGTGGCGGCTGAGGGCATTATGTTCTTTTCCGTCAACAGCCACTCTTCGTACCCTCTACATCTCTTGCTATTGATGATAGCCCTCATTAGTATCGTTAGCCTACTACTACTCTCAATGCATATACTCCAGAGAATCAAGCAGATATCAGTGGGGAGGGGAAGAGAATTACAGAATAAAGGAGAAAAAGTGCAGCTTCAAAAAAAATTCATTAAGAAGTTACGCACAACTCAAAGGAAATCTAAGTATGTAGTGAATTTTCAATTTCAAGAGCGTACGATCATAATAAGTAGTCGAATATCATTGCAACACGATTTGTTTGGAAAACAACGCCCATTGTCAAATGATTCCCTATGCTCCCAATGAGAGAATTACATTCCTACAAAATGGAACTTATTTTTGAGTGTTATATATCTTTTTTTATCGATTCAAATATGGCCATCAAGCCATTTAATAGCTTGAGAAATGCTGATTAAGGTTGGTTTGTGAAAGGTTTATTAAGATGCATTCTATTAAGAAAAAAAAAAGATAACGTCTCGTTTTCGTGTGTGTTTTTCCACCTTCACAGCGAAACTTCTGAATATGTCTTGAATATTTTACTCTAAGCAGACTTTGTCACTACAGAAGGTAAATGATTACTGAAAAAACTTTCGTAAGCGTAGTTTTAGTGAAATTTGATTATACAAACGCATCACTGAAGCGCCATGCGAAGGAATTTGTTCATCTGAACACTGCTCTTTATTCATGCCCTGCTACAGTCTTATCTCTTCCGAGGAGCTTCACAAAATAGTTACGTCATGTCAGAATATTTTTTTTTATTTGACAACAAACTCACTGTGCAGAAATCGGTCAAAAATCACCAAGGGATTAGAAGGGCCAATTAACACGCAACCTAGACATGAATAATTGATGACTCTGTGCGGTATGAAAAGGTGCTGATAATAATATCTGCCATATATACTTTATATCATTTATTCTGTTAACTGTTCAATTCACAAAAAGCAATATTATTGCAAACATTCTGAGTAAGCCTGCTGATGCAGAAGAATATTACTTCAAATCTAATTCTATAAAAGAATCGTTCAAAATAAAAATGAAAGCGCGATCATTCGTTTCTCATCAGTTATGACTTAAAGATAATAAATACACCTGCTCATGTGACATTTTTCACATGAATAATGACATAGATCATGCACCCTCACGCCATACTCGATTGTCCTGTTTGCATCCCGCTCTTTCGAGGGGATTCCAAAAATTGGGAAATACTCATAATTGCTCCAGTGCACGGAAATCTTTAGTAAAAGGCGAAAGATTTTCTCGGTTAAATGCACTGGAGCCAGAGATGCTGTGGGCCACACACGTCGATGGTAACGTGGCAGCAGCTGCGTATATAGCGCAGGTTTGTATTTGTAGTACGATGTGGAGTGTTGTCAACATTCATTCCTAGTAAAGTTACTGGAAAAATAGCAATGATATTAAGTTCCTTTATCTTCCGTCTTTTCGTGTTCCATATTTTCGAATGAAAATTTTACGTGAAAAAGTGAATGCCAAGATTCTTCAGTTCTGATTATGTTTAATACTTCTTTTGCGTTCTTCAAATAATGCTGCCCTAGATAAATTCGAGTGATTAAACTCGGGAAGCCTTATCACTCAAAACAAGTTTATGCTTACAATACAACGAAGAATTAACCACATGCTGTGAATAATTCTCCTTATTAGGATTACAAATATGACTCCGCCCGTTTTTATGGACTAAATGCTTAATCAATATGAAAATTTTTTACACTAAACCTTATTTTAGTTAATTTTTAATCATTACCAACAACATTTTCCCAATTTTCGGGTAATTTGTGAATGCCACCGAAGGAAATTCTTTGTTTTTCGGATGCTGTCCAAGGACCAAACCATTTTTTGACCTCATCATATTCGGTTGAAGTGCCGTTCAGAAAGATCGTGTGCCCTTGATTGGAACAAGTGGTAATCTGACAGTGCAATGTCGGGAGAGTAAGGTGCGTGAGATAAAACCTTCCATCTCAGTAGAACCATCAGCGTAACATTTTTTCCTTTTTTATTTTGAAAATCAATTTCGTCTTTTGATACAAAGACTTTTCGCTTTTATTTTTATATTAGTAGTTGTTCGATAGTTTAAATCTCGAGTTCGAGTGATACTAAACGTCGAAATAAAAGCTCCGTTCAGCGAAAAACGCGCTGAATAGGAACATCATTTTGTATAACATTAGAATAACGAGAATACTCGAGATTTAAGCTATCGAACAACTACTAATATAAAGGAAAAAAGCGAAAAAGTCATTGTATTCAAAAGATTGAAATTGATTTTCAAATTAAAAAAAGAAAAATGTTACGCTGATGGTTCTGCTGCTTACAGCTGATTATATCGTTGATTTCTGAATTCCGATAAAACGATTATAGAAGACATTTATGTCCAGCGAATAATACATTGCCAGAAACTAACGATTAGGCCATGCGTCACCCAAGAGAAAAGAACCGACTTTTTTTTACAATGGCATGAGGTCGTACATATCAAAATCGATGATAAATCTGCTGTAAGCAATAGAACCATCAGTGCAACATTTTTTCCTTTTTTTATTTCAGAATTCAATTTCAGTCTTTTGGATGTGAAGACTTTTTCGCTTTTCTTGTTATATTAGTAGTTGTTCGATAGCTTAAATCTCGAGTATTCTCGGTATTCTGATGTTACACAAAATAATATTCATATACAGCGCGTTTTTCGCTGAACGGAGCTTTCATTTTGGACGTTTAATATCATTCGAACTCGAGATTTAAGCTATCGAACAACTACTATTAAAACAAGAAAAACGAAAAAGTCTTTATATTCAAAAGATTGAAATCGAATTTGAAATAAAAAAAGGAAAAATGTTGCACTGATGGTTCTATTGCTTACAGCTGATTTTACCAGCGATTTTGAATTCCGATGAAACGATTATAGAAGACATATAAGTCCAGCGAGTTAATAAATTGTCAGAAACCAACGACTAGGCCATGCGTCAGCCGAGAGAAAGGAACCGACTTTTACAATGGCATGAGGTCGTACATATTACTACCGACCCCGAGAGGTTGGACGAGGTGAACCAGGAATTTTCCTTTATACAGCATTCCCGTTAGATCACTTGCACACCGACTATGAACTCAGTGCCTCGGCAGTTCCCGTATCAAAAATGCTTCACAAATCAAGACAAGTTCGAGCTGCAGCAACGATTTTATCGCCTCGGAATTCTGCAACTTTCAACAAATGGCGTAAACAAATTTGTCTCCCATTGGAAAAATGAGCAAATTTTGCCCAATTATTCGCTTAACAAACTTCAATTCAGATCAATACAGGTAAGTACTGATGGTCTTCTAAACATGTTTGGTATCAGTTTTCCATCCCTGCAATGGCAAGCTGTTAGTGAGTCCCGTGCTCAAGATCAAACCAACGACCAGCTATGTCAACCCTGATCAGTGCTACACACGCGCAGTTAACTAGAGAAGAACTCCAATAAGACCTATTAAGATGATGACCTTTTCATGTTGTTCTATTATTAGATTTCAATGATTCTACAGTACTTAATATGTAAAAGCTAAATGCATCCGCACCATTATTGAAAGTAAACATCTCCACCAAAGTGAAGTAGTAGTTTCACTTTATCTCCAAGGGGTATGTATTAGGTGTACAAATATGACTTCGCCCTATGATTGTTTTTTGCTTTAATAGAAGTAGAAATGAAAATATGTAAATTTTTTTTCTGTCTGAAAGTGCGCCATAAGCGCTATTTCTTCATGTTTTTATATTTCAAGATGTTTGATATGATAGTTTTAGAGAACTTTATAGGGACGACTTTTGCACCCGAAAAACGCCATTTGCGGGAGGCTTTACTTTTCAGTTTGATTTGAAGAAAACCGCCGCCGACGCTTCTTAAATGTCTGTGGAAGGTTAGGGCAATCATGATTTGCCTGGAAGATTTTGCTGTGGGTTCCAGCGCTTTGAAATCAGTGATTCTGATGTCGAAGACAAAGCACATGGAAAACCACCTGAAAATTTTGAAAAAGATCGCAAGCATTATTGGACGGCGATGATTCCCAAACGCAAGAACAGTTTGCCAATAAGCTTAACGTGACTCAGCAAACAGTTTTGATCGTTTATATCAAATGAGAAAGATTCAAAAAGAAGGAATATGGGCCCCATATCAACTGACGTATCGGCACATGGAAAAGCGAAAAACGACATGCGAAATGTTGTTGGAACAAGAAAAAAGCAAGATTTTCTCGCATCGCATAGTGACCAGAGACGGAAATATCCGTTTTGATAGTTTAAAGCACAAGCGATCATGGACTGACTGAGCCTGAATAACCAGCAAAATCGACTGCAAAACGGAATATTCACGGAAAAAGGGCTTTATTGTGCATTTGGTGGAAACAAATGGTGCCCTCTACTACAGCTCTTAAAATCTAGTTAAACAGTTGATACAGCATTTTATCAATAACGATTAATCAAATCAAACCATGAATTGCAAATAAAACGACCGAAATGGGCCGTAAAACACGGCAAAGTGATTTTGCTGTATGACATCGCTCGAACCTCATGTTACAAAGTTGGTCGAAAACGTTATAAAGGTAACTGAGATGGAAGGTTTTACCTCACTCACCTTACTCTCCCGACATTGCACTGTCAGATTACCACTTGTTTCAATCAACGGCACACGATCTTTCTGAACGGCACTTCACCGAATATGATGAGGTCAAAAAATGATTCGGTTATTGGATAGAATCCAAAAAACGAAGAATTTCTCTCGGTGGCATTTACAAGTTACCAGAAAATTGGGGAAATGTTATTGTTGATGATGAAAATTATATTGAAATAAGGTTTAGTGTGAAAACTTCTCGTATTGATTAACCATTTAGTCCATAAAAACGGGCGGAGTCATATTTGTACTCCTGATAAGAAGAAGTATTCGTAGCATGTGGTTAAATCTTTGTTGTATTGTAAGCATAGACTTGTTTTGAGTGATAAGGCATCCCGAGTTCCATCACTCGAATTTAACTAGGGCAGATTATTTGGAGAACGCAAAGAAGTATTCGACATAATAGAGCTAAAGAACCCGGGCATTCACTTTTTCACGTAAAATTTTCATTTAAAAATATGGAAGCACCAAAAGATGGAAGACAAGGCAACTAATATCAAGGGTATTTTTCCAGTAAATTTAGTAGAAATGAATGTTGACAACACTCCACATTGTACTCACAATACAAACCTGCGCGATATACGCAGCAGCTGCCACGTTACCATCGACGTGTGTGGTCTACAGCATCTCTGGCTCCAGTGCATTTAACCGAGAAAATCTTTCGCCTTTTACTAAAGATTTCCGTGCACTGGAGCAATTATGAGTATTTCCCAATTTTTGGAATCCCCTCGAAAGAGCGGGATGCAAACAGGACAATCGAGTATGGCGTGAGGGTGCATGATCTACGTCATTATTCATGTGAAAAATGTCAGAGCGTGAATTTGTAGCAGGTGTATTATTATCTTCAAGTCATAACTGATGAGAAACGAATGATCGCGCTTTCATTTTTATTTTGAACGATTCTTTTATAGAATTAGATTTGAAGAAATATTCTTCTGTATCAGCAGGCTTACTCAGAATGTTTGCAACAATATTGCTTTTTGTGAATTGAACAGTTAACAGAATAACTGATATAAAGTATTTATGCAGAGTATTATTATCAGTGCCTTTTCATACCGCATAGAGTCATCAATTATTCATGTCTAGGTTGCGTGATAATCGGCCCTTCTAATCCCTTGGTGATTTTTGACCGATTTCTGCACAGTGAGTTTGTTATCAAATAAAAAAAAATATTCTGACATGACGTAACTATTTTGTGAAGCTCCTCGGAAGAAATAAGACTGTCATAGCAGGGCATGAATAAAGAGCAGTGTTCAGGTGCACAAATTCCTTCGCATGGCGCTTCAGTGATGCGTTTGTATAATCAAAATATTACTAAAACTACGCTTACAAAAGTTCTTCCAGTGATCATTTACCTTCTGTAGTGACAAGTCTGCTTAGAGTAAAATTTTCACGACATATTCAAAAGTATCGCTGTGAAGGTGGAAAAACACACACGAAAACGAGACGTTATCCTTTTTTCTCTTAATGAAATGCATCTTGGAAAGATTCTACAAATCAACCTTACTTATGAATCAGCATTTCTCAAGCTATCAAATGGCTTAACAGCCATATATAGAATAACAACAAATGTTATATAACGCTCAAAATTATGTTCCATTTTGTAAGAATGTAATTCTCTCATTGGAGCGTAGGGAATTATTTGACAATGGGCGTTGTTTCTAAACAAATCGTGTTGCAATGATATTCAATTACTTATTATGATCGTACGCTCTTAATATTGAAATTTCACTACATGCTAATAGATTTCCTTTGAGTTGTGCGTAACTCCTTATTACAATGTTTTTGAGGCTGAACTTCTTCTCCTCTTTTCTGTAATTCTCTTCCTCTCCCCACTTTGATCAATATTTTCTCACTGATATCTGCTTGATTCTCAGGGGTATCTGCATTGAGGGTAGTAGTAAGTTAACGATACTAATGAGTGCTATCATCAATAGCAAAAGATATAGAGGGTACGAAGCGTGGCTGATGACGGAAAAGAACATATTGCCCTCAGCCGCCGCAGGTGCTTAGCATTGATGAACAATATTGTACGAATGTAGTCAGTATTATTGCTTTTTTTGGATAAATCTTTGAAAAGTCTTAGAAGACATTTTTTGTTTCTGCAGGCATAATAATCAAATTTTCTGAACATCGATTTCCATCAGCTGTTTGATGCATCTCATCGACCTTTTCTTAACCTCGCTCATCAGCATTCAATATAGCCTGAGAAGGTATGACATGCTTTGAGCCGTTAAGTCTAGTGAACCTAAGAATCGGTTGAACCGAGGAGGGGTGCTACTAATGAGTTTCAATAGGACGAAACAGGCGCCAGTATAGCATTAGACCTACGGCCCAAAACATGTTATATCCTTATCAGATTATATCGTTTTGAGCGGGTCTACGAAAAAGGGGTCGCAAATAGAGGTTTGATTCAATATAGTCTGTAAGAATGTTTAAAGCACTACCGAGGTTGTTACGTCAGAGCCATGCGCGTTTCTGAGGTATCGCACCGCTCATCAGTAGCCCACGCCCCACGCTGAATCCTTTTATATTTTGATACTTTTTATTGCAGGAATGGAGAGATGTATGTGCTATAGCACATGTATCGCCAGTTATTTCAGTCAGGTTTTTTATGTATTTCTTAAATAATATAACATGACGGTAGTGCAGTGTAGTGTTCAAGACTTACGAATAAAAATTTTTAATAAGTTCGAATGAGCTAGGAGTGTGGGCAGGTGCTCTGCAATAGCACTTGATCTTTGGTTCAATCTATCATTGTAATGTTAGCAAAGCCTTTTCTTGCCGATGGAAGATTGCTGGCTTTTCAGAAAGATGAAGGAACCATAACTGATGCATCTAGGCCATAATTTACTTTGTGAGTTAGATATGCAATGAATTAGATCTATTACGCAGTGGGGAATCAAATTCATGACGAATCCACAGTGAGTTAACGATCTTATGTTATCCAATACTTAATCTGATTTGTCATGGAATTCATCGATTAAATGAGGAACTTTTCTCGTTAAGAACGTGGCGATATCCAAGAAGCGTTCTGTTTTTTGATGTTCCATCGGATGAGGTCAGTCATTTCAGCGCAGCATGACTTAAAAGCACTGCTTGGTTGCGCTAATTCTTCTTACGGTCGATTCTGCGATGTTGTCGAACCTTTGGGTAGCTGTAATAGGCGAATCGCGGGCATATTTGACTAGAAAGATGAAGGACCCAGAATCGATGGATTGGTAAGCCACAAGTTACTGTATAGGCAGATATGCAGTGAACTTAGATCTACTATGCATGACGGAATCGAATACATGGCGTATCTTCAGTGAGTTAACGATGCTATTTTATTGAGTATTTAATGTGGTGTGCCGTCCTGGATGGAATGCAACGATTAATTTCAGGAATCGCTCTCCATTGAAAATTGCTGATTTTGAATGAAAATGGTGATTTCGATGTAAAAATTCTCTCGTTTCACATGGGACTGTGATTGCATGAAATGAAATTCTTGAACGTCCCAGCAGGGTCCGCATCGGATAATCGGAGAAACACCATAGATTGAGCACTAAACATTGAGTGGGGCATGAAGATAAAAGAAATGAATCTTTGAGAAGTATCATCCACAGTCACTAACACTATGGATCGAAAATCGACTGGTATACGAAGATTTGGATGCGTTCCAGAAATTAAGGCATGTTTTTATATAATCTCTGCATGGATGATTGACGACTCAGCCTGTTGAAAGGATAGAGTCAGTTGACGCTGAGTCGTTCCTGCGGCACTTCAATGATGCAGTTGTATAAGATTGGTGGAAGAAAAGCGTTTCATCACTAGTTTGAGACGTACTGTTTTTTTTTCCTGAAATGCATAGACTGTGTCAGAGTTTACCTATTCTGTTATACATATCGCAAGTTGGCATTTGTCGCATAGCGTACGCTGTTAGTCGACACTATCCTTACTCAAGCTAGGGGAATGTACCAATGAAACTGCATAGTTTTCTCCTCTTTCTTTTGGACTTTTTTTGGAAGAAACATTCAACATGAGATAAGGAAACGCTCGGCTTGTTTGGTTCTGCTTAGTTTCATTAGGTCTTTTGTGTTCTTCAAATACTGCCGCCTACAGAGATTCTAGTTTTAGAATATGAAAAATCCTATTATTGAACCGAGGTCATGACTGTATCTTCAGTGCAACGATGAATCATCTTCATGCCAAAAATTCTTTTTCAAAGACGCTGTTTCGTTTTTCTTGGAACATTAGTAGTTGTTCGATAGCTTAAATCTCGATTGCTTGTCATTATGCTAATGTTATACAAAATTATGTTCATATTCAGCGCGTTTTTCGCTGAACGGAGCTTTTATTTGGACGTTTAGTATCATTCGAAAGTCTTAACTTCGTTGATTCCTGAACTGTATTTGATTTCAAAGATGCCTTTACATCATGCTGTAGTTGCGAAAACAAAACTGAATTTGAATTTCTCACTCGGCACGATTTCTTGTCAACCAAGGTGTATGAGTGGCTGTTTATCGAACAGGCAGCTGATCTCTTGCGCAGCGCGATACTTGTGTGGCACGCGATTTCCGCTGACAAATTTAGGAGTTCTTTCCTCTTTTGTAAAAAAAAGTACCTTGAAAGCTGTTGTTAAAACTGCAAGCTCGACCGCCGGTCACTACAGTGTCAGGTAAATCCATCATTTGACTTAGGGTGAATTTTTTTACTCGGTGTCTATTCCTTTATGGAGGATTATTTAGCCTCAGGGATCGACTGAACGAGGGAGAGTGCTACTTATCAGTCCCAGTAGGGCGAAACTGGCGCCTATATAGCACTAGACCTAACAACTCAAAACATGTTACATCCTTATCAAAAAATTTTTTTGATAAGACGTATGAATCTGATACTACAAGATTCTTCATACGCTTTTCATGCAAAGGCGTGAGCTGTTTAGGTTCCGGTTGTGTGGCAGCTTTACTTGGAAAGTTCCGCATTACAAAACAGTTATTGTTGAGCCATGATCACTTTCATCTACAACAATTTCTTAGTTTCCGGTATTTATATCAATAATATGACGTTGTAATAAGTCATAAATCATGGAATATTAAGTAATATGAAAACTTTGAACTTTGGATGAGAGTTGAATCCGTGTCTCACCGCTATCGGGGCGCATGTCAATCACTGAACTACGTGGAAGCCTTCTTTCCTAGCACCCTTCCTGCGATGAAAGGTATCGCAACTGTTAGCAACCAGCAGCCAACAGATTACTCTAGTAAGAACATATCGCGACTCCGGTTCGAATGAGACGGCTCGTTCAACTTCCTTCAACCCTTACACTGCTATAAAGCTTGCACATCACTCAACATTCTTGTTCGATTATCTTCATTTTACTGGTTCTCCTGCTGGGCAAACACGACGATATTATCATAATATTTGTCTAAAACTAGTGATCGAAGCGAATTTTGCCATCTGGGATCGTGGAAGGACCAGGTTGTCTGCAGTCTAAACAGCCAATATCTCCATAACCACATCAGAAAATTGCGGAGTATCCTTCTCACCTTTTTCTTTCCTTCTTTCGCTCACCCTTTTATTTTTGTTCTGGATAGTCATATCCTATAAATTTGATCCGATATAGTCAACATCCTTCACAAATTAACATATGTATAATGTGGTGGATAAATGAGTAGTGAGCTATTGAAATCTTGACAGAAATCCAATACGACACGCGATTGCTAGTACATATGTAGAAAGGACTCCCAAGATCAGGATATTTTGTCCTGGTATCATGAAAAGTTATATTTTCAGTAGCATTGTAAGACATAAATGTTGTTGCATTTCTTTAAACGACAAGCAAATCCTATAAGGAGCGAAGGACAACGAATAAAAATGTTGTACTGATGTAATATAGAAACTTTTGTGTTTAAAGGCTTCGGGGCTCATGTGGCCTATTCGAATAACTAGCGAATTCTCGATAAACGACACGCAAGCCTTTATATCGTGTGTTATGAGTGCATGACACCACATAGAATCGAATAATCAAGAAATATTCTATCAGGGAATTCCCTGTAAAGCAGAAGTCAGGAGTCTAAGCCAACATTTGGCAGTAGTACAATGAATGACCTACCCTGTTCTTACGTTAGGAAGGCATTCTTAGTACGCATTAGTGAAAGAATTTTTCAAAATGCGATCTCAACTGAAACTTTGTGATAACCGAATATGTGAAAAACAACAAAGACGTTTTTTCCATTTCGAAAGGTCTTCGAAGGCACAGTAAAAGTTTCGGAACAGTCCTTTATCATCCGATGTAGTGAAATTTGCGCTCAAAAACGCACTTGATGACATTGAGACGTCTTAGTTTTTTTAAAATGAGTAGATTTATTACACAATCAATTAACACAGTTTTCTAGATAATACATATTTTGAAGTTAGATTGTCGTAATAATTCACCTCATTAGCAACCGTGGCGAAATCATACCTTTTACCCGCCAACATGTTCACAATCACGGTACCTGAAATTTCCTCTTTGCTCCAATTATGATGAATCGAATAGATTATTTACAGCGAAAAGTCGTTCATTATGCGCTAAAACTCTGCTTCACCTTTGCCGTCTGCCAAACAACTCCTCTCATAAAGATGCAGGGAATCTATGGTATAGATGCGAAATGTTCTCCCGGTCTATAAAGGTTGTGATAAAACAGGATAGGCTCAGACAGCTATTACGGGAATACAACAAAGTTTCACCTGATCGGCATCCAAAGTTATTCCTAGAAAGGGCTAAAATTCCTCAAATAGAGGCAAATTCTAAAGAGTTTCGTGGATGATGGGTCCGGTGAAGGAAAATGAAGCTAGATGCAGCATTGAATCATCTGCAAGAGTTTCTAAAATGACATGCGGCACGCATAATAACAGCAACTTTACAAGAGGTTCGAGACATGTTTGGCATAACATGGCAGCTCATCACTGTATTACCACTAGCTACGTAATCTCCAGGTGTAAAATCTTTTGGGTTACCTCACAATTTTTTCGCATTATTGTTTTATTAAGTTTTGAATCAGATTATTATCAAAAGGCGGTGGCATGTTAGAGAGAGTTCTAGTAGATTTGGCAGACACTTGGCTAAGGGCACAGCACTATCGCTCACCATCTAAATGAATGAGTTACCGCAAAATGATGTTTTCAATGGACATCTCATGCATTGACCGTCAACCTCACACTTAAAGTCGACCCGACTTATTTCGGAGAAACTGCGGTGGAGCACGATACCACATTCGACGTATAGCCCTGGCCTATTTCCTCCACATTATCTTTTCGCGCCCGGAAATACTGCGAGAAAAAATTTCAGAGACCACAGCCAGCTCAAAGGTGACCTCACCGACTTCTTTGATCGCCACCCTCATTCTTTCTATCACACAGCTTGAGAAAAAAAGATGACGTGTTGGGCCTTGTTTAGAGAAAAGTTCTACTTGCACCTAAAAATATTATGAAAATCTGTTCTTTGAATGACTTCAACGAACTGAAATGCAAGTCGCAATCGACTATCACTCAATTCAAATTACTATACTGAATTATAGTTTTCGTATAGGAGTCATAAAAGAACGAATAGATTGTGCTGGTGTAAAAAATACTGAGCGGCACAGTATAAGTTGGGGCCTTTTATAGCACCTATAGAGTGCTAGAGACGCGTTTCGGTCTTTCAGTCACATCAGTAGCACGATGCCCTTTCACTGTCAGTTCCTCGGGTATAAATAATCGATAACGAACTATTTACACTATCATACGGTGAAATGTTCACCGTGGCTTTCTATCAGATTGATCGCCCTAATAGCTGTGAACTAAGCAATCGACAGTCGACTACATAAGTCATCTGACAGATGATCGGTTAGAGAATTCAAAAAACTCGACAATAGCGGACATATGGATGGGCGTCACGGTAACAACGTGGCCACCATAGCTCAGTCGGTTAGAGCGTGGGTCTAATAAGCCCAAGGTCGCAGGTTCGACCCCTGCTGGCGGCACATCCTTTTGAGGCCGATTTAATAAACGTATTCAGGGTCCCAAGAAGTAGCCATTTAATAAATATTTAAAGCCTCTCATAGTTAGCACATTGGCATGTGAGTTGTACGAACAACACCCGTCATTACTCATCTACTGGGGCGTAGTTCATTTAGTCTGGGAGCCGCGGGTTCGACCCCTGCTGGAAGTAGATTGTCTTGCGTCCGATTTATTAAACGTAGTCAGACTTTTCAAGAAGCAACCACTTCATAAACATTTAACCGTTTGCCTTACTACAGACCCAAAAACGTGTCTAACTCCGCCCTTGGCTTTTCCTCCACCAATCACATCTGTGACTACGTAAAGAGCCTTGTAGTTCCAGATAACCTAGTGCAAAGAAAAAGAATCTGTCTTATGTACTCTAGTCAAATCAGTTTATGCTGCACTTCAAATAAAAACTTCAGTAGTCGATATTAATCAAACTGAATAAAGTCAGCTTTCAAAATAGTCAAATACTTTATTTGCAATAAGCAAGGAACATGAGGATATTATCACACTACATTTCTTTAGCCACGCCATTCTGATCGGTGTTGAATAGTAGGTTAGCAACCTGAATTATTGAACTTTTCAAGCTGTTCGTTCATGAGATGAGTCGGTTGACGTGGCAGCTGAATGAAAATTCACCAATAATCGGAGTGAAATGTTTTTCATCGCATGATAGCAAGCTTTATTAACTTCTCACGCAGAGGTATTACGCTAATGATAAAGCGTAGCGCTTCGATAGTGACGGCCAAAGTGCCGTTGTTATGGCTTGCGCTTTCGTGGCCGACGTTGTCAATAATGCTCTTGTAGTAACAGTGTATATACAAAAGTTTTTGCACACGTCATCATTGCGAACGAACCTTACGCTGCTTTTTCTTATTTCCTTTAATCGAACGCGTTGCCCTTGCCGGCTTTGCAAATTATTCTGGTCGTTGGGCGGGCTTTTCATTCCGGAATCGATACTGATGTGATCGTCCCTTAGTGGACTCCGAACCAGGCGCTGAAAACTTCACCCCAAAATACGTTTTGAACAGAGCTTCAAAAAGCTTACAAAACAGAGCCTGCATACATGATTCTAATTGATTAATAGAGAAAAAGCACTTGATATTAGTCAATTATGCATCCATATTCATTTTACGGTGTATATACTATTTTAGTTAATGTTCCTGAAGAATTTTCTTCTTCACAGTGCTCATATCAATGACAGCTTCATCAGATTTATTTCAAAAGCTGCTAGTGTCACTAAGATACTAATAATAAGAGATCTCACGTTTTCATTGATGGAATCACCGAGTTTAACAGGACTTCCTCCTACCATGAAGAGAGAATCGAGAGCACCGGAGGGAGCGACCAAAGAGTCCTGAAAATGATTAATAACCATTTAGTCTAAATACTTTTGTGAAGTTGTAACACTGGAAAAGTTCTTTACAAAAATTGACCTGCGTTGCTTCTGAGTATGAGTTAATCTGACTTGTCTTGCTAGTAGCTTTGGCAGAACTCATATGATCTTCCATTGTTGTGTTAGCAGACATGATGAGTAGTTTAGTATGGTGAGTACGAGTTAGTAGGCTAACGCAACGGGCTAAATGAAATTATGAAACCGCTATTCACTTATATATGTTTTATCGATGTTTATCAGCAGTAATTTTACATGAATATTCATGATTGAAAGATTCAGTTGAGAACGGTTGAAAGCTCATATATTACGACGTAATTCACGTCAAATTGCGACTTCGCTACTTGACAAAAATGTGACACCGCTCGCTACCTAGGTTCTATACGTGGTTAAATCACACAAATTTGTTCATGCATACAATCGAAGCTCATTAATTAGACTTTAAAGGGCCAAAAACTATCATTACGTGCTACTTACAGGCATCGTTGCTTAGAATTTCCAATTTAGTGCAATGCAGTATACAAATGGCACGTCTTTCAGGCTCAGAAAATACTTTTCGAAGATTTTCGATGTTTCGACTAACTTGAAAAGAATTTGACCAAAAATAGTTATGTATGACAGCGACGTCTTTCCACTGTGACATATTCTCTCCATGACGGTGCACACATCAGAAATTCAATATCCATTTCAGTATGGTTGATAGTTCTGTGCTAGTATTGCTGATCAAGTCGAACGGTAGTTACGCAGGTAGCTTAGATCACTTTCCTCGAGTCGATTGTTTTCAAGTAACGTCCTCACATAGCTTCTTCTGTTCCTGAAGATATAATATCATGTGTTTGTATCTAATCATATTTTAAGACCTTGCTCAATCGGTTGCCTTCCACGGGCCTAGGGGCGAGTGCGGCCCACCCCCTAGCCCTTCCCTCATCAATCACGTCTGTTCTATGTGTTTTCACTATAATGTTTTTTTTTGTTTTGTTTTTCTTTTCTCTTTTGTTATCGGGTTATTGGAACTACAGGGTTTTTTACGTAGTTACAGATGTGAGTGGTGGAGGAGAAGCGAAGGGGCGAAGTTAAATACGTTTCTGGGTCCGTAGAAGGCAACCGGTTAAATGTTTATGAAATGGTTACTTCTTGAAAAGTCTGACTTCGTTTAATAAATCGGACGCAAAACAAGCTACTGCCAGCAGGGTTCGAACTAGCGGCTCCCAGACTTATTGGACTACGCCCTAACAGAGTGAGAGTCATGGCGGGTGTTGTTCGTGCAACTCACATGCCAATGTGCCAACTATGGAAGCTTCAAATATTTATAAAATGGTTACTTCTTGGAAGCCTCATTACGTTTATTAAATCGGCCGCAAAAGAACTTGCCTCCAACAGGGGTCGACCCTACGACCTTGGGCTTATTACACCCTCGCTCTAACCGACTGAGCTATGGCGGCCGCGTTATTATCCTGACGGCCATCCATAGGTCCGCTAACGTCAAGTTTTTAGAATTCTTTCAACCGATTATCTGTCAAATGACTTATATAGTCGACTGTCGATTGCTTAGTTCTCAGCTATTAGGGCAATCAATCACTCTGATAGAACGCCACGGTGAAAATTTCACCGTACGACAGTGTAAATAGTTCGTTGTCGATTATATATACCCGAGCAACTGACAGTGAAAGGGCACCGTGCTACTGATGTGACTGAAAGACGGAAACGCGTGTCTAGCACTCTATAAGTGCTATAAAAAGCCTCAACTTATACTGTGCCGCTCAGTATTTTTTATACCCGCACAATCTATTCGTTCTTTTATGACTCCCGCACATAACTATAATTCAATATAGTAGTTTGAATTGAAGTGTTAGTCGATTGCGACTTAAATTTCAGTTCGTCGAAGTCATCTTTAAAAAAGCAGATTTTCATAATATTTTTCTATGCAAGTAGAGCTTTTCTCTAACCAAGGCCAAACACGGCATGTTTTCTTTTCAAGCTGTGTGATGGAAAGAATGAGAGTGGCGATCAGAGAAGTCGATGAGGTCTCTTTTGAGCTGGTTATCACCTGTCACCTGTCGCCCCGTTGATCGTCGAGTGACTCGAGGAGCTACCAGCAATCCTTCCACTTTTCCCTATCGCGTGCAAGAGTAGCTCCAGTGGGTCCTCCTTGCTCTAGGGATTCTCTGAGCATCATATCTTTCTTCTATCGCTTTCGTGAGGAAATCGGACCAACGGGTCAGTGGTCTTCCTTTAGAGCGCTTGACGTCCCGAGCAATCCAGTCGGTAACGTCTCTCGTCCATCGGTTGTCATTGAAGCGCATCACGTGTCCGGCCCACCTTATTTTTGATATCCTGGCGTATAGTACGGCGTCTCTGATTTTCGATCGTTGACGTAGGTCGGAACTTCGGATCCTTTCTCTCATTTGCGAGATACGGGATACTCTAGCATCGACCTTTCGACTGCGCGTTCGATAACGCCAAGTGATCTTTCATCCTGCTTACGTAGCAACCAGGTTTCTGCTGCATACGTTAGGGCAGGGATAATTGTCGAGTCGAAAAGGTGGGCACGGGGTCGGATGTCCTTGGTCCTCTTCACTGCATCTTCGATGCTCTTAAACGTTCCCCAAGCCGAATCGTGTGAATGTAGTCTATGGTACGAAATCCTTTTCGAAACTCTGCTTGTTCGCATGGCTGTCCTTCTTCCAGTGTTCTGTCAATCCTGTTTAGGATGACTCGAGTAAAAAGTTTATAGACAACGGATTGCAAGCAGATTGGGCGATGATTGCCCAAGTCGTGAACGTCTCCCCTTTTGAACAACAATACGGTCTTGCTGGTTTTCCATTGAATAGGGACCTTGCATTCTGACAGGTAGCGAGTGAAGAGCTGAGCCAGGGTGTTGATGAGAACTGGCGGCAGGTTCTTCAGGTGTTCTGGTCTAATCCTGTCTGGACCGGGTGTTGTTCTGTTCTTCACCGACGATATAGCATGTCGGATTTCGAAGGGAGGACCGGTGGAACGACATATTCGTCCTCTTTCAATTATATGACGGTAAGAGGACATGGCTAGCGAAGAGATTCGAGTCATGGTGGATGATTTTCTCCATAGCCCTTCTCGAAGCTGTAAGTGTCCCGTCAGGGTATCGGAGTGCAACCATCTTGGTCTTATAGTTGGCGAAGCCTCGCTGAGCTTTGCGAATGCTCTTCCCAGCTTCTGCAGCTTCTGCCATAACTGCTGCTCTTCTCTCTTTTAGGTCTTCTTTTATCGCTTCTCTGCAGCGTTTCGCAGTTCGGACGTAAGGTTTCGGTTTCCTGCAGCTCGTGCCATTCCACGTTGACGTATCAGCTCGAGTGTCTGTGGAGACAAGCGTCTCTTCGTGACCTTAGGACTCTCGGCTTTCACAGCGCTAACGTGAAGATATTCAACGAGCCGATTGTATTCTTCGTTGATGTTGTCGACAACGGTATCTTCTCAAAGCCGACTAATGATTTGAATACATCCCATTTATGGTAGTTCTGGGACTTCGTTGTTTGAATTTAGCGGCTTTCTCTCCTCTCCTCGAAAAACGGAACGTTGCGCGAAGAAGGCGATGGTCTGATCCCGTGTAGAACTTAGGAACAACGGCGACATCGGTCAGGCAAAACCTTCGATTCACTAAGATGTGATCTATGAGCTGGTTGTAGTCTCTGAAATTGTTTCTCCGCAGTGTTTCCGGGCGCGAAAAATGATAATCTGGAGGAAACATGCCGGGGCTATACGTCGAATGTGGTATCGTGCTCCAGCGCTAGTTTCTCCGAAATAAGTCGGGTCGATTTTAAGTGTGAGGTTGACGGTCAATGCATGAGATGTCCATTGAAAACATCATTTTGCGGTAACTCATTCATTTAGATGGTGAGCGATAGTGCTGTGGCCTTAGCCAAGTGTCTGCCAAATCTACTAGAACTCTCTCCAACATGCCACCGGCTTTTGATAATAATCTGATTCAAAACTGAATAAAACAATAATGCGAAAAAATTGTGAGGTAACCCAAAAGATTTTACACCTGGAGATTACGTAGCTAGTGTAATACAGTGATGCGCTGCCATGTTATGCCAAACATGTCTCTAACCTCTTGTTAAAATTGCTGTTATTCATGCGTGCCGCATGTCATTTTAGAAACTCTTGCGGATGATTCAATGCTCCATCTAGCCTCATATTCCTTCAACGGACCCATCATCCACAAAACTCTTTAGAATTGGCCTCTATTTGAGGAATTTTAGCCCTTTCTAGGAATAGATTTGGATGCCGATCGAATAAAATTTTGTTGTATTCCTGTAATAGCTGTCTGAGAGCCAATCCTTGTCTTTATCACAACCTTTGTAGACCGGGAAAACTTTTCGCATCTATACCATGGATTCCCTACATCTTTATGAGAGGAGTTGTTTGGCAGACGGCGAAGGTGAAGCAGAGTTTCGCGCATAATGAACAACTTTTCGCTGTAAATCATCTATTCGATTCATTATAATTGAAGCAAAGAGGAAATTTTAGGTACCGTGATTGTGAACATGTTGGACGAGTAAAAGGTATGATTCCGCCACGGTTTCTAATGAGGTGAATTATTACGACATTCTAATTTTCTTCAAAATATGTATTATCTAGAAAAATTAGTTAATTGATTGTGTAATCAATCCTACTCATTATTAAAAATCTAAGACGCCTCAATGTCAGCAAGTGCGTTTTTGGGTACAAATTTTACTACATCGGATGATAAAAGACCGTTCCGAAACTTTTACAGTGTCTTCGACGACCCTTCAAGATAGAAAAAAACCTCATCGATGTTTTTCACATATTCTGGTTCATCACAAAATTTCAGTTGAGATCGCATTTTGTAAAATTCTTCCATCAACGCGTACTAAAAAAGCCTTCCAAACATAAGAATAGGGTAGGTCATTCATTGTACTACTGCCAAATGTTGGCTTAGACTACTAACTTCTGCTTTACAATGACATTCTCTGATGAAATATTTCTCAAAAACTCGATTCTAGGTGATGTCATGCACTCATAACACACGATCTTAAGGCTTGGATGTCGTTTATCGAGAATTCGCTGGTTATTCGAATAGGCCCAGTTAGCCCGAAGCCTTTAAACACAAAGGTTCTCTATATTACATTAGTACAACATTTTCATTCGTTGTCCTTCGCTGCTTATAGGATTTGCTTGTCGTTTAAAGAAATGCAACAATATTTATGTCTTACAATTGCTTCTGAAAGTATAACTTTTCATGATCATGATACCAGGAGAAATATCCTGATCTTGGGAGTTCTTTAGGTATATGCACTAGCAAATCACGTGTCGTAAGGATTTTCTCAAGATTTCATAGCTCAATCATTTTCTACCCCATGTCAATTATTTCGTGAAGCTGTTGACTATATCGAATTAAATTTATATGATATGACTATCCAGAACAAAAATAAAAGGGTGAGCGAAGGAAGGAAAGAAAGAGGTGAGAAGAATACTCCTTATTTTCTAATGTGATCAGGGAGATGTTCAGTTGTTTAAACTGCAGACAACCTGGTCCTTCCACGATCTCCGATGGCAAAATATGCTTGATCACTAGTTCTAGACAATATTTTGATAAGATCGTCGTGCTTGCCCAGCAGGAGAACCAGCAAAAATGAGGATAATCGAACAAGAACGGTGAGTGATGTGCAAACCGTAAGTCTAGTGCAGGGGTTGAGGGAAGTTGAACAGCTGTCTCACTCCAACCGGACTTGACGGCTCAAAACATTTTATATCCTTGTCAGATTAAATTGAAAGCTAAGAGCGTGGTTAGAAAAGGTCGGTGAGATTCATCAAACAGCCGATTGGAAATCGATGCTTAGAAAGTTTCCATATTATGCTTGCAGAAACAAAAACATGCCACCAAAGACTGTTTGAGATTTATCCAAGAAATGCAAATAATACTGACAACATTCGCAAAATGTTGTTCATCACTGGTAAGCACCTGCGTCGGCTGAGGGCATTATGTTCATTTCCGTCATCAGCCTTCTTCGTACCCTTTACATCTTTTGCTATTGATGATAGCACTCATTAGTATCGTTAACCTACTACTACTCTCAATGCATATACTCCAGAGAATCAAGCAGATATCAGTGACAAAAAATAATCAAAGTGGGGACAGGAAGAGAATTACAGAAAAGAGGAGAAGAAGTGCAGCTTCAAAAAAATATTGTACTAAGGAGTTACGCACAACTTAAAAGAAATCTGATGGTATGTAGTGAAATTTCTGTTTTAAGAGCGTACAATCATAATAAGTTATTGAGTATCATTGCAACAAGATTTGTTTAGAAACAACGCCCACTGTCAAATAATTCCCTACGCTCCAATAAACAAATTACATTCTTACAAAATGGAACATGCTTTTGAGCGCTATATAACATTTTTTGTTAATTCACATATGGCCATTGAGCCATTTAATAGCTTGAGAAATGCTGATTCATAACTAAGGTTGGTTTGTGAAAGGTTTATTAAGATGCATTCTATTAAGAGAAAAAGGATAACGTCTTGTTTTCGTGTGTGTTTTTCCACCTTCACAGCGATACTTTTGAATATGTCGTGAAAATTTTACTCCAAGCAGACTTTGTCACTACAGAAGGTAAATTGTCACTGGAGGAACTTCTGTAAGCGTAGTTTCAGTAATATTTTGATTATACAAACGCATGACTAAAGCGCCATGCGAAAGAATTTGTGCACCTGAACACTGCTCTTTATTCATGCCCTGCTATGAAAATCCCATCTCTTCCGAGGAGCTTCACAAAATAGTTACGTCATGTCAAATATTTTTTTTTACCTGATAACAAACCCTTTGTATAGAAATCGGTCGAAAATCACCGAGAAATTAGAAGGAGCGATTATCACGCAACCAAGACATGAATAATTGATGACCCTGTGCGGTATGAAAAGACATTAATAATAATATCTGCCATAAATATTCTATATCAGCTATTCTGTTAACTGTTCATTTCACAAAAAGCAATATTTTTGCAAACATTCTGAGCAAGCCTGCTGATGCAGAAGAATATTTCTTGAAATCTAATTTTATAAAAGAAATGTTCTGAATAAAAATGAAAGCGCGACCATTCGTTTCTCATCAGTTATGACTTGAAGATAATAAATACACCTGCATACAAATTCACGCTCTGACATTTTCCACATAAATAACGTCATAGATCATGCAACTATACGCCACACTCGATTGTCCTGCTTGCATCCCGCTCTTTCGAGGGGATTCCAAAAATTGGGAAATACTCATAATTGCTCCAATGCACGGAAATCTTTAGTAAAAGGCGAAAGAATTTCTCGGTTAAATGCACTGGAGCCAGAGATACTGTGGACCACACACGCCGATTGTAACGTGGCAGCTGCTGCGTATATCGAGCAGGATTGTATTTGTAGTACAATGTAGAGTGTTGTCAATATTCATTTCTACTGAAGTTACTGGAAAAATACCATTGATATTTAGTTGCTTTGTCTTCTATCTTTTGTGCTTCCATATTTTTGAATGAAAAATTTACGTGAAAAAGTGAATGCCCGGGCTCTTTAGCTGTAATTATTTCTAATAGTTCTTTTGTGTTCTTCAAATAATGCTGCCCTAGATAGATTTGAGTGATGGAACTCGGGAAGCCTTAACACTCAGAACAAGGTTATGCTTACAATACAACGAAGAATTAATCACATTCTAAGAATACTTCTTCTTATTAGGAGTACAAATATGACTCCAGTCTTTATTTTGTTTAATATTTAGTCCATAAAAACGTCATATGGCTTAGTCATATTTGTACTCCTAATAAGAAAAAGTATTCATAGCATGTGGTTACATCTTAGTTGTTTTGTAAGCATAACCTTGCTTTGAGTGTAAGGCATCCCGAGTTCCATCTCTCAAATTTATCTAGGGCAGCATTATTTGAAGAACGCGAAAGAAGAATTAGACATAATTAGAACTAAAGAACCCGGGCATTCACTTTTTCACGTAAAATTTTCATTCAAAAATATGGAAGCACCAAAAGATGGAAGACAAGGCAACTTAATATTATTGGTATTTCTCCAGTAACTTTACTAGGAATGAATGTTGACAATACTCTACATTGTACTACAGATACAAATCTGCGCGATATACGCAGCAGCTGCAACGTTACCATTGACGTGTGTGGTCCACTGCATCTCTGGCTCCAGTGCATTTAACCGAGAAAGTCTTTCGCCTTTTACTAAAGATTTCCGCGCACTGGAGCAATTATGAGTATTTCCCACTTTTTGGAATCTCCTCGAAAGAGCGGGATGCAAACAGGACAATCGAGTATGCCGTGAGATTGCATGATCTATGACGTTATTCATGTGGAAAATGTCACAACGTGAATTTGTATGCAGATGTATTGAATTATCTTCAAGTCATAACTGATGAGAAACGAATGATCGCGCTTTCATTTTTATTTTGAACAATTCTTTTATAAAATTAGATTTCAAGAAATATTCTTCTGTATCAGCAGGCTTACTCAGAATGTTTGCAAAAATATTGCTTTTTGTGAATTGAGCAGTTAACAGAATAACTGATATAAAGTATTTATGGCAGATATTGTCATCAATGCCTTTTCATACCGCACAGAGTCATCAATTATTCATGTCTATGTTGCGTGATAATCTGCCCTTCTTAATTCTTGGTGATTTCCGGCCGATTTCTATACAATGGGTTTGTTATCAGATAAAAAAAATATTCTGACATGACGTAACTATTTCGTGAAGCTCCTCGGAAGAGATAAGATTATCATAGCAGGGCATGAATCAAGAGCAATGTTCAGGTGCACAAATCCTTTCGCATGGCGCTTCAGTGATGCGTTTGTATAATCAAAATATTACTGAAACTACGCTTACAGAAGTTCCTCCAATGACCATTTATCTTCTGTAGTGACAAAGGCTGCTTAAAGTAAGATTTTCACGGCATATACAAAAGTATCGCTGTGAAGGTGGAAAAACACACACGAAAACAGGACGTTGTTCTTTTTTCTCTTAATAGAATGCGTCTTCATAAACCTTTCACAAACCAATCTTAGTTATGAATCAGCATTTCTCAAGCTATTAAATGGCTTAATGGCCATATGTGAATTAACAAAAATGTTATATAACGCTCAAAAGCATGTTCCATTCTGTAGAATGTAATTCGCTTATTGGAGCGTAGGGAATTATTTGACAATGGGCGTTGTTTCTAAACAAATCTTGTTGCAATGATATTCAATTACTTATTATGATCGTACGCTCTTAAAATTGAAATTTCACTACATACGATCAGATTTCCTTTGAGTTGTGCGTAACTCCTTAATACAATATTTTTTGAAGCTGAACTTCTTCTTCTCTTTCTGTAATTCTCTTCCTCTCCCCACTTTGATTAATACTTTATCACTGCTGTCTGCTTGATTCTCAGGGGTATCTGCATTGAGGACAGTAGCAGATTAACGGTGCTATTGAGTGCTAAGATCGATAGCAAAAGATATAGAGGCTACGAAGCGTGGCTGATGACGGAAAAGAACATATTGCCCTCACCCGCCGCAGGTGCCTACCAGTGATGATTAATATTTTGCGAATGCTCTCAGTGTTATTTGCTTTTCTTGGATAAATTTGAGAAAGTCTTAGGTAGCATTTTTTCTGCAGCCATAATAGTCAAACTTTCTAAACATCGATTTCCATCAGCTGTTTGATGCATCTCATCGACCTTTTTTAACTTCGCTATTAGCTCCAACATATCCAATATAGTCTGATAAGGGTATAACATGTTTTGAGCCGTTAGGTCTAGTGAACCTTAGAATCGGCTGAACAGAGGGAGTGTGCTACTAATGAGTCCCAATAGGAGGAAGCAGGCTCCTGTATAGCATTAGACCTAACTTCCCAAAACATGTTATATCCTTATCAGATTATATCGTTTCGAGCGGGTTTTCAAAAAAGCGGTCGAAAATCGAGGTTTGATTCAATATAGTGTGTAAGAATGTTGAAAGCCTTACCGAGGTTTTACCTCAGAGCCATACACGTTTCAGAGGTATCGCCCCACTCATCAGTGGCTACGCCCCACGCTGAGCTCTACTTTATTCCAGGGCTGGGAAGATGTATGTGGTATAGCACATGATATTGTGTTATCACCACTTTTTTCAGTCAGCTTTTTGATGTATTTGTTAAATAATGTAACATGACCGTAGAGAAGTGCAGTGTTCAAGACTTACGAATAACAATTTTTGATAAGTTTGAATAAACTGAGGCGTTTAGGCAGGTGCTCTGCAATAGCACTTGATCTTTGATTCAATCTATTTTTGTAATGTTAATATAGCCTTTTCTTGCCGGGATGGACAGATTGCTGGTAGATCTGTTCAAAAAGATGAAAACCACATCTGATACATCTAAGCCATAATTTGCTTTGTGAGTCAAATATGCAATGAATTAGATCTATTACACATGGCGGAATCAAATTCATGACGTATCCACACTGAGTTGACGATCTTATTATCGAATACTTAATCTGATGTGTCATCCTGGATGGAATTCATCGATTAAATGAGGAAAGCATAAGAACATGGCGAAATCCAAGAAACGTTTTGTTCTCTGGAGTTCCATGGTATGAGGTTAGGTCATTCTAGCGCAGCATGAATAAAGAACAATGCTTGGTCGCGCTAATTCTTCTTACGGTTCCGCGATGTTATCAAACCCTCGGGCCGCTGTAATAGACAAATCGCGGGCATATTTGACTAGAAAGATGATGAAGAACCCACAATCGATGAATTGGTAAGCCACAAGTCCACTGTATAGGCAGATATGCACTCAACTTGTGTCTACTATGCATGACGGATTCGAATATATGGCGTATCTTCAGTGAGTTAATGATGCTATTATACTGAGTACTCAATGTGATGTGCCGTCCTGGATGGAATCACAATAATTAATTGCAGGAATCGATCTCCATTAAAAGTTGCTGATTTTCAATGAAACTGGTGATTTCGAAGTAAAAAATCTCCAGTTTCACAAAGGACTGTGATTGCATGTGAAAAAATTCTTGAACGTCCCGGCAAGCCCTGCATCGGATTTTCGGAGAAACACCATAGATTGAGCAATAAACATTAAGTGAGGGATGGAGATAAATTGCGATAAATCTTTGAAAAGTATCATTTACATGCAATCACTGACACTATGAGCCAAAAATCGACTGGTACATGAAGATTTGCATGCGTTTCGGAAATCAAGGCATCTTTTTACATAATCTCGGCATGGATGATTGACGACTCCGCCTGTTGAAAAGTTAGAGTCAGTTGACGCCAAATCGTTCATGCGACACTTCAGTGATGCATCTGGATAACCATCATACTGATCGCTGTAAGAAAAGCGTTTCATCACTAGTTTGAGACGTATTGTTTTTTTTTTCTGAAATGCATAGCCAATACTGTGTCAAGTTTGCTTATTCAATTATTTGAGGTGGCTGACGAGATTCGTGTCCACTTTTTCCTTAACCTTAACATGATTGGTTCAAATTATTCAGGTTGATAGCTTTACATAAAAGGCCCATATTTTGAGAAAATTTTTATCGCAGTTAATGTGTGTGTATATGGAATCGTGGTCGTCTCCATTGGTGTCATGTTCATATATTACCAAATTTGACTCGAAATGCCGACTTATGCATTTCAAATAACAATTGCGCTTCATACCTGATAACAGTTATTTTATCAACTGTTAAATTCACGGTAAAATGCTGAACAACAAGTCTGTGTGCGACTGCCGATATAGAAAATATTTACCCAGATCTATTTGCACCTTATTGAGTTGGAATGAAAATTTCCATCGTTTGGATGGGAACGTCGTTTTTTCGCATAAGTCGTGTGTGATTTTCATATCATTCGAAAGGTCTACTTCTTGCGCATCTATTGATATATAATTTGTCTACGTCTGCTGCAGAATGGGAGTTGTACACGAAACAAAAACGTTTGTTGATGCTTTATGAGTA
The DNA here is from genome assembly GCA_019055375.1 of Parelaphostrongylus tenuis. NCBI lineage: Eukaryota > Metazoa > Nematoda > Chromadorea > Rhabditida > Metastrongylidae > Parelaphostrongylus > Parelaphostrongylus tenuis. Next base: position 29,565 of record JAHQIW010004992.1, read on the forward strand.
CGCAAAACCACACACAGCCAAAAAACCAAGGCAAAGTTTGAGGAATTGGGAGGAGTTGAGTTCTACAGCATTCAGTCTATAGTCCGGACGTTGCTCCATCTGATTACGACCTTATCCGATCAATGCAACACTTTTTGGGAAGTCGCCGATTTGAATCTTCAATGAAGTTGAAAAAGCATGTCAAGTGTCCTTGATTCAAAGCCGAAGGAGTGT